>VXBW01005804.1:276064-348578 GCA_013400375.1 Thinocorus orbignyianus | reverse complement strand
GACTAAAACCAGACTGTTCAGAAACTGAAGACTGTATTTTCCTGTTTGTATAAATGACATTGAGCAAATTATCTGTGCTATAAAAAAAGATAACAACCCGGAAAGTTTAACATTTCTGAGTAATCTGGCTTAAAGCATGCAACTATTCTTTCTGTTCCAGATGAATGACATTATAGTGACAGTTAGAGATTCGAATCTGAAGCTGACTCTTGCTTTTGGAATAGGCATGCACCACGCGGGTCTGCATGAAAGAGACAGGAAAACTGTGGAAGAATTGTTTGTGAACTGCAAAATCCAGGTACTTTTGTTGAGTCCTGCCATAATGAGTTTTACATGGAATTTTAAAAGTTGGATTTTTGTTACATATACCTCATTAATCTTTCTTTCTGTTTTAGGTTCTTATTGCCACGAGCACATTAGCTTGGGGTGTAAATTTTCCAGCTCATTTAGTAATTGTTAAAGGAACAGAATACTATGATGGAAAAACAAGGCGTTACGTGGATTATCCCATTACAGGTACTCACATAAATTATGGAAATGCTCATATGCTGAAATGTATTTCAAGCATATGCAAATGATGTGAATTATTTAGTAACTGATCAATGAAAATACCTAATTTGGGTAGAGGTAAACAGTGCTGAGAAAAAGGTTTCTTTGTGTAATACAAGTTGTAAGAGAACTATTAAGATTTTATGTAGTAGTGAAAACATTTCTATTTTGCAAATCTTTTTTCATGCTTAATTTCTTTAATGTGTAGCATATAAAATAAACATTAAACAATTAAAGCAATAATATAAATTCATATTTAATGACCTAGTTAATTGCATTTTTAAAAAAAAAGGTTTCATGCTTGCAAATAATTTTTTTCATGTTTGAAACCTTTTTTTAAATAGAAACAGATTTTTAACAGTAAACTTAGCCATGGTTTGAAACGCAACAGTTGAATCACACATGTATGAAAACACAAAATTTATACGTAGTCACTGGACAGTAAACGAAAAACCTGAACTATTTTAGTAACTTCAGTGATGTAAGTGATACTTCAAGTAAGTGATATTTCAAAAATAAGCAGCTAAATTAAATACTTGAAATTGTGGTTTGATATAGACTTTTATTGCTTTCTGGCTCCAGTAAACTCCGCTTTCATAAACTATTCTGCAGCGTTTTCAACAAGCTTAAGAAAGTGCACCATGGAAGAACTTCTTTCAGAGTTCAGACAGGGAGAATATTTGTCTGGATGGTACTAAGCTTGAAGAATGAGGACAAGCTAAATTTATTCCAGGTTTCCTGTTCTATTTTCCCTTTCTCTTTTCACAAAAGAAAGTTTATTATTAAATAATCCTATACTACGCCAGAGATGTGTACACCAAAGGATAATCTAAATGTTATTTGTAATGTAAATAGAGAGCTTGCATCTTTCTAACCACGAACTCTTTTCAGCAAGAGCAGCTTACTAATGAAAAAAAGCTCAAACTGAAAATATTCCAGGGGTTACTTCTCCAAGTAACCCATCACAGACCTTAATTTAGTGGTTAGTGCGCTGCAGGAAACTTGGGATCAATTTCCAGACCAACTCTTGTTTAAAGATTGTGGAATGACCTGGGAGCTCAGCCATGCACGCTTGCGTTTTGTGACAGACTCAGGCTGAGGTAAACTTAGAGTCTCTGTAGAGGAGTAGTATTTCTCTCATCCCGACTGGAAGAGTAACAACTGACTTCATTACTGAATGGGGAACCGTGATGAGGAAAGAAATCAACTGAGATTTTAAATTTTCTGTTGAATCTGTAGGACTGTCAGAGAGAAGTAATAGAGAAAATTATATATTCAAAAGAAATCGAAAACTCAGTAAGCACTGAAGACTTACTATGCTGTTTTATAAATCTGTTGTACAAGTACTCACAAAGGCTTTAGGGAATGCTAATACTTCCACTCGTTATTGCCTTTTTGAATTCAGGTGACTTGGACATTGATGATTGTTCAACTCTTGAATTTTCAACAAGACTTGGGGGGAGGGCGGCTTGTGAATGCAATACCACCATCTGTGATGGAAGCATTTAGATTTTGTTGTCTGCACTGCAACAGAAAATGCAGATTCCTTACTTTATGAAGAAACATGTGGTGTGGTTTGCTTAGAGCATTTTTATTTTTAACCTTCTAGAGAATATTTATGCATCTGGAAGTTCTGTGGATAGGTAGTACAGTTTTGCAGCAGCAATAAAATGAAAATGTAATGAGTTTCTTTCTGAAATACTTCCAAAATTTTACAGTACGGTCTTTAATGCTGCCCTCAAGTTATACCTTCACTGTTCTTTCATAGTATAACTTGCTTTCTCCCTGCTGAAGTTACCTTTCTTTATCAGGGATGCGTTCGGGTCCAAGGAAGCAGCTGAGGGCAGAATGAATCATTCTGGAGTGTTCAGTCATTTCAAAATTTCACGACTTTGAGTGGAGTCAGAGGTTTTGGGGAGGGCCCTTTCTCAGTCACAAGACATTTAATCAGCCAGTTGGATCCTATTTAACATTTCAGGAGTTTAGTTCAGCGATTAAAAGCAGCCAAGCAACGTATAGCCAGTAAAGAAAATATTGGGTTTGGATAATTATGTAGTGGATATTGGCAAAAATCATTTCCTGGCACTTTCTCGTGAGTCCATTTCCTGTATAGTGCTACGCGCAATTTAATTCACCACATTACAATAGCAAGAAGCTGTTTCATCACCCTCATGTACACATACCTCTTCAGAAACATCATTTTCAAACTAATTTCATTTTATATTTTCATATCACCCCTAAGTTAGCAAAAGGAATAATCCTTTAGCTTTTCCTTCCCCGACTGACCATTGGGCCAAAAGCTTATTGATTCTGAAACCGAAGAAATTGCTTTTCAAAATGCCAGGTACTGCAAGCCACATGTTGTGCAGGTATGATGGAGTTCATAGAGAATACGTAAAACATTGCAAGTTTTAAAATATAAAGATGTAAAACTTATTAATTGTTTTTCACGTTTCAAAGTTAAATAGCAGTTGGAGGCACCAAAAAGGAATTGGAGCTCTATTGAGTGAAACACAAAACAATCTATGCAGATGCACTTCTCTGATTATGAGAAGACACAAACAGATCATTATAAGCAAACATATCTTGGTGGCCAGGGAGCAAGTTGCGCATGTTTTGCATAAACTAGTATTTTTCAGTGTTTATAGAAATCATTAACTAGTATTTGTAAGTAAAGATGTCTAGGAAAAGGTAAACTTTTAACTGTACCTGCTTTTACGTTTCTGTATTGTGATCTGATATAGGGACAACACATAATGTGAAGTCATCTCTACCCCAGTGCTAGTAACTAATATAACTTGGCCTGAAGTTAGAGTGGTAAAGATCATAGTTTTCAGTAATTAGAATTTGCCCCCTCTAAAATATTCAAAACCTAGGAAATCATATATAGCAGAAAAGTCTTATACAAGGAACTGTCATTGTTGTGGAGACAAATAGGAAAATTAGGAAATAATAGACAGTTCTCTCGTACTCATCATCTTTAATTGTGTATGATCAAACAAGGGATGGAAGTAGAATGGAAGAAGAGTAGAGGAAATTTATGTTAGATGCAAGCTTGGATTCTGTTGCAGTGGTTTTCAAGTATGCAGGAAGATACTCTCTGCCAGAAAGAAGTTACTCATAAATTTATCTGAGATGGGGAAAAAAATTTAGATCTGTGAAAACCAATAGGGCATATGAGACCAAAAAAATCCAAAAATCCTGTATTGCAAACTATAAAGACTTAAATATGTTTATTTGTACATTCAAATAAATACATTTGTCTTATACCTTATTGTCTCTTTCGCAGATGTACTTCAGATGATGGGACGTGCTGGCAGACCACAGTTTGATGACCAGGGAAAAGCTGTAATTCTAGTTCATGATATTAAGAAAGACTTCTACAAAAAATTCCTTTATGAACCTTTCCCAGTGGAATCGAGGTAAAAATATAGCAATCAGAAAAGCTGATCAAACTGTAAACAATGCTACAAGTCGGGGGATAGAGAAAAGCAAAACAAGTTTTACCTCCAGGACAAGATGTAATGGCCACAAACTTGAACATAAGAAGTTCCATCTAAACATGAAGCGGAACTTCTTCACTTTGAGGGTGGCAGAGCCCTAGAACAGGCTGCCCAGAGACGTGGTGGAGTCTCCATCTCTGGAGACATTCAAAACCCACCTGGACACATGGAATGTACAACCTGTGTAAGCTGCTCTAGGGGGACCTGCTCTGGCAGGGGGTTGGACTACATGATCTCCAGAGGTCCCTTCCAACCCTGTATCATTCTGTGCTTCTGTGAATTCCTGTGCTGAACATCTCCTAAATATTGGGATCCTAGAAGAAAGTCATTTCCCAAAAAATATTATCCATCTTTAGGCAGAAAAATCCTTGCCTCCATGTATTTTGAAGCACTGTTGGGCTCTTTAGTCCATTCTCAGATAATACTACAAGTGCTTCTCTGCTTCTTAGTGTTATCTCAGACATTTGAATGAGGGCACAAACTGTTCTTCAAGGCCAGTGTGTGGGACAACTATACAGGATCCTCAGAATCCTCTCTGAAATTATGTGACAAATTCTTAGTAGGAAAAAAATAGGTGATTTTGTAGCAATACATTGAATACCTGTACTATTATAGGTAGATTCTTCAAAATCTCACAAGTTCAAAAAGAAATCTGCATGGTGTAAACTATTACTAACACACTTTCAACACATCTTTCACTTCAGAGTTGCAGTATCTTTGTCAGAAATGTGGAAACACCAGCTTTTTGCAGCCTCTCTGAACTTAGTTGATACCAAGTTTGCTGTCCAGCATGATGTGACTCGTGCCTTGATTTTGATATTTATAAAATACTTAGTTGGTTAGCAAGAAGCAGAACTAGTTACATCAGTCTCATATAGATGCATGTTTCATGGAGGAATTTGCAGACATCTAATAAAGCATGAGCATTACTGAAAGCTTTTCTCAGTGATGAAGAATTCACAGTATTGAACTCCTAAGAAAACTTCATCCCTCAACATAAGTGATAATGGAACCTCTATGTGATCAGGAAATTTGTAGGAACTGAAGAGTGCTATCCACCTGTTAAATGTAATTTAAATGGGCTGGTGTATTTGAAGGTTAATTTCTGTGGTGCACAGAGAGACACAATTTTTGCAAACAAAGAATGTGGAGACATGGACTTCATTTCCTTAGGAAACCACGCTTTTTTTAACATAGAAATTGCGCTTAGCACAAAAGGCTAAGTCAAAAGAGCAGTATGATTAAAATGTTGATGATATATCCAAACTTTATGACACCAGCATAAGATAGGAAATCTCTCGATTCATTGGTAAATAAAGGATCTGTACCTTTAATATAACAGTAGTAATCACACCTTGTTCCTGTTTGGAATGCTATAAATATTCTGTGTTTCTAGTAGCTCACTTTGTGTCTATAAATTTACTTTGTAGTTCGATACATTCCCTCTTTTACTATAAACAAAGACTATTTGATAAATTTTTCAGATGAATATTCACATATCAATAGCAATCTCATTAAGTACTACAGTGGTTGTGATCTGATTGACTTAGAGTTGTCTTGATCTGTCTTATGATCAAGTATTTGAAGTAAAAGGCTTCATAACTTCAAAAATAAACTGTTCAGGGGGGTTGGGAGGATTTACAGTTTTTGGAATGGTTTTCCATCTGTTCTACCAAAGAGCGAATTTATCAGCTTTGTGTAGTATTTCGAATTTGTAAAATTAAACTTCATATTTTTTTAGTTAAAGGTTTTTCTAAAACTCATTGTCTGTGTTTTAGTTAGATGAGTACACAACTCATATGACAGGCCTTGTGCTCTCACTGATCATGGATCTGAAATACAGCACTTAGAAGCAAAAGAGAAAGCACTCTTTATTCTGGAATAGGTATTGAATCATCCGTCCCATTTCTGTTGGACAATCTGGGTAGAACAGGTTGTTACCTTCAGAAATGATGTAAAGCAGAAAAACAGCTACTCATACCAAATTAGGCTTTACTTTTAGCAACAGGGAAAGAACAGTAGGAAAAGAAAAAGGATTATAATAAAAGAAAAAATAGGTTGATCCTTAAGGACATTTGCTATTCCCTGATTGAACTCTAGCCAGGCATGATCTCATTAGATACCCTAATGGAGGTCTTTGTTCCATTTAATGGCACTAAACAGTATTTTACTTTGTAAGAATAATTTTAAACTGCCTTTTTTTTTCTGTGTTTCTGAGTTTAGATCTTTCTGGGTAAAAGTAGCTGTGCTTTTTTTTTTTTTCATTGGATGAAGATGAGGCAAAATCTGGGGGAAGCAGTTCTGATGTAATTTTAATAGCCCTCAAGTATTTGTCAAGTATTAGCTAAGCTATTGCCACTGTTTCATTTCCTGTTTGTCTTTCCATATGATTCCCCACTGGATTAAACCAGCATGATCATATGGTCAACATACAGTATTCAGAAGTTATCATGGAGTAGCTCCATCTGAATACATTCCATGAATGAATTAAACTTTTGCGTTCTTGGTCCAATCAAAAAATAATTTGAGCTTCATTCCACTATCATGTAAAGATGATGATTGACCTTGCAATTACATTCCCCCTTCTTCCCTTCTTCTCTTTTACCAGAAGATAAATAGATATTTTCAGATTAAAAGTAATAAACCTTTTAATGCACAGCTCTATAAAATATATTACCTGTCTTTGTGATTGTAAAGTCAGCTAAGTCCTCTTGTTTCCTGTTCTTCAGCTTGTTAGAAGTGCTGGCTGACCACTTGAATGCTGAAATTGCTGCTGGAACTATTACTTCTAAGCAGGATGCAATGGATTATATCACCTGGACTTACTTCTTCCGTCGACTTATAATGAACCCAACGTGAGTATAAAGTACAAATGCAATTTAATCTAAAGGTAACTTGAGGGTAAAGTTGATCCAAAGGTGATCCCGCTGCGGTTGGAGCCTAGAATACTTAGCAGCCTCCAGTGTAGGAACATTACTGGCCCACATGTGGAATAAAACTTGTGTGCACATTTTTTTTAATACTATTTTCTCTAAATATAAATGCATTTCTTGGCAGATAACTTTACAGTTTAGTGACAACTATAAAATAGCCTTATTGAGGGGGCTACATAAGCATCCCTAAAATAAAACTCCAGATTATCACATTCTTTTAGGTATTGTATTTATAATGTGTTACTTTTTTTTTTTTTTTTTAGCTACCACATTGATATGTTCTGCCCAGTTTTCTATAGAAAATCTCTTAAGACCTGGATTTTGCTGATAAATGAGAGAATAGCTATCAGCTGTTTCTCTGTGATAAAGTTCACTTTCATTAGGGTATCCTGGTGAAACCATGTGTGCAATATTTTCAGTGATTGTTATCATACTGCCTCACTCCAGCTGGTATGCAGATCGTTCTGAGATGTTCCAGCAGTGCAGTCTGCCTTTGCCACAACGTTGTTTTGGGTAAATGGCATGTTACCTGTCATGTGACCATTCACCCACCAAAATAATGTGGCAAATAAAGAATTAGACATCTATAGCACTAAATATTTCATTACGTACTCCAGGGTGTTGTATTTCTGAAGTCAGGTTGATGTCCATAACATTTGGCTGAATTTTCAGCTGGGTTCGATATGGGCAACTGCTGGTGGGAGCCTGCAGGTGATAAAATAATTTCCTTTAATTCTTTTTTAGTCTTCATTAGTTTTGAATTCTGCATCTACTCCTGTGCTGAGAATGTCCCACAAAACAGAATTTCTATCTAATCTTCTTGTCAAATAAAAAATGCAGAATGTTAGAACATCGAACTAAAGAAAACATATTAAATTCTCTCACTTCATAACTAACAAAATAAATACATTTCTGGGGAAGGTATTTCTCCCCTGAGAGTGACAAACAGCTAAATTCTGGTTTTGTCTAGGTTAGATGTGGGTAAAGCCGTGTTTATTTTTATGACTTTGGAATTTACACATGATCCATATTACAACTAATGTTAAAAACTATGCCACTGCAGACTCTATTCTGTTTTAGTATCATGAATAAATAATGCTATTTTAAAATGTCTTGCTCTTGAATTGCTATGTTAAAGTGATTTTTTTAGATTTGTCTTTGGCAAGCTTTGATCATGTAGTATCTGTGGTAGGTAGATTTTTAAGACAGAACATGTAGCCCACAGGTCCGTGTAGAATATAGAAGATGTGGCCTTTTGATTTAATAGTCAAGCTCTCCCTAGCAAAAGGAAGGTTCCCACTGGAGTCTGAGGCTGGCATGTTTACTGGCAGTCCTTTTTTCTCAGCAGTTTCTTTATTGTGTAGTGTCATGAGAAGCTAAATCTGAAGTGATGACTATATCAACTTCTTAGCAAAAGTTCCACTATTCTAAGAACACTGGGGGAAGAGAGGGGAAAAAAAAAAACAAAGTGATATTCAGAGCCTTTGTAGTAACAAACAAGATGAACAGATCTTGACTAGTCATGTTCGTAATGGCAGGACAGGAATGCACATTGAAGTTTCTAATGAAACTGGAGTCTCTCACTGGAATGCCACACATGCAGGCTGGAACGGTTCACAGGTTGTCCTGCTTTGCCCTCTGTCTCATCCACGCAGAGGTGCTCAGCGTTCCTTCTGTACTCCACCATGCAGGGACAAAAATGAAAGACTATGTCATTGACTAGGAATTGACTGTGTCAAAAAGGTCACTTCTAGATACCAACTGCAAATGCAAAGGATGAGCAAATTTTCCGTTCTTTGACATGATAATACATTCTATTACGTTTCATCCCAAGTTAATAAACTAGCCAATTAGGTCCTGGACCTACTATCTGTGTTTGTTTCAGACCTCCTTCAAGCCAAGCAGTTCCAATGTGGTAAATGTTTGAATGAAATACATAAAAGGAAAACTGAAGAGTTTTATGAAGAGAAGTCAGTGATAGTTGAGATAACTCTGAATAAATTGTAATATAGTAGTGGACTTCACTGTGCCACAAATAAGCATATGAAATGATTGCTATTACCAAACGTGTACTATTAATTATTGCCTCTAATAATCCAAAGGATTTTTTTCACAAGAGTAGGAGCACAGTGACTGAATTTTGGGTTGGGTGGTTACACAATGCCCCCTCAGTGTCACTTGATACGGTGCTGTTTATCATGTCCTGCCCTGCAGTGATTTTGTTGACTTTCTCTCGACTGTGAAACAAGAACTGTTTCCCAGCCAGCAGGTGATTGTACCTTAGCAGTGAATAAGTAATTCCTGTATGCATGATTGGTAAATTGCCTTAAAATTGTCATAAAAGTCATTGCATGTAATGCTGTAAATCCTCAAAATAATGGGTTTAGATAATATGCAGAAGATTTATATTCTCATTTATTGCCAGTTTTAGCTACTTGTATATTAAAGCTGCATAAACAAATCTAGGATCATTCTGTTCCAATCCAGTATCATAAAGTGCCTTGCTGAATGCCTACAATTTGTACTATTTTAATGATGTTAATCTACCTTTGTTGTGAGATAGACATCAAAGTATCTTTTTGCTGTCTTTATTCAGGTGTCTTCTAAAGATGCAGTCATTACAGAAGTTTTTCTGGCATACTTGGGATAACTTGTTAGACTTGTAATAATGGCCTTTTGTTAACAGTGTTGATGAAAACCTTTGTATGTTATATACTTCTTCTCATCAAATCATTTGATTTTTCCTGTTTGCTGAATCCCTGTATCTTGAAATCTGTGGAAAGGGTTTTAACATTTCAGTTTTGTTCATAGGCACACTTACTGGTCATGCACATGTTTTTCAAGAGGGTGTGTGCAAATGAGAGGGGTCACACAAATGAAAAACTGTTCAATATCCAGAGTTTCTTCCCTGTTCTTTCCCGCCCCAAAAGCAATTATTCCTAAATGTAGAGGTTTTTTGAATCTGCACTTGAAAACAAACTTTCTGTGCGACTTCAGTCAAGTACTGCAACGTGTTCTCCTTTCCATGTACAACTGTAGCCGATATGTTCTTTACTTAGTCGAGATCATACAAGACAGATCAGGGAAGTGCCCTGTTCTTTGAAAAGGGGCTATTTTGAGAGGCTCGTCTGTCTCCTCTCCTTGGCTGAAATTCCTTGGCTATTTAATTCTTTTACCCTTATAAAAGATTGTAATCTACAACTTTCTACAAAAGAGAAATGGCTATGGGAAACATTTTCTGTAAATCAGGTTATGATATTTTCCAGATACATGTGCAATAAAAGAGAAATAGAAATTTACAACATATGTAAAGTTAAGCAGAATCAGCTTTCATTTGGAAAGTTAATTTTTAGATGTTTGGAGAGCACACATCACTGTTAAAATGATATTTATAAATATCACTATTTATAAATATATATGGGAGTGTGTGCATATACATATGCACTTATAAAATCATTTTTCTTTGTAAATTCCTTGTGAAGACCTGAAAAAAATTCTTTTATTAATTCATTCTGCAAATTATTATTAAGGGTTTTTTTTTCACTTTATGTCACTTACAAAGTTTGCTGGAGTGAAAGAATAATGTAGCATAAATTATAATTGAATTATCTTAGACTGATGCTCTTATCATCATGCACTTATATTTTAATTTAAATTTCCTTTTCTCAGTATGATTAGCTGAGCATGTCTAATAACATGTGATTAAAACTTCTGAATAAAAATTATGATTATAGACTGTTCCAATATAGTTTCTGGTATTGAGGTGACAGCTAATATCAGCCAGCCAGAATAGAATAATGCGTATTTCAGTGACAAAGTCAACGTCACTCAGAATTTTAGGGCTAGTTTGGAATTATATCAAAAGGGAGGGGGGATTGCTGAAGAAAGTTAAATTAACTAAGATAAGGAGATAAAATGAAAAAGTTTGGCAGCAGATGCTAAGAAGGTGCAAGTATGTTACACTACAGTCATTACCAGTAGCCATGTTTTGAGCTGGTATTTCTCAGAGTGGATTCTTTCTTTTACAGTCACATTTAGATCTGGGTTCATATATATAGACTTCATAAGTAACGTCTATAGGCTTTACTGTGAATTTCATAAGAAACGCTTGTTCTTCTAAATTATTAGGGTCACAGTGATGTGAGAAGTATAGGGATGTATTTCGTGGTATGCTTTCACCAAATTATTCACACAAATAAAGTTTTCCTGATTCAGTCAGACAGGGAAGCCCCAGGCTGCGGTGTATTTGAGCCACCTCCTGTTCCTCAGTCTGCTGCAGTCCTGGGTAAGAATGCAAAGTTGAAGACTCCACGTATCTCCATTCAGAAAGCAGATTCACACAATTGTCTTCCTACTCTTGGATATGATTTAGTTGTACAAATTATCTTTTGGAGTATATCAAAGGAAAAAGAAATGCCCAATAAATATGTAAGGAAATTTACATGTGCCTGTTACCTCTGATTTCTCATCTTTGGAGGCAAACTTTCTTGTTAATGTTTTAACCAGAAGCACCAGAAGCATGGTGGCAAATGCCTTGCTGATGCCAGAGAAACCGAACTCTTTTTTATCTTCTTAAATAACCACAGTGTACAAAACATATTAAAGATAGCAATGTATCTGTTTCTCATACTTGGCATAAGTGAATATGTGAATGCAAGAAAATATGATACAGGTGAAATACAGCTAGAGATTACATTTGTGCATGCTGTAATGCATTTTAGCAAGCTGGTCACAGGCTCCAGAGTCAGTGATGCCTTAACAAAAGTGAGTTGATACATTGGTTCGTAGCTGTCTGGCTGTGAAAGTCCATCAGTTGGGCCGTATACTCAGTACCATTTCCATGGTACCACTTGAAGATGGCAGCTGCTGAAGGCCACAAGCTGGGGAAAGTAAATACAACTGATGACTGCAATAAAGCAATTTACAAAAATTACTGTCTGTGCTTCCCCCGTACTTGTTCATAACAAAATTCCTCTTTCAGGACTATAAAATTACAGAACGCACACTTCCTTGCTATCAAGTGAATGCTGTTGATTTGGCTTTTTTGTGCATTTGTTTCAAAAGGCCTTCCAGCTAGCAAGTTTTTTCTTCTAATACTTTTGGCTGACTCTGCTCCCGATTTTCATTATGTGTGTCACTATTACCACCGTATAATCTGAACATAAAAAACATGGTGCTGTAACAAATGACTTCACAGCACTGACAGTTATAGCAGGACCATTTCAAGGCTGATGAAAAATTTCCCAGAGAGATCTCAGGTCAGGTTTACATAAGCTAAACAGGAAATGATTGCCAACATTCACATTAAATCCTAAATGTTTTGTGTAACTTCATCTACATTTTATGTTCCTGCACGTCTCTCTATCTCTTTCTCAGCTGATGAAATTCCACACTTCCTTAGATTAGAGAAATAAGTTCATGTTTCACCGTTTGTTGTTTCTGCTAAGCTCGACAAGAGTTGGGATTTTAAATATATTATTTAAAAGACAATAAAAAGTTCCTTCAGCTTTTGATTGTTTAAATTTTATATACTTTGTAAATTTTTATGATACCTATGGGTTTGTTATTGCTTTTCCCCAATGGACTACTAATGGAAGTTAGCCTGTCTAGCCCATGTGCTAGATGCTGTTAGGATAAAACTGCCTTTGACTTTCACACCTCTCAGGGGACGAGTAATTGTTGTGTTCAAACAGCCTGTAATTGTGATCCCGCTGGCTTTCTCAGTACGCTTCTGGCTATTAGAATCATTAAACAACTCAGCACCTGTTAACAGCATTGTAAATATTCAACCCTGCTTGTGTGCAGGTTGAGTCCAATATAGGAGAAGGCTTACAGAGCCCAGCCTCATAAATTAGAGCTTCTGACAAGTCAATTATTGTGAAACTGGGCTTCACTGTGAAATAAATGAAATGGTGTGCTGATAAAAAGGTAGGCTGTCTGTTTATAGCAAAGGGAAAATAATGACTAGATGATTCAATGCAGTGAGCATGAAACTGCATTGTTTTTATTCTTTATCTGTAATTAAATAGTTAGGTAATATAGCTTCATAGAGGAACTCACATAAGATGAAGGTTTTTTACTTGGAGTACACCAACATGCAAAATTCAACTTGCATTTATGTCTGTGCATTCAAAATACTGTCTAATGTCATGATACCTCTGGTTATGCTAATGATTTTAACATAGTCTTTCTAGATGAATGGCTTCGCTTTTTATTAGGGGAAAATGTGCTGAGTGACCAAGAAGCTCCTGTGGGTGTGCTTAAAATTATATTTATTATAGACAGTGGTTAAAACACACCGGTACCACTCCACTCAAGATTACAAACCATTTAAGATTTTTCTTTGCATTGCTTTATTTGCGCTAGGCAGCTATATATTTACTCCTCTGACACCAGAAAAAAAAATACCTAAAACTAACAAATTTAAAATTCACATAGTTTTTGAAAGGCATTAATGCCTTTGAAATAGTGTCCTTTATGATTTCAGATCAGTGTGAAATACTGCAAGTTAGGCAGAGCACAAGATAAAATCTGTTTGAATTACTGTTTTAAATTTAAGTCTTAAAAAAAAAAAAAAGTCAGTGTATGACCCCTATTCCTTCCTTTGTTTTATCAGTATTCATCTTCAGTGTTGTGATACTGCAAATAATAGTGCTGCAAATATACGTTGAAAGTCTGAATACTGTGACAACAAAATGCATTAATCAAAATCATTTCAGTAGGGTTATATTCCATTTAGGATAAATACTAATGAATCATTAATGGTTTGGATATATAAAATAGAAAATCTTTTCACATCCTTAAAGAATTTACATAGTTAATTTGCTCGATTATTTTCAGAAGGTAAACAAAATGTTACAAGGTAATTCCTGCTAATAAACAGAATCTAAATGTGTTTGGTGATGACAGGCAAATAAATGGTGCAAATGGAAATATTGACCATTTTTTATCCTTACTATATTACTTCAGTAAATGACCGTACAGCTATTTATCATGCAGGCTTTTTTCAGTTATGTTCTTGCTGGTCAAAAATGTAGATGTTAAAAACTGTGTTTAAGAAAATAATAGTGCAAATCGGATTCTGTTAATCAAACAGTCATGGAAGGATGGTTGGAATATATAAAAATGCAATTCCATCTTTTGAAATTCACTAGCAGCAATATTACAGTAGACATAATAGAACTGAATTCAGAAAATGGGATCTGCCCAAATGTAGCATCAAGTGAACTGATTGTCTAAAGTTGGGTTTTTTAGTCAATGATTCCAACCCATCCTAAAAAAGATACATAAAATCCCTCAGATCAATAGCATTCTGGAAGCGTACATTTTTCTCCATTGGCAGTAAAGGGAGTTAAAAAGACTAACTCAGGTGTAGCTGTAACTGTAAAATCAGCTAAAATGAATCTCAGCACACTGTTACGCAGCCTGTTGT
Organism: Thinocorus orbignyianus; assembly: GCA_013400375.1. Lineage (NCBI taxonomy): Eukaryota > Metazoa > Chordata > Aves > Ciconiiformes > Thinocoridae > Thinocorus > Thinocorus orbignyianus. Next base: position 334,161 of record VXBW01005804.1, on the reverse strand, counting down.
TCACCTGCTCAAATTACCACTGAAAGAACCTGATCTTCATTACATAGTAGTGTTTCCAGTGAGGATGCGGAGTACATCATAACAGTAGGAAGTTTTAGTAAAGCAGCTGATGAACAAAGGAGCATCTTTCATTGTTGCAGTCAGCTCAGCAGTCTGTTTGTGCAACAGTATTTTACAGAATTAAATGAGCAGGGACAGCCTTTTTAGTGTGCTTTTTGACATTTCAATAAATCGTCACTTTTTTTTTGTTTGTTTGTTAGAATTACACTTTGAAATGGCATGATTTAACAGCTCTGCTTAAATTCAGAATTTTTAAACTTTCTGAGCATGCTCAGTTTTTCTTTACTGTTCATTGAACTTAATTGTTACTTTTTGAATTGGTGTCCTTGTTGAATCCAGGACACAAGTTCTTACTGCGTTTTTATTTTGAGTTTTCTAGGTAAAAGCTTATCCTGAATCTCATAATATATCTTAAGTTCTACAGTTAAGGTGTGCATACTTCAGTCACTGGGTCTTTTTCATATACTAGCATAATAATAAGTTTTGACACACTTTATAAACATTTTTCCTTCATACAGATAACTAAGAACAAATGTTACTATACATAGTTTACCTAAACAGTTTTACCTGAAAATGCACATGTGAAGTAACCACATTGACAGATGCCCTATTCCCTTTTTATAACAATTTTAGCTTTGAGAATAAAATGACACAGATATATAACAACAGACACCAACATCTGGATTGGTGTAAGGTTACTTTTTCAAGAGATGTCACTATCTGCTGAGTTCTTATTTTCAGAGTTCCAGGATGTAAGAACATTTGCTATCCTTAGTGGTTTTTTCTTTCCTTTCTCTTGAAGTTAAAATACTGACACTTATGTTAGTATTGCTTATTCACTTTCATACTTAGATAATCAGGAAAATATACAATTAGGAAAATATTCCCACTAACAAAATATAGCCACTCCAGTTCTTTTAGTATCAACCTTTCTATTAATAGCCAGCTGAATTACCATCTTTCCATGTTTACCTGCTTGTATTCTGTTGGTTACTCCTACAAGCCATTTAAGATTCGTTAATTTCTTGTTTGTCTATATAAGGGAATAGTTCAGTGTTTAATTGTCTAATGTGGATGTTGCTCTTTCAAGTATGTGTGTGTGTTGTAACAGCCTTGTAAGCTTTATAAAAGACGTTATTGTTAAAAATCTTCAGAGTGTCAAAAGTATTCATGTAGTGAATCTGTTTTCGATTTATCTAGCTACTATAACTTGGATGATGTGAGCCATGACACTATGAATAAGTACCTCTCAAGCCTTGTTGAGAAATCCCTCTTTGATTTGGAATGCTCCTACTGTATTGAAATTGGGGAGGTAAGACTCATCTGTGCTTTTCAAGATTCAGTAAGATACGTGCTCTTAAAAGTTGGGAACAGCAAGATAAATGCTTCTGATTGGAGATGTCAGAGTTTGTCTGTGGAGCTATTTTTAAGACTGATGTTGAAAACTGAGCTTTACTAGAGTTGCAGCTAAATTATGATGCTAAATTATTTTTGCTGTTCTATCTTATAAAGTAGTCTTAAACTACTTTACAGTTTTGTAGGAACCGTGTATATTTGATTCTTCTTCTAACAGGATAATCGCAGCATTGAACCTCTGACATACGGCCGCATTGCTTCCTATTATTATTTGAAGCATCCAACTATTGGGATGTTCAAAGAACAGTTGAAGCCTGAAAGCAACATTGAAGAATTGCTCTTAATTCTGACAGTAAGTGCTGATATTTTCTTAACTTAAACATATGTAACTTACGACTCTTAACAATACTTAGAAGTGTATAAAAAATCACCGTGAAATTAAGAAAAGCCTTCTTTCCTGACCTTCAGTTTCTTTTTTTGTTGTTTAGAGTAATGTACTTGAATAATTTTTGATGTTACAACTGTTTCATCTAATCAGTACATCACAATTACTGTATAGACCTGTTTCTCTTCTTATGCCTCTTTATAATGTTCAGGGTCTATACAGATCTGATATATGGGTTTTTTCTAAGTTCAGTAGCCTACTAAAATGCCAGAATAATAACCACATATCAACATCCTAAATCTGTACCAGGGCCATCACTTTGCACTGGGACGATCTAGAAGATACAGCAACTTTAAGAAGTGGGAGAGACATACAGGAAAGACCTGTTTCCTGGGATGCCTCCTTCTCCCAGTCACTTCATGACCCCTGAGGGCCAACTCATACAGTCTAGTGACTGTTGAGTAGAGAAGGGCAATGCAAGGCAAAAGATTTTAGGGTACAAATCTGGAGACACAGTGTATAATGCAGCGTGATAGTATTACAGTCTCATCATAAAAGAATCAGGTTTTACTTGTTTCCTTTTTAAATACTTTAGTAACTAAATCTACAAAATCATCTTTTTCAAAATGGTATGAGTCCACTGGTATACCCATGTTTGAAAACAAGAAGTGCCTGAATATTATCCAGGAAAGCTTATTTCTGCCCACTTACTATTATAGTTTCTGTTATAGTACATACATTATACAAGTGGCCCGAATTCTTTCATATTCTGATTTCCAACTGTTATCTTCAAAATCTAGAGTCCCCTCTTACAGTATATTTGTGTGTTACTGTTATATTCATTATTGTTTTGACATGCTGCCAAAAAAAAAAATTGCTATTCAACAGTTTGCATCTCAACAAAACCTGATCAGCATTTTATGACACTAGGAAAGCCACTTGTCTAGTGCAGAGACTTTCTTTCTGATAAATTTACATTGCCTGCTGCAAACATTTGGAGAGTTACAGCTCAGAAATAAAGGCCAAAGCAATCTTTTATAACAGAATACGTTAGACAGCCTAAATAGGGAAATTGATATCACTGACCCTGCAATATCTGTTGTTTTGTTGTCAGAAAACATTGCAAATTATGTGAAATAAAATCCACTGTATTCAGCTCAATTCAAAATGGTAACCAACCACAATTACTATATATCTGTATGTAAAATAACTGAAATTTTAAAAATAATTACCCACTAGTGAACAGAAGTTAAATAATTTAATGTTGAGTGTTCAAGGTGAGAGCTTTACTCCAGCTGCTCACTCTTTTAAAATCTCTTCTCTCTAGAGAAAATTTTCTCCACCTAGAAACTTCAGGGTTTTTTTCAGACAAATTTGATCAGGAAAAGTTTGAGAATAACATTAGCAGCGATAAGGAATGTTTCGTGGCATTGGCCAAGCCAATGAGCAGCATGTGGAAGATGAATGATAGAAGCAGAACCTAGTGCTGTCTGTCTTGTGTCAGGGCTCTATTTAAACAGCTTGCATCCAGGAAGCACAAAGGTAAATGGCAAAGATTTCCATTGTAGACAAAACCTTGGACCCTACTGTGGGGCAGAGATTGTAAAATGTAAAATTCGTTAATCCTGCTTTAATTATTTCTAGTTTTTTCCTTTTTTTCTGGAAATAGAGTCTTGAAAGTTGCCCATATACAGTCATAAGAGAAGTGAGACTAAAAATAAAATCAGTTACATGTCAAAATTTAGAAGATGAAAGGGCTGTATGAGTGCTGGACGCCTTTATAGCTGATAGTTTTTCCTTACCTTTTATGCAGATTTTGATTTTCAAAATTACTAATGAAATTACTATTCTGCCTTGTTGAAGGTGTAAATTGAAAGGTTTTTTTCAATCTGATGTAGTGTTGGAAAGAATTGCCATTTCAACAGAGTTATTGCCAAGGATTTTTTCCCCCTCCTGTAAACACTGTGAATTAATGAGTTTTATAATTACGGCAGTTGCTTCACACCTCTATTGTTAACCAATGACATTACATCTGTCTTGCTCTACTGGTGCCCTCCTCCTCCTTATTGAAGCATTTAGCAGTTTTGGCAATGGGGAATTACATGGCATGGGGTAAGTAGTCTAATTAGGTGTAAGTGAAAATCCTGAGGGAAAAGGATATTTAAAAAGTAATTTGAAGAATCTCTTAACGATGCTGGAAATGAAAGCTGTAGCTATAGTACGAAAAGGCCTATTATCGTTGCAAAACATAATTAGAATTGTGATTACTCTGCTGATTACTCAGTTTTAAAGTTTTGAATTTGGGACCGTTATTTAAGAGTAAGCATGCAAAACATTTCTCATGTGCAGTTGCAGGGGTTTGTAGATGTGACACGTGGGTCTTTTTTTGCTGGCATTGCTCGTAACGTTGCAAATCTTGAGATTTTTACAAGTTTACTAGCTTGGCTATTAGGAAAAATTTCTTCACTGAAAGGCTTGTCAAGCATTGGAACAGGTTGCCGAGGGAAGTGCTTCAGTTGCCATCCCCATAGGTGTTTAAAAGACACGTAAATGTGGTGCTGAAGGACGTGGTTTAGTGGTGGAGTTAGTAGTGCTAGGTTAATGGTTGGACTCAATGATCTTAAAGGCCTTTTCCAACCTAAATGGTTGGAAATTCTAAGTTGTCTGATGTATACAAGGAAAGCAAAAGTGTACATTTGTAACAAAGAAAATGCTGATGTTGTAGAGTTTGAAATGGGATACGTACAAGTTTTTAGCAAATTGTCAATGTGTAACTTGGAAAGGAGCAAAAGTTTGTTTAAAACAAAAGTAAGTAAAAAGCAAGATTGCATTCAAGAATTTAGAAATTTATGTTCATATTAAGGATTTTAAATCTGAGTTTGATTAATGGATTTTGAGTTTCAGAGTGATATTTCACTATGCTGACAGGAGTGTTCAGAATTCAGGATCATTCACCAATGAACTATCAGTGAATCTTTGCAACTCATGTAAAAAAGTAGTTTTGAGTCATCTTGTTTCTAGTGGTGGGTTTCTCAAAAAAGTCACTTTACCACACGATTTGTTTCCACTTAGTAGTCGTGACCATTCATAGTTTTCTCCAGTATCTGTTCTTCTCTATTTTTATTTTATCTCTTCATTTGATCATCTGACAGCGTTTAGCAAGATCAAATGAATTTTTTTTGCAGTATGGTTTAGGGGTTGAAGTATCCCTAACGTGAACAGGAACATGGCACATGGGAACAGCCCCACAGTCATGTCAGAAGTGTATGGTAATAAGTGATACAAATCGGAGGGGTACAATCCCCTCACACTTTTCCTTCTCTCAATAAATCTGTGCCCGAGATGTTTAATTTGTGTTCCAGTTAACAGGTGAAGTTCAGATTCAGTTACTTTTGTAACTGATCTGTGCGAGTGGACCTGAAATTTTTTTGGAGAGAAAATGTTTGATGCTTTTCCGTAGAGCTTTCTTTAAAACTTTCCTGACCGTGCTTCAGACAGTGGTAATCCAAATGAGCTTAATCACTGTTGAGTTATGGTGCTTCTTGCATTAAGTATTATTGATGAGAAAGTGTTCATGAATTATTACTGACAGGCTGGATTTCCCTGAGGTACCAAAAGACTGGTGCCTTTTATTCAGAAAGTTAGGTGCATAGATTAGAACAGAAGTCTGGGTAAAAAACAGTGAGAGATACTTTGGGGTATCTTTTGTCATTTTCTGTACTAAATTGGCAGTGACCACAAATCTTTCTAAAATCAAAGGAAGGTTTGTTGTACCTTGTGGAAAGGAGGTCTGTCTTGATGATTGATCAGAACTGATGGCTGGATTCACCAGCTTTGTGATTTTTGGTTATGTGTTACTACACTTACCTGGTTAAGATGCGTATTTACAGAGCAAATACTTTGTTATATCTCTTCATACCAGACAGTGAAGGGGAGAACATTGCCATCTTTTAGCCATTTTTTATCTGCATGTTGCCCCTTATTTTTCTTTTTGAACTCTGTTTACAAGAGAGAACTGTCTTACATGTAAACTGGTTATATGAGATGGGTTTCTTGGTAACTGCATGATATTTGTGTTATACTGGGGCACACGTCTCCATCTTTCTGTGATATAAACATAGACTTCTATGGTATCCACATACCTTTTCCCTATATTTCTACTTTGTTACAGTGGCCTGTATTAGATGAAGTCTTTTAGAATTCAGCAGAAAATCTGGCATTGCTGGAGTAGTGGATTAGAAAGGCAGAAGGAAGAAGTTAACAAAACAGGCAGTCTCCGTCCCATATACATAGATGACAAAAGAGTAAAGTTATTAATGTCTGATCTGTCTTTGATTACCTATTAGGCATTTGTACTATAAGATTCTAGGTAACTCAGCCTATAGCTTCATTTTCTGTTCAGCAGCAGCACATCCTATTCTGATGAGGGAAATATGCCAGTCTTTGTGAATATATACAGTCTTAGTGTAAAACAATTTTATTTCCTTAGCAGCATTCTGTCTTAAAGCTATTGGTTCGGTCTCCCGTGAAGGGGTCAGAAAGGTTTTTGACTCAGTGATAAACTATCTTTTCCACTGGTCTCCAGTTAGATGCCAGGGAAGGAGGAATTATTAAATTGCAAAAATATTGTCCAAGAACAGGCTAATGTGAGCTGAGTTGTGTAATGTTTTCTCTGCAAGCCATGGCAAAAAAATTCCTTTTTTTTTCTTTAAGATATTATATAAAACTGTTTTTCAGGTTTTTATTACTTGATTACTTAATCATTTATACTTAATCATTTACTTAATTTTTACACAGCCTTTATTCTCTGGATTTTAATATTTTAAAACATTTGTGCTTCAGTTCCCACTTGGAACAACTAGACAGTATCACAGTCTAGTGATACTTGAAATTTGAAACTTGTATTTGGCTTCATAAAAATAAAACAAAATGCTACAGTGAATTTTAATACCATCCAAATTTCATCTATATCCAGTATATGCAGAATATCTTGTACTTGGCAGAAAGAGTCCTTACACACATGAGTACTCACATTGATTTTGTCTTGATTTTTCTCTAGTCCCAGTAGGTGGAGCAGTTTTGAATGTTGCTGTATTACTTAAATATGGTAATTTTTTCTAACATCATGACACAATTATTTCTTAGTTTTCTTTTTCCAAATGATTGCTGGATTTTTAGTTTGAAAGCATTGTATACTGCCCACCTTACCAGAAAAGCAGAATCAAGATGACGGTGCCCACCACTGACAACTAACTGAACGTGGCATAAGTCTTTCATTTCTACGGTATCAATAAGAAAAAGTTGCATTCAAGACCAGAAAATATAAAACCTTCCCATCTCCAATATACAGGACTTTCTAATCTCCAATTAACAGATCTTTCTTTTTTCCCCTCCAGTCTTCTTACTCGTCTTCTGTCATTACTTACCAGTTTAAAAAACTGAATCAGTACTTGAGAAAGTTAAAAATAACCCTCCTATTTTAAAATTGAAGTTAAAGATTTCTGACTTACGTTTCCCAAGAGGTATGCCATAAGACAACAATTGTTACTTTGGAAATTATATGGTATCTTCTTTTTTTCTTTTTTTTTTTTTTTAATTTGTTTTGGTTGCGGTGCAGCATCCAAGGGAAAAACTTGTGAAAGTGTACATAGTTGTGGTAGTGGAAGGCAGTAGCAGTAGCCTCAGGCTATAACCTCATTTCAAACAGCTGCTTTAGTAATTGATTGTGTCAGAAAAAATGAGGAAACGAATTCCTTTAAGAGGAGCTATAGATGCAGTTACAGCAGCAAAACACTCCTGTGTACTCATGGAAACTGTTTTGATGAACCAGGAAACTGTTACACTTGTATGTGAAAGACTCTCCTGGTCTTGTGCTTAGAAATGTGAATGTTGGCTGCCGTCTGTGACAAATCAGTGCTTGTCCTTGGGATATATGCTAGAAGCAAATTCAGTGATAGCAAGCTCGGTGTAGCTGACTGCTTAAAGCTGCAGGCAATTCAACCGGGCGCTGTTTATTTAATTAATTAATTCTTTTAGCACAGAAGTCTTTTACTTACCACTCGGCAGTTAGAACTGTAGCCATCATCATTATGCAGGATTTCAAACTATGCATAGTTGTGTACGTGCAGCCAATAGTTTGTAAAGGATTCAGATTAAAAATGAAATTACTTTTTTTCAGCTGTTGTGTCATATGGCTCTATTTTCAAATATACAATATATTTATTGAATAACATTTGTGTCTGTTGAAACAAAACCAAAAATCTAAACTACATCATTACTAAGGTAAAGCTGAACATTTTATAATACTCAATGCTGCTTTGATGAATGGCTGTAGGTTCTCGTGCCCCAAGTATCCCACAGGGCTCTTACAAGCCCGCTGTGCCTTTAGCAAGTCAGTGCAAGTTCTACCTGCTTTGTGCCTCCCAATTTTTAATTTCAGTGTGATAGGCAAATTTAGGCCCTCTGCAGCCTACAGTTCTTTTGTCTTCACTGGCTTCTAGTTACTGCCTTTGATTTTGATATAATTATACTATTGTACTATAAATTGCAGCGCTTACAGCACTGATGAATTTGTCTTCACAGAATTCAGCTCACTTAGTGACATCAGCTCAGCCTTCCTGACTGCTCTTTAAAGAAACACAAATGTTTTTCCCTGTCAGCAAAGAAGTTATTGCTCAGACTTGTAAAACTGTTAAGAAAGAGGATGGCATTTTGTAGCTTGTTCTCTGATTGGAACAGAAATTTCAGGATAAAGATTGGTTTGACTGAACCAATTACATCACTCAAGATTGGTATCCAGCCTATATTGTTCCTTTAGCATAGCAGTTTTTTTAAAAAAGACATAAGAGGATTACTGATGAGTCCCTAATGGAGTATCTGACACTTGTATTTTCTTATTTACATTTAGATTCTTTCTTTGTCTCATTCTTTTTTTTTTTTCCTGATGGAACTTGGATGGCTTCAGAAGGTATAATTTTATTTTAAATGTTGATGTTCTGTATTATCACAGATGAACTTTTAAGAAATCAGCCTCTCCTGTTATTTGCCTAGTATTTACAAGGTGCCTTATTTCACAGTTACTTAGGTAGCTCATGCTACCTATAATATTAGAAGAGGAGTTTTTGCTACCTAAAGGCTAAAACTTTTCTTAGCATTTAAAAAAGTTAATATATATATATATTTGAAAAATTGGTATAGCAAAGTAAGCTTGCTTTTAGAGAATAAACAATTGCAGATTTTCTTCATCCCTGCAGTTCAATGAATGTGGACCAGGCATCCAGCAAAATATTGGAACTTTGTGTGTGAAAACTGTCGAATTATTCACTTCTCTTAAGTAATCTTATCTGGGGTGATGCTGGAATGCAGCTTTCCTTAATTTATAGTATAACATTGTCCTATTTCCCATGGAAGAGTCAAATCAAACATCACCAGTTTGATTGGCTTGCCTGCACGCCAACTTCCCACTGCCTTTCCTTTCTGCCTTCCAGTGGAAAAATACAGCAATCCAGCAAAGATTATTCTAACTATGAGCTTTCAGAAAGAGAAAATATCTCAAGTCTATTTCTTTCACCTTAGAGGGTAGGAAAATGGCTAAAATCCTTCTCACAACAGGTCTCAAATCCTTCTCCTGTCAAGGTGAAGGCATGCTACTATGTTCACTTATATTTATTTAATGTGTGTATGCATGCCTACTTACAAAATATTTTTAGGTACAACTGATGCATACAATATTAAGAAATTTTATCTTAAACGTATTATATCATTGAATGCACAATATTCTGTAGGTTAATGTGATGAATTCCAACTGTTTTATCATTTGCTTAAGGCAGCAAGCAAATATAAACAACGTGAGGCGTAGATAATAGATTATTTTTTCTTTCATAAATGATTGTCTTATTATTTACTATATGCAATCATATAAGATGCTAATTTTTAATAGTTCTTTAGCTATAAGAATGCGTGTTTGCTTTCTCTCGATTCACACAGAACAGATGGATGCTTGACTGCCTGCTAATCCACAGCTGGAATGGTTTCAGCGGTTTCCACGTTGCTGGGTTAGAGTGGCTTTTCTAGTGGACTGAGAGGGCAGCAAGAGAGGGATATCATTATTCATCAGTATCCCAGTGGGATCGCTGCCAGCAGAGATTAATTTTTTCTGTTATGCTTGTAAAACAAGCTCAGGTGGAGTCTCTAATCCTCAGGGCACGGGTGGCAGATCAAGGAAGATGCTACAAAGCTAGTTAATTTTCAGATTCTAGGGGAAACAGAAGCTCTATTAGATGTATAAATACATGATTGCAAATTTAAGTAGCTCAAATCCAAATGGGATCTTCCCAGACATCTGGTACTGAAAATCTCTGTTTTCTTTGTCTTTTAAAATAAGTTCTTAAAACTTTATACCAGAGGCAAAATATATGCAACTCTCTCTTAATCATCAGTTATCTTTCCATTTATTTTTTTTTAATACAGTCCTTACAACGTACTTTAGATGACTGCCTTTATTTACAGACAAAAAAGACATGGTATAAGTCTGTGTAGAAATACCGAGTCTACAGTATTCTCATGAATTTATGTGCGGTCAAGATCACCAAGAGTAATTATCACTTGCCATCCTAAATAGGTTAGATGTCCCTTCACAATGCTCAGTATATCCCATTCCGGTAAGGGGATGTTCTGTTAAGGTCATATGTGGTACAAGGGTATTTTTGGAATGTTACTCACTGTATCAGAGCACTGTGCATTCATGACAGAAGCACTGATAGAACTTCCTCAAATCAAGCACACTGAAATATGGACAGATTGTTCATTTGTTTAATAGAACTCAAGTAGTTTTCCTTTTACCGTTTGTGGTTATTACCCCTCTTCCCCACTCTTGTAATTATCAGTGCCTTCCATCTCTGTGTTACCTTGTAGCTCTTAAATTCTTCAAAACATTGGGTCAGATTTGCAGGCAATGTTAATCCACATAGTTGCACTGAAATGAGTGGAGACGTGCCAGTTTTTATCAGCAGGGAACTACCCTTATTGAAATTTACTTGCAGCAGCTGTCACTTCCTCTCACAGTTGTGTTTTTTTATTATTATATTAAACTATTTTTGTTTAAAAGTGCTCAGAGTGAGACCAGTAGCATTGGCTCCATTGTGCGTGAAGGCACCTTCCAAGTTTCCCTTATATTTCTGCCAGTTCATATTGTTCTTCTGTTATTCTGGGCTTGAGCCTCCCTTGAACAGAGGCTGCAAGTCATTTCACCATATGATGACAGGTATTCACGCCTGTGAACTTTCTGTTTCCTTTTGTCTCTGGTCACATAGTAGTCTAGATCCGGAATTTAATCCAGTACAAAAATGCAGCAGTGTGCATTTGTGGCTCCACTAGGGGAGCTGCCACAGGTCAGCAGATCTGAAGTCTGTTTTTCAACACGCAGAGCTTTTACAGCTTGCCATTAACATATACAGTATGTATGGGCCCCGTTTCACGTCAAGAATTAGCAGCGCTTACTCCTGTCTCTGTGCCGAGCAGCATTAACTTAATGCAGAGATCTGTTAACTTCTTCCCTGGGTCTGGGCTCTGCACTGGAAGATCCCAATGGAGGATCAAAGCCAAAGATGGAAAATGACTGATCACTTTCCCGGGGAAAGCTGCGTGCCAAAATTCGCTATTACAATTTTTATTGCTATCATCATCTCAATCAGTTGTTGAGCCAACTGATTCAGCCAAGCTCAGCTTCAAAACGTCCAAATGGAACCGAAGTAGATTTCTCATGGCAATCAGAATTTTGAATGTATACTCGGAGAGATTTTCCCAGTTTTGTGTTAGCACATTACGGAGTTCATGCACTGGAAAGCTTTTCTGTATTAGTGCAACACAATTAAGTTCAATACAGCCAAAACCAGTCGATTTAAATCTTTCCTATAATATGACTTGAGATTACAGGGGAGTAGAACTGTGAGACACTGCCCCATTTAGGTATTAAGACTTTAAAAAATGGGTGATGATGATGCATTCAGGATATGCAGGTTCAAATGAAAAGTAACAGAAAAAGTCAGGCATCTCGGAGAGCTGAAAATCTCAAATATACCATTTCCACTGACAAAATGTAATAATTCTCTCACATCACTATAATTCACTTTATGAATGGAATTTATACCATTCAATTTATATTTATTTGCTATGGTTGATGTAACTTATTCTAGGTGAATAATGTGCATGCCATACCAGTTTCCTTAAACTGTGTGAGTGTTACAGGCTTACCTAGAATCAATAATTTAACTTAAAAACCTGAGGCTGAACTAAAGGCGCCTCTATGAAAGTTGTACGGGCTTAATACTATGAAAGTACCTACACATTTTGGGAAAAAATGAATGTATTGTAAGAATGTTTTTTACTAGGACTGGCCAAAAATGTAGCACTGAATTATGATTGTGATCATAAACTTTATGAACTATGGATTGTGAGAGTTAAGACTTACTGAAAATCATGAATTCGTTCCTTGTTTTAATATGTTTTAGTAAAGCATGCAATCTGAAAAGGAAATTATTATGAAACAAAGTGGTTCTAGAAGCATATTTTTTTTCATTTGGTAAAACAGTCGCAATGATTGTATTATCTATTGCTGTACCTTCATGTGCACTGAAACTAAGCAGCTCTGATATACTTAGGAAACTTCAGGAGGAAAAATAAAAAAAGGAAATAGACTTTGAAGTTAGCATAGAAGTCTTAATAACCTTTTTTTCCTGTGTCAAATCATTGTTATTTTATATAATCCCCCCCTCACATGTACTAGCGTGCTTGCATTTCCTTTTAGCAGTTCCATGCTGAAGCAGAGGTCTGTGATTTAACTTTGTACTTTAGAAGTTCCCAGATCTGCCAGGTCACTCTCTGCTACTGGTAGCTAATATTGCTGACCTCCTATTGCTCTGTGCGGAGTGGCAAAGGTCCTTCAGACTCCTGACCTCTGGTCATCAGGAATGTCATCAGCAGTTTGTAGTTTGGATGTTTTAAGTAAGAGGTGAACTTGTGAAATCTAAACCCTGCAGGGTGTTTTTAAGTGATCACTCAACTGTTTCATTGCCCTAGCTTGTACTTTTTATGATGTTTGTAATTGTAAAATTTGTGGTGTTTATCATATTGAGCTATTTAAAAGGAAAAATCAAACACTTGTCTGTTTAAAGTAAGAAGTCTGAGAATACGATTACAAATGATTTCTCTGATCAGTAAGATGAAACTTTATAAGAATTGTAAGAACTTTTAACTTTTATGTTTTTATAAACTATGTTTGCACGTGCCATTACTGAAATGTGCCCATTTTATATCCTGAAAGATAGTTATAAATTTATTTTTTTAAATAATAGATTTACATAATTGCATGTTGATGGGTTGCACAACTTTATCCCTTCAACCTCTCATTTTCAACTGGAAATTTCCAGTGCCCTCTCTGGTAAATCTTAAATCTGGAGACAGAGCCCAGCGTAGCGCAGCCTCACTATTTTGCTCCTACCTAGTTAATTGGGTTAACTTTACAATTTGAACTCTACACTTTTTTTTGGATGTATGTCTTTTAGCTGTGAAAATGCATTAACCACTAACCAGATAATAAATAAAAAAGTTAGTGTTTGTTCTAAAAAGATACTGAGCAGCCCTTATCCCTTGGCTGTCTCTCTCCATCCTACACGTATCTATTTTTCTTCTGTCATTTTTCCAAAAAGTAGAGAGTACTCAAGCAGCAAGATCACCTTGCTGTTACCCAAGCTGGAATGAAGAGTTGTGGCAGGCAGAATTCCCCATGGGAAGCACCGGTGCAAGAAAGGGAGCCCCTTCTCCGCAGCCAGGGGCTGGGGCTCCGGCTCCTCCGTGCCCCACAGCGCAGGGGCTGGCACAGGGCTCTGCTTTCTGCCTTTCCTCCCTGCCAGCCACTCGCCCTGGGTGGAAGGGAAGAAAGGAAGGGAAAGGAATGGGAAGAAGGGATGGGAAGAAGGGATGGGAAATGGATGGATGCACAGCAGGGTTGGCTCGAATAAGCTGGATGCCTGATGGCACTGCCACATGCACGTGCAGGTGACAGGGAGAGGTGCTTTGTGGTATCCAAAGGCAAGGATCTTATTTAGAAATGGTCTCTGTTACAAATTACAGTATCCTTTAGTAAATAGATTCTAATCTGACAATTTTTGTTGGTGTCTTTTGCCTCATGTTAGCCACTCATCAAGATCTCTCCAAAACTTCAACCTGCTCTGTTGCTCAGCGGGGCCTGTCAGGCTGCCCTAAAAATCTATAAGGTCGCTGCTGCAAAGTTTGTCTTAAACAGATATTTTTACATGTGTAAAACAGAGCACGGAAGCTCTTTGTGCAATGTCTGCTGTCTAAAAGGAGGCTTCCAATCTAAATATCCCTGTATTATGTAGCAGCTTCAATTAGTGGGTAAAAGTGACCTTTCTTTTTTTAATTTCTTTTTGCCTGTAATGTGAATCTTGAAAACATGCATGATGTTTGTTCATGTTTGTAACTGTCTTTAACTGGGATATTGTCCTAGACCTTTTATATCTAGGAGTGAAAAAAAAACCCAAACATTTTAAACTTTGGAAGTTTGAGTTATGTCCCATAAAACTGAGACCAAAGCATATACATTTATAGGCTACCAATAACCTCCTTAAAATAGGAGTTTATAATGGAATCACTAACACAGATATAATTTTCAGAGCAGTTGTTCTAGCAAGTACTTCCCTATTTCCTTTTTTGACCTATTTTACTTCTTGGTGTGAGCTGAAAAAAGAACTTTTAAGTATGTGGATGATTTGGGCTTTGTTCTTTTCTTCCATTTGCTTTCTTTCTTTAAAGCACGTGTTTTCTCACATTTATTTGTTCTCTGAATCTAAACTTGATAGCATTCCAGCTGCCTTCCAGGATACATCTATGTAAATTAGATGTCTCCCTATAAATCAAACTCACACTTGAAAATATGAAGATAAGATAAAGTATAAATATGTTGGTTAATTTGAATAATTTCTATAATATATACTTGTGTCATTATTATGTCGCATAATGCAGTCTTGTACCCTTGAGAAGAGCATGGGCAAATGAAGGCTAACTTGGGAACTGTAGTTAAGCGATTTTTTTTTTATATGTATAAATAAGAAATGGAAATAAATTCAAATGTTTTTAAGTATCCTCAAAGAAAAAAATTCGAATATGTGAATCTACTATAAGACATTACCCAGTTGCGTAGATACTTACAAGCTTTCAGTGCTTGTTCTTTCTGTTTTGACCCTGCTACTTTTCTCAGTCCTGTACTAAGGGTGACAGAGGTATCACCCAAATGAGGGCAGTTACAGACTGCTTTCAAGATTGGAGTCCAGCTACTTTCAATGCAGTCTGTCAGCATCCACTCAGACTACCAGAATGTTAAGTAATTTAAACCAAGGTTCATGTAAAGAGGATGTGATTAGTGTCCTAGCTAAAAATGATCCTCCTCTTTCCTCCTTTCTTATTATTCTGGTAGCTAATTAGGTACTACTTTACAAGATTTTTTTTAATACGTCAAGTTAATGACTGTAAATTTTGGTATCAAATTTTCTAAGAATGCTTTTCCCTTGTTTCTTTTGAAATCAGAAATTTGAAAGAGAGCAAAACACGCTGCAGATTTATTACAGTTGAAAATGTGGTGTGTTTGAGTTCACTGTACCTATATAAAGAAAAGGAACTTACAGTCAGTCGGTTCTAAAGTAATTTCGATAACGACATCGCTAAAGAAAAGACGACTGGTTCAGCTCGGGAATGTGAGAAACTATTTTTGGTTTGGTTTAGACCCTCATTGTTACAAATTAATCAACTGCTCTTTAAAGTCTAGAACTCATTAACTTTATAAGTTTTGCTGTTCCCATGACTGAACTGAACTTAAAATATTCAAGTTTACTTTAGTTGGTCACCTTGATCCCATTTCTGTCTGTGCTCCACAAGTATCCTCTTCTCTCCTGTAAACAGACGGCAAGATACAGTTATTTAAAATATTTCAGAAGGTTTACATGGGGTATAAGTTTATAGTTTGGCTCTTACTATAAAGCAGTGATTTTTGGCCAAACTTATGCATTTTGTGGGTAAAAAGAAAATCTAAGGGCTTTTAACCCTATGGACACTGCAAAGCATTGTACTCACCATGTTGGATACCTTGTTTTATTTTTAGTTTGGTCTGATTCCTCAAACGCCTCACGGTATCAGAAAAGAGCAGGAGATATGTTTCAAAGTAGGATGAGTTGTTTATTTTAAAACAGTTCTATCAATTCAAATAAAGGGTGGTGATAAACTGCGTGTCTGGAACACCGTGTTGTAGACAGGACTCCGAGATGATTCTGTGGCTGCTGTTATGCAGGAAACAGAATTCAATTATCCGAATAGCCCTTTGGCCTTGTAAAATGTAACCACCGAGTTTATGCAGGTCTACGTGTGACATTTCTCACTGGCAAAGCAAGTTACTGACTCCTGTATGACCCTGCATCGCATACAAGTTGAAATGCAGGTTTGAGGGGACTCTTCCACCTTGGAAACGATGCAGCAGTCTCTAATGCCCAAAAGGAGACATTACTGGGAAAGTCCATCACAGACCTACAGAAAAGGGAGATGTGACATGACTGCCAAGTGCATGATTGCAGAACCCATGGCTAAAATTCCCAATTATCTCCTGGTGTACTCTGAGTTACGCTTAACTGTGTAGGTGCTTGTAAAAAGCAATATTTGCACCTGGGTTGCAGTAGTCCTGGTTTAACAGAAAAAAAAGGGAAAGCGAAAAATGCACAGCAGCGCTTTGTGGTTGTATTAAGTTTCTTGACTTTAGAATGAAGATTAATGATTGCTACGTAATTTGATCTGTTTCCTCACCCATGGAAGAAAGAACGGTATTCAGATACAGCGTACTAAAATGCGATATATTATATATCGGGTGGAATAGTTGAAGTTATAGCCTTTGCAGAACAGATTGAGATTCACAATGAGAAGGAAAACTAAAATGAAAAAATATTGAGTGAACAGCAGGGCCCATTTGAGGTGATTACAAAGGATGTTTCTTTATTCTGTCTTTTCTTGTGCAACCTGAAAACAGTAGCAGGGGGTTACAAGCAGAGTTCATCACAGACTTGTCAATCACTGTCATTTAACATTTTGCAATGGAAGATGTCTTTATTCAAGGACAGCTGGGCAAATCAGAGAAACAGATTTGCAGTTAGTAGTCTGTCCAGCCTACACTAAGCAAACAAGGACAGGGCAGACATACTGGCCTCTCACATAAAAATATAATGGACTCTGCTGACCTCGGTGCCCTCCATTCAGCTTCATTCTCAGTTGTATAAAAGCTTCACTACCCATTCTCAATTTCCTTTAATTACCTACATGATGCAGATAAGAAAATGAACCTCACTTACTTACAGTCAATGATCACAAACAGGAAATTAAGTAGGCAAGTTGTTTAAAATAAGAGGAGTGTTTTGGAGGTAAATAAAACATGTGCTGGGGAAGAATTAGGGAAAACGTGTTTTCAGGAGTACCAGTTGGTCTGGAGTGACTTGGCTGATCCTTCTTCTTTCTGCTACTTTAAACTGCAAAGCAAAGCTAAGTAAAAAATCTCCTTGGTAAATATGCCTTAAAATATCTTTGAAGGAGAAGCCAGTTAAATAAAAAGAGTGAAGCAAACATGCAGCCTTCTATAGGGCTTAAAAAGATTGTGACCTTAGGTTCAGAGAATAAATGACCACAGTTTTCACAAGAGATCTAGCAGAGACATCCAGGATTAAGCAGCCGCTGTCTTTAGTCAGTCTTTACTTCTAATCTGCAGTCGAGATATGAAGTAAATTAATGATATTCTGATTTTCTTTCCAAATCTTCAATTGTCTAATCGCTATCTTTCCTGTTACATTTATATCGCAGTTTAGGTGTATGTTCATTGTGCCGTTAAAGTAAACAGAAAATTTTGTGCTGTCGTTTTCCAAGAGGTTGAAAAACAGGTATATAAATGCTTTTAGGAGTTATCAAAAAAGGTTCTCTGTGTTAAGATATTAATGAATGGATACAGTACTCTGTAAGTCAATCAGGTAGTTCTCTTAGGTGTTCTAAAATTGCCGTTTTTCTTTACCTCATTCTGCATTGATTACCATTGTCAATATTTCATGAATACAGATGTGCAGGAAGTCTGACTGGAGATACAAGATCAAAACGCATCATCTCAAATCTGAAGTTTAAGAGGAAGATAAAATCCTGAACGCTTTCATTTAATGGTCTCTGCTAAACCCATATTTTGGAAGACATTGCCCTTCAGCCTACCCAAATTACATTTTCTTTTATGACAAAAGAAATACACTCTCTTAAATTACAGATGGAAAAGATATCACATATTATAAAATTCTTACTTTACTTGCAAGATTCCTTTAGAAATATCATTCTCATTCCAAACAAGACTAAGTATACATACATGCATAACAGAGTGTTATGGAGGAAAAAAAGATGTCCAGTTAAGTCACAGAACTGACTCTTCAGCTGAAATTATTGTTCTTAGGATGCTTCTGTTGAATTTTCTTTCTTTCAGAGACAGTGGGTTTTCCTAGCAGGAAAATAAACATCTCTGCTCTGGCTACTAGGACTTCTGCTCAGCCCCAAGGATGTTGCTGCTCATAACTCATTTAGATTACTTGTTTCTGGGCATCTTCTTTTTGCAGCAGTGAGAAAGTTCTTAGACAGCTTTCTTTTGGCATGAATGGTATTAGTCCCACTCTGGAGCACAGAGAATGGTCTTCAGCACCTACTTACAATTTTGCTTTTAGCTTTGGTTGCTGATCATCTGTGGCTTAGACACTGACTGCTCAAAGTAGTGATAATAGATTTTAAAAGAACCTTACCAGAACTATTTCAAACCCACTGTGTTTTGAATATGAAAAGTAGAAACCCCAAAAATTGAAAATGTGAGTTATTGACTTCTTACCTAACCTTACAATGTTTTTGTGAGCCTACCAGGGTAGGATATCTGTAGAAGGTCATCTCAGACACTGAGTGCATCCAATGGATGTATTTATTTCACTGCTTTGATTTTCTTCTTCTCTAATGTTAAAATCAGCTAAGTGAAAAAAAAACTTTTAAAACTATAAATGTGTGAATATCTGTGAATGTTTTCTAGCTATTGTTTTTTCTCACATACATGATTTTATTAAATAGGTATGCTTTCTAAACATTAAAATGCTGCTATTTTAACAATGAAATCTAACTGCAGTAAATTAAATGCATATACTTTTACTGTAGCAATAATTGCTGTGTAGTCAGTTACAATGGGGTGGTGTTTTTTCTTATTTTTTTTCTAAAGAACGCTGAGGAATACACAGATCTGCCTGTGAGACACAATGAAGATCAGATGAACAGTGAACTGGCAAAACATCTTCCGATTGAAGTCAATCCCCATTCGTTTGACAGCTCCCACACCAAAACCCACCTCCTGCTGCAGGCACACTTCAGTCACGCCATGCTGCCTTGTCCGGATTATGCGACGGATACAAAGACGGTGCTGGACAATGCAATTAGAATATGTCAGGTATGGTAAATACATCCCAATGTTTAACTCTTCTTGGTTTACTCTTTATTGTTAGTGTGTTGTAATATTTTGAATATAGAAAATTCTGAACGTTTCTTGCAGTCTCGTGGAGGGCTGGTACCACATGGTACGATACCACTTTGTTTAGGGAGGAGCTATATGCCCATAATGATGTCCACTTTACAGAGCTGGAGGTGAACAAACTTATGGTAAGAGACTGTGGTACCCTGGTTGGAGGCATCTGTTGCCATAGAGCTCACCTCTTCTTTCATAGGCAACAGCTTTCTGTCTCCACATCGCAGAATGTTGTATGAGAGGCATTCCTGCATGGGTTTGCACTCCCTGCAGATTGTTATGCAGACCCCCAAAAACATGTCTCCCATAGGTACTTCTATACTTACAGCATCCAAAAGTGCTGGAGTCGCTGCTAAGCATAAATAAAACATGTTTTGACATTTGATTTGGGATGAGAAACAGGTTTTTTCTCTATCTTGTGAAAAGATATTTTTTTTATTTCCCAGTTACTATGGAGTCAGAGAGTGTGCTTTTAAACAAAGTTTTAAACTCAATCTGGAGGCTTGTGACTTTTACCGTTGTACTGCAGTCACAGCCCCCAGAAACTGAACTGACCATGCAGAATACTGGGGACAAGCAATCACATGCACAGCTGCACACCTCAGAAGAATTTTAAAGTAGCAATCTGAGTTTGGAATAAAGCACTGCCACATCTGAAAAGCGCAATTACAGTTACAGCAAGGAAGGGTGAGCTCCAGTCGATGCAGAGAACAGTCACCCCTCGGATTCTACTAGAAAGGAATAATATTCTCTTTAGCAGAACTAGACAAGGGCTCGTTCACAGGTTCTTGGAGATCAAGTAGCCTTCAACAAGCAATTCTTTTTACCTTCCTCAGTTCCATATCTGTAAAACAGGGACAATAGTTCTTCCTTCCTACAGTGTCTGTTTGTTCAAATTTTAGTATCTTCAGTGATCTACGTGTCAGCTATGAGAATGATGCTTTGATCTTGTTTGAAGCCTGTTGGCAATACGGGAACTGCAGACATCACTGTGTCAAGTCTACCAGTTGTAAAACCACTCTATGAGAAGTTATTCATCAGTGCTCTAGACAGACAAAATTCTGTGGGCAGTTTGGTGCCTGGTGATTTGGGTGGGTCTCAGCCTTACCCTAGCAAATCCTGCAAGCTTGTAATACTAATATCAAATGAAGGAAAATTAAAATTAAGAAAAGGAAAGTAAGCAGCAAACAAATTATTTATTGTTAGGCAGTCTTAAACTTGGCAAGCAGTAGTGCTTGAACGCAGGTCTACTCCAAATATTTCAAATCAGTAAAATCATGGTGCTGAAAGCTTCAATGTATGAACAGTTGCTATTCATAATGCTCACTTAGTAACAATGTCACTTGTTTAGGTGAGAAAATTCACCTTTGTTTCAAATAAATTACATACTGAAAGATCATTTAAGCATTGATGGAATTAGTGTTTGGGGGCTTAATTTCATATTTGGGAAAATAATGTAAATTAAAGAACCTTTTCAATAATCATATTGCTCAATATTTATCCTGCTATGCTAAGAAATGTAATTTTTAGTCCTGTTACTGCAGAATTGGTGTTTCAGTAACAAGGATCTCTCAGAAGAACAAAAACCTGAAATATTCAACTGTTCCTTTCAACTGAAGTAGAGTTCAGAAGAACACGGTGCCATCCTGTGCCTTGGCACTCCCACCTTCCTTTAACTACTATGGAATAATGCATATATAGTCATGTTAAAAACAAATAAAAAGTTCCTCTATTAAAAAAAAAAAAAAAGAAACAGAAAAAAACCATGCAAGCATTTTTGTATTTTGAAGTTGGCACATGTTTTACATCTCTTGGGAGAATATTTGTTCCATCTTATTAGTCACGCTTTCCAAACGGAGGTTAAAGTTCCCCGAATCTAAGCAATAGACAGGGTTACACTTTCAATACTGGTTGTTACCTTCTTCCTTAGCGCTGACCTGCTGGTGAACTCTGGGTCAACAGAGGTGGAAAAAAAGATGTTAGTTGTGAGAAAAGGAACTGAACCATAGAAGGATCCATTGATAAACATATTCAGTGGGTGATGTTCTCTGTGCATATGAACACGCGTTCGCACGCCACCAAATGTAAAATTCAGCACTGAGAGAGGAATTGAGTTTTTTGAGTTATGTTGAACTTTTGTTTATTTACTTACAAAGTACTTTAGCTGTTAAGGTTGTAGAGCTAACCTTCAAACTGTGACCTCAACATAAACTGTTATTTTTGCTGGGGGTGTACGTGAATGACAGACCTTCCATATCAGCACTGCTTTTCTGCTACAAGAGAGATCTTTTGAAGAGCTTCTGCAAATGGTGGTATGTCGGTAGGTAGAGCAGGCCTCCATCCCGCTCCCCTGCAGGTCACATTTCCCATCTCTAGCTACAGTGCCTAAGCAAGCCTCTTCCCATCACAGGCTATTAAACTTCTCCACCCTTCTGTGCTGTCTTTCACCTGAGTCAGCCTTTTATTTCGTGGTTCTTTTTGCATCCCACCTGTTGTGTCCTCCCACCCATTCCTCCAATGTCCACTGGACCTGTTTCATCACTAGTGGTTTTAGGCTGAGTGGTGTTAGTGATCAGTCAGAAACCTGTTAACAACATCAGAAAGATGTAGCTGATGGGTTTCAGGTAAGACTTCACTCTCTTCTAATAAAAAAAAAAGTATGCAATCACTCTTAAACATATTTTCCTGAAATGTCTTAGAACTTTTGGGGTTTTGTTAGAATTCTGTTCTCCTGTAGTCATGATGAAAGATAAAAGTCATAAGCATTTAACAGAATCATGCTATCTGTTATATACCTGTATCTATATAACTCATGGTATACCTTCACATACCTTCTAGTATCTGAAGGGAGCCTACAGGAGAGCTGGAGAGGGGCTCTTTGTCAGGAAATGTAGTGATAGGACAAGGAGTGACAGTCTTAAATTGGAAGAGGGGAGATTTACATTAGATAGTAGGAAGAAATTCTTTCCTGTGAGGGTGGTGAGGCACTGGAACAGGTTGCCCAGAGAAGCTGTGGATGCCCCGTCCCTGGGAATGTTCAAGGCCAGGCTGGATGAGGCTTGGAGCAACCTGGTGTCCCTGCCCATGGCAGGGGGATTGGAACTCCTGATCTTTAAGGTCCCTTCCAGCTCTAACCATTCTAAGATTGTATGGTGCTGACTCAATAAAGGGATGTCATTGTTAACATAGAAAATGGAAGAAACATATTCTGTTAGTTTCCCTGTAATTAGCGTTTGTTAGGTATGGATGCAGTTCGTTATAGCAAGACAGAATTCACTATCTATTTACCCACTATGAAATACAGAATTCTTTCCCTTTTACTGCAAAAATATGGGAAATTAGCAATATGTAACCTCCTAGAAGGTGAACACCTCTCTGCTCTGTAATGAACGGCCACTGAGGCATTGACTAGACTGAAGGAATGTCCCTGCTCCACACTGAAAAACTCAGTTCAAAAAATAACAAGGTTGTTACCAGTGACAGGCTCTCACAGATAAAGCACAGAAGGATCCCATGGCTCAGAAAATCTGCCTTGACTTCCTATGTGATCTTGGGCAAGTCATTTACTTTTTCTTTGCTTCTGTTATCTTTAACACAGTTACAGTAAACTGCATCTTCTCTTGGAGCCCAGCACTCCGTTTGCATTATTTTTGCTAGGAAAAGGTAGAGGTGTCAGTAGGATGGTGCTGAGCGCTCCAGTACCTGCTCAAAATCAAACAGTTCTCCACTTCTTGCAGGAGAACATCAAAGAATAAAAATTCTGATTAAATGATTTGTCTAATATTTTTACAGAATATAATTAGTATTGTAAAGACAATACCCCACCTTTTTTCCTATCTCTGACTATGTGAAATGGACTAAATCTAATCTCTTTTTTACTTCTTTTGTCAAGCCTTATATTTTGTGACTGTGTATTCAGCGATCAGTTCTTACTCTGCTGTTCGAAGACTATCGCCTATATTTGCATTAATTGAAATGGATAATTGAGGCTGTCAGTCTCAGATTCAGCAGGGCAGTCTCTTCTAGGAAA
This sequence comes from Thinocorus orbignyianus, assembly GCA_013400375.1. Classification (NCBI taxonomy): domain Eukaryota; kingdom Metazoa; phylum Chordata; class Aves; order Ciconiiformes; family Thinocoridae; genus Thinocorus; species Thinocorus orbignyianus. Next base: position 310,701 of record VXBW01005804.1, on the reverse strand, counting down.
TAATGTGACAGTTGCTGGCTTTGCATTGGGATTGGCCACAAGCCTCCACTTGTAGTATAATCGTTGATAAAATATTTTAATATCGCCAGAAGCAGAACTGCCATGGAGCTCAGCCTTAACCTCCAAGAAGTGTTTACCTATGGATGTGTTAAACGCATCTCAGCAGGGTGCCCGTGCACTGAGGAGATGGACATGAAGGCAGATTCCAAACTGCCAAGACTAGTTTGCAGGGAAAATGAGAACCCTGAGACACTGCCACTCATGGCCTGCCTTTCCCTGTCATGTTGCTCCTCCACAGCATCTGATTCTGAAAAGAAGTAAAAAACTCTTTGGGTGAAGCACTGCACTCCCTGCGCTGGACAAAGATGTGCCTAACACTGCTTTACCCATTCTAACATAGTTAAAGGAAATAAGTTGTTTCTGGTGATTTAAATTGCAGTATTTGCTACAGTTCTGCTTATGAGAATCATCTTCGTGGTACATGTTCAGAGTCATCAAATATTGCACAATTATGCTGCCCAATTCTCCTGGCTCTTAAGAGCTTGCTTACATACCAAAGGCTGGTGATGGGACCTGTATCTACTGCTCCTCACCAGAAAAGTACTTTCTGGCCTTACCAGCACAGGTGCAGAGAGCGGAGGTACCCAAGCTGCAGTTCCCAGACTGAAAGAATAAGAATGTGCCTCAGCTCTGGACTCCCCATCCTCCCCAAACCTCCTCAGCTCCTGACAGCCACTAAAACTATTGACTCGGGGAGCCATATCCCTTGGATCATTTGTTTTCAGTCTTTAATCTGGAGACGAGAAGACTGAGAGGGATCTGATCAACGCCTATAAATACTTAAAGGGTGGTTGTCAAGAGCATGTGGCCAGTCTTTTTTCAGTGGTGCCCAGTGACAGGACAAGAGGAGATGTGCACAAACTTGAACATAAGAAGTTCCATCTAAACCTGAAGAGAAATTTCTTTCCTTTGAGGGTGGCAGAGCCCTGGAACAGGCTGCCCAGAGAGATGGTGGAGTCTCTGTCTCCAGAGACATTTAAAACCTGCCTGGACACGTTCCTGTGCACCCTACTCTGGGTGGACCTGCTTTGGCAGGGGATTTAGAGTAGATGATCTCTATAGGTCCCTTCCAACCTCAGATCATTCTGTGATTCTGCTTTCCTGCCTATGAGGAAGAGGAATTGTTCTTAAGCATCCTAAGTCAGTTTTGAGCTCCCGTGTTGGCTGTTGTTAGTGGATGTGTGCCGATTCCTTGCTGAAACGTGGTGGGAGTTACAGGAATGGTCTATTTTACAGCTGTGTGTGGAAGATTTGTCCAGAAGTAGCCAGGGAAAGAGTTAATTGTTTTGTTTAATGAGTGCATTGGCAGCTGTAAATAAATGGGTAGCTTTGCTGAAGGAAGGGAAGAGAATCAAATTAACTTAAGAATGCAGGGGGTTATTCAGAAACAAGTGAAGAGCAGAGGCTGAATCTCTTTACCTACTACAGGTATCCCAGTGAATAACACCGCGCTTGCAGTTTGCCTTAACTGCTGGCTGCTGGCATGCTTGGATGGCTATCATTCCACATCAGGAGGGTGGAAATAGTAGAATAATCAAAACACTCATAGCACATGTACTGGGCAGCGATGCTCATGGATGGCTACTAAGCAGCAATGGATAGATTTGGAGTGAAAGGCCGTGGGCATGGGAAATGCCGAGGTGGAATGGCTTGCCACTTGCTTGTGTTCCATAGGTATATGTGGGAGGGCAAAGGAAGGGTTACCTTTGTGGCAGTGGGTTTTGCTTGCTGGGGGTAATTGGTGAACTGGTGTATGGAAGCATCTTGGTGACGGTTTCATGGTCGTTTGGTGCTGCTTCTATATAATCCCTCCCCCCACCCATGACAAACCTTTTCCCAGTTGGGGCTGGAGGAAATGAGTAATGCTTAACCCATTTGTGTGATCAATTCACTTAAGCAGCTACTGTGAAATGTTAATCACAACTTTAATTTGTACTGCATTAGCATTTTGATTAACTTGTAGGCTTGCTAGCACACTTGAAGCACTTTTACTCATAGTTACAGCTCGGAAATGACTTTTTGATTAATTAAGTTTGTTAGACAGCAGCTGAGCTTCCTGAATGCTAACCTTATGGGGCTAAAAGTTCAGGAGAAAGTTACTGGGAATAACTGTTGCTGTTGAAAAGGATTCTTATGAATGCACTCAAAATGTTTTAATTATTGACAAAATATTACGTTACTGCTTTGAAACTGACTTTAAACACTAAAGTGGGCAGATTTATTATGAGAAAGATGCTGTATATTTTTCATGCGTTTGGTAGATTTGTGTAAGATTGGGGACAAATCTTTTAAGACACTGTTTATGTTTAGGAAACTGGAATTTCTTGCCAAGAGATTTTCCTCAAAAACATTCTATTGTATTCACTGTTCACTAGCATAGGAGAGAACATGAATTTATTAATTGCTAACTTGAAAATAAATTGGATATTGGGACTCAACAAGTTCTGAACATGTTGGGTTATGCCCTACCAAGTTTATATTGCTGGTATCACATTCCTTAGCTGCCTTTCTCTCTGTAATTACTATCCAAAAAATAAAAAAAATAAAAATCAGTAAGCACCCAGGGGTTGCGCTCTACTAAATGTAGACAGTAAGTGATTTGTCCTTTCCCTGGTTCTGATCATACTGATAATGTTACTATGGAGGCTAAAGGATGAATGCAGGGATAGGAATCTTACAAAGCAGCCAGGAAGGTCATAATTTGCATACATCAGTGAGACCTTTATGATGATGGGAGAATGAAGAATTAGTTTCTCGCAGGGGGTAGCAGAGCATACGGAAGAGGGAGCTGAATATGCTTGTAAAAATTGAAGGGAAGGGGATGCAGAGGGTAGTATAAAAGGAGTGCCTCCTGAATAGGATTAATTACATCTTATTCACTATATATCTGATAAAGTACAAGGCAGGGAGGGGAGTGGTCATAGGCTGAAACTATACAGCTGTATGATTTAATTGATCTGAAAGAACTCCCCTCCTTTCCCCAAATTAATCCATTTCTAAATAGTAATCTTGGAGTAGATCTCTGAAGTGCAAAGGTTCTGTAGATACCTGGTTTACTAATATATAACCTACAAAAGGTAGTGACCTTCAAACGCTCTGTAAGACTTCTTCAAATAAATCCCAGCTTTCCATGTCAGTTGTTGTTTCTGGAGTATATAATTGAAGCATCGTAATCATGATTTATATAAAAATATGAAATTTATAGTGCATGGCATGCTTTAGCATCTGGAAAAATATTTTCCTTTTATTAGCATGATCTCAAGTCACATTTGGATCATAATATAATATTATATACTGGAAGGCTTCCTACTTTTGAAGCATGTGCAAAAAAGATTTATTATTAATCTGAATTCATAGTATTCAGGATAACGGGTAAAACGCATATGCTTTTGCATATTATTATCCATAAATATTTGTCATGTAAACTGTATAGTCCTAAACAGCTGTAATTAGACACTATTCTAATTATTTTAATAGTTTTATGGATTTAAACTCATATTTCTAATTGAATTCTGGTCCTAGACAACAGAACTTACATTAGCATGCAGCGAAGATGAGAGTTGGGGAGATTTTTATTATTTGATATGATACTATAAACAATAAGATCAGGTACAATATCCAACCAGCCTTTACTCTGCTTTTTGATGTAACTGTGCAATAACAGTTTAAAGTATTTTAGTTTTACATGGTTTATTTCTTTTAAATCCTTGTTTCCTTCCTGAAAGCATCACTGCAGAGTAAGACTTGTATTTGTTCGGCCCAGAATGAGCTGGATTTACTCTTCGCAAACTTTCAAGTCTGATGTGGATATCATTCTTCACAGAGGGCTGAATACATTCCTGTGCCAACCTGCCATTTCCCAAATGAAGGTGGTCAAGAAGGCATCCTAGCCTGTGAAGCACTGATACCCCCAAAAAAAAAACTTCATCTTTCAAGAGTGGAGAAGTATGAGGCGTGTAGCTCACCGCGAGTCCTCCTGAAGTGTCAGCCCCCATCCACCAAGTCATTGCCACCGATGGCTTCACTGTAGGCAGTTGGCTTTTAGCTGAGTAATCACAGCTGTAGTTCTCAGCCACAGTGGCACTTGTTGCACTGCCTTCGTCTCCTCAGCCAGCCTTGATATCCACAGCAGTTATCATTGTTCATTTACCTTCATTGCCTCTTTCCTTAAATATGATTTAGCTGCAAAATATTGACATTTATATTTACAAGGTTTAAAATTACATTTATATTTTCAGTATTTAAGTAGAAATGCTCAGTATATTCAGAGTTATATGACAAGTGACTTCAAACAGGAGAAGAAATTACTCTAAGCAGTATGCAGTCTCCGTTAATAAGATGCAAGCTGTTTCATTTTAACACCTCAATAACTTATCTTAAAGGAAAAAGCTATTTGAGTAGCTCAGAAATTCTGCTAGTTGTACAGTCTCTGTTCCCCTGCCACCTACCCAGTCATACAAGAGTGATCCAGAATATCTGGCTTTCAAATGAAGAATGTGAAAGTAATACCAAAAACAGTGTTAAAACTTTGCAAAAAGTTTCTAAAATAAAAGATACTTCAGTTGCTAGATGGATGGGGGGGTGGATGTGTTCATTTTGGAGTGCATATTTTCTGTTGTTTTGAGCATATATTCAGAGGGCTTTAAAACACCAGAGAAAAGCAGTGTTTTGCTGTCAGTGTTGTGCTATTGGTGAGTGTGCCACACACTCGCCTCTCCCACATCCTGCCTCCATCTTTGCTTCCCCTCAAGCCAGGGAATTCTAAACCATAATTTAAGGTCCAAGCATGGTAAGTAACTTTGGCTAAAAAGCAGCAGACTGTAAAATCTCAGCTTCATGTTAGACCAGAAAGGTACAATTTGATCAGTTTAAATATTTCAGTCCTCAACAACCAACCACTGCTCTTGAAAATAAGGTGATGGAAACCTGGTAAGAGATGCTGAGGGTTTCATACTAATGCTCTCCTGGGAAGATGAAAGAAGTAACAAGATTTTGATGCAAACATTTTGACAGTCAATATCATCAAAATGAAAATTTTTGCCATACCTGACGGGTAGACCCACATCCATCAGTTATTGAGCATCAGCATTTTTATCCCATCCCTGCCATGGTTTATAGCTTGTTGCATCCCATGCTGATACAAACCAAGCTGGTTTTGATAATGTCAGACAAAATGTTAAAGGATGTGTCACTAATTGCTATTATTACTTTGTGGTAGTCCGAGTATGACACTTGAAAGGCTTAAAAGCTAATGCCTGATTCTTTCATTAAAACTTATCTCAGTGTAGGCCTCTGCTTTTATTCTCCTAAGTGCAGGAAGAGGCCCAAATAAGATGACAGTAAACATATTTTTCATTATAACAAGCAATGTTTCACTTGACTCCATCTATTTACCCCATTTTTTTCTACTTTATGTTAAAAAGTGGCAGGCTTAGGGCGTTGGGTTTTTTTTAACCTATTGATTTCCTAAAAAATATGTGTATGTTTTTTTCTGTCAGTAAAAGTATCTTTATAGTTTTGTCGTTCCGCTTCTTGCCCTTACTGTCCTCTTGTCTTAATTTTTTCTCTATGATGAAATTATCCTGTGTTGGCATGAAATTCTGAGTCTAGAAAGGCAGATAACCTATTTGTGCCATTTCTCAGTTTAGAAAAATATTCTTAATCTCTTCCAATCTTATAAACTATAACATATTTAGAAGTGACTTACTACTTTGTCAAATAAGAGTTAAAGTCAAGAAGCCACAAATTTCTAGAACATTATTGTGTTTTGCAGTTAAAAACAACAACGAACCAAACAAGCAGCAACTGGAGAAAGTAGAGAGATTAAATGTCATTCGTCAGATAACATGAATATTAGCTACTTATCATTTTTCTTGCCTTTTATATTATTTTCCTTATTTAGCCGCTACATTTTATATAGCTAATTTAGAGATAGGAGAATGACTCAATTTGTTACCTTGAGTATTTATAGATATTTCAATAACCATTTAAGTATCGAGCCTCTGTGTGTTTTACACTTAGGGGGAAATGAAACGTGTGCAGGTTTCCAAGGCAGCAGATGAAACAAGCCAACTTTACCATTGTTCTGACTTTTTCACAATGCCACTGTCTTGGATTTCAGATCCAGATAGAGATGCTGTGAATAAATTCTATGGGTGAAGAAGCAGAAAATAAGGAGGAAAAGAGGATTTGCCATGTGGATTCATTATAACAATGTGGAACACAGACCCTCACACACACAGGCTTTCCTTACTCCCTACGGGATATCTATCTGTAGGCCTCTATCAATTTCTAGGAGATTTTCTAGGTTGAAAGGATCCTCCAGTTAATTTCAGTGTATAGCTTGTTTTAGATTTATCTTTCTCTTACGTCTTCTCTCTTCCTTTTCCCCTTTTCAAACTTTTGTTAAAAAGGGTGGGGGTAGGGAAATAGATTTAAAAAAAAAAACCAAAAGCAAGCAATAAGAGCAGCGTTACGCATGTATCCTCCAAAGCATTTTGTGAAAATACCACTGCTTCACGCTGACTGAAAACACAGCTTGTCCTGCTGCTCAGGGGAAAGATGGGATACCTGTGCACCCATTATTCTTTACATGTCTACAGCAGCCTCGTCACTGAGGAACACGATGCTTCAGGTTTATGTCAGAAGAGCAGAAAGGAAAGAAGAAGAATGAAGTAGTGTAGAGTAGGAGAGAGACGCCGTGTCTGAGCAACATGCCCAGAGACAGGGACTGTACCCTACATATCAGTTGCAATATATTTCAAAATATGGAATCGGGGGTAAAGAGCAATTTGCCCTGTAAGTTTAAAATATCACTCTGATATATGCTGAGAATAATTCCCTCTTTATGTGACTAAAAATCATCTGAGCCAACACATAAATCTCTAGGCCAAGAAGCTTCTTCTCCTTTAAATGTGACTTCTAACACAATTTTATTTTCCATTGGGTATAAAGAAACATACCTGGAAATCAGCTTGGCAAGCCAAGAGACAAGACAGAAAGAGAGAACCATTGCCATTGTGCTGTGAGGCACTGTTTCTAGGTCTCAAGGAATGTTATTAGGGTGTTTCAGGGTGCTATGGCTCTTCCCTTAAAAAAGATGAGTTAAATGTTAAATCTAGATCTTTCTTAGCCAAAAGTCACTTTATCCACAATTCATGAGAAATGAGACAACATTTGTGTAATACAGGGTAAGACTTCAAATATTTTTCTAAGTGTCACCGATCTTATCACCCTGTTCTGGAATAAAACCTGTTGAAATTGCATTGTAAACTGCTAAAATAAACTGCATGACTGGCCAGGGCTGAAACTAACTTGTGCCTTTAAACTCAGTATTTCTCCAGAATCAGTGTAATTTAATTGAAATAGCTCTGCGTGTGTAAACAACTCCTTTGTTTAAAGAAGATTTCACTGTTTAGTTTGCCTTAAGTAAATGCTGCCTTTTGTTTGTCTGTAAAACATTTGATTAAATGTAAAGACTTACATAGACAGCTTCTCCTCATTACACTAGTGGCTGGAAAATAAGTTAAAATGACAGAGGTATCTGCTGTCTAAGGAAATATCAAACAATGTCATTGTCTTTAAAAGAAAAACCCATGGAAACATCTCAAGCCTAGTCCTAAACCACAGCTCTCTAACTACCAAGAAAACAGCATTTAAAGAAGTGCTGAAACTATTCAATATATGAGACTCATTTCTTGCTTTCTTAAGAAACGTTTTCCTGTCTTTTAAGCAAACTCCAAATTTCCTAGATGGCAAAACACTTTTAAATATATGACCTTCTACAGAATTAGAGCATTGTAATATGAAGACCTACACTTTGTTGTGATTGTAATTGTATTAAAAATCAAAATAAGAAAGTCAATTAACATATTGTAGCATCATTTTCTTCACCAGCTGAAATGCTTAGAATCACAGAATGGATAGAGTTGGCAGGGACCTTAAAGCTCCCCTGCCATGTGCAGGGACACCTCCCACTAGGCCAGGTCGCTCAAAGCCCCATCTAACCTGGGTTTGATTCTATAAATCATAATAATTGTTTTAATATACTCTAGACAGGATGAAAAGTACATATTGAAATAATTGCGTTTACTATTTTTAAAAATTATGTTGAAAACAAAAGCTCATGTTTGAACCTTTCTCCTTTGGAAGAACTCTTAAACTCTCTTTCAGACTGACCAAACAGGAAAAAAAGAAACATAACAATTTTTTCATTTCAGTAGGGCCACTCACAATGCACAATTCATAATAAATTTTGCAGATTTAGATCTTCATGCTAGTGATACTTACCGTGTGCCTCTTACTTGTATTGTCTAAGGCACAGTAAGTGGAAATGGAACAGAAACTCAGCAGACATGGAAAGCAGGATGGTTGTTAACACTTTGAAATGTGGTGTGTAGCTGGATAAGGGGCTTTTGTTTGCTTGGGTTCTTATATACTTTGGGAAAGCTTTTCAGGTTCAGCATAGAGATGCCAAAGGAAAGACAGCCAAGCTTCCCTCATTCTCAGGACAACCAACAGTTTACAAGGCAAAGGGTGAAATCCATGTTATTTCTGATGCTCTCACTCACCCTAGGTAAACTGTTAGTAATTTTATAATCTTTCTTCAAGATTTCAAGTTAGGTGTCAGTGTTGAACAAAACCTCAAAAATGCTCATCAAGCTACATTTTAGGGGTTTTATCCAGTCCAATTCAAGAGGTTTTGTAAGTTCTCAGGTTAAAATGGGAATAATTGCTACTGGTAAGTAGCTTTAGTATTAATTTTTGATCAAACGTAAATACACTGTCATTGTTGTGCTTAAATAGCTCAAGGATTTTTGAATAAATACACAGTTCTGGCAAAACTCTCATGTGGAAATAGAAACCAATACTGCAGTTAATTGTAACTTCTTCCTTAACCTTTGATATTTATTCCTTTCATTCTGAGTTGAATTATGTAAAAGAGAGATTTGTAAGGAAAAGATCCCACCTTCTGCCCTCAGCCCCAAAAACATGGTGTAAATTACCTTTTCAAGGGTAAGAGTTGATGATGATGATCCATGATTTAATCCATCTTTTTTAATGCAAAAGGTACCTACTGCCATCAGTAGAGGTTGAAGTAAATTCCCATGTTGAAGTCATAGAAATTCCTGTGTGTTAAACATTAAATAAATGCTTTAATTTGCATGAACCAGATACATGATGATACTACATTCTCTTTTTTGTTATACCTGTCTTTTTCGATTAGGCAATGCTGGACGTTGCAGCACATCACGGCTGGCTGGTGACTGCTCTGAATATAACCAACCTGGTGCAGATGGTGGTTCAGGGGAGATGGATACACGACTCTTCCCTGCTTACTTTGCCCAATATAGAGCTCCACCACCTTTACCTTTTCCGGTATGTAATTCTTCTAAGAGTTTGCAGGTTTGCCCTTTAATTCCACCTCTGACTGATGATTGCGTTTGGATGGCATTGCTGTGCTTGAGAATGTTCGTTAACGCTCCAGAGGCAGAACTCATTCTTTCACAGTGATGCTTTCCCAAATGGAGTTTCTGTTTCAGTTTTCAATATTCATTGATTAATTAACCCCCACAAATTATTTTGAGAACCATGATTCCAGACAAATTAACAAGAGATCACTGGAAGGATTCCAAGTCCTAACACATCTAACTCCGTATATTAATTATCTCTTTATTTTAACCCATTATAAAAATGTTAGTCTCCATCTTACCATACCAGATAATGCTAAGCTCCACAGATGCCTGTATGATGTAGTAATTAATACTATACCCAAACATAAATGGCCAGCCTTTAATAACAGAAACCAGTATCAAGTTTTACCACCAAAACAACTGAAAACAAGTGTTTGCTTTCTCTCCTTGGGCATATGTTTTGTTCTCTGTATCAGGAAGTGGAGCCAAGGCAAAAGGAAGAGCACGCATGGAGGTTACCAAGGCCCTATCGAGTGTCTTCCCGAACTAATGGCTGCCTGCGAAGGAAAAGAGAGTGGTTTTGCTTCCATTGTGGACAGCGAGTTGCAAACAGCACACGTTTCACAGGTAATACCACCTATCCCTGACCGTTATCAATGCGACTGGAAAGGAAGGGTGGTTGGGAAAAGAAAACACTCTTTTCACTTCCATTCAGCAAATGCCCTGTGAGGTTCTGTACAAAGTGCAACACATTCATTGCTCTAATTCCAAGGCACTGCCAGCTTTACAGTGTTTCTTCTCTGCCTGTTTTCTTAATATTGTTTTCACTTCTTCCCTGCTAACCAGTATCAGAGTGTGGTTTCTGGCTGATACTGCCACATCTCTTTGCTCTAAAGATGCTTCTCCAGCTCATTCAATCCGCTCACTGTTACCCACCCTCTCAGAGCCAGCCAGGCTGTGGGAATACATGCATTGCAAATGTCATCGTAGCTGCTTTCTGAAGTGGTCTGTCAAACACCGTGTTTTTCCTGACAATACACTTAGTGAAAGATCCACCACTCATTTTCTGCTTGAAACAGAAAAAGCAGATGAAATTCTCACAGGGGGAAGAAAAAACACTATCTCAAAATGTTGAGGCTATCAGAATCTTATTTCCAGTTTGGTTCTCAAGCCATTTTCAGCAAAGGGCAGCTACATTCCATAGTGTTCATCACATGCTAAGCCTACTGATTTCAAATAAATGTACGAAATATGAAAATTTCAAAAGCCATACTTCAGATGTTTTTTGTTTGAATATTTAAAAGGACAACAATATGTCCTGTGTTTGACTGTTCAGCTTCAGTTAAACATTTTACTGGTATGCAAACAAGAAGAAAAGTACTTAAATGTCTATAACAGACATCTGCATTTGTAACTAAATTAACATCAAAATTTTGAATTAAGAAAATGTATTGACATCAAAACAAGGCTTCCTTTAACAACAGATTTCTAACATAATACACATTGATTTCAGTCCAACTTTCAGATGTGATAAAAAATTAGAACATTGTTATAATTAGTTCAGGGAGAACTCAGAAGTAAACTTACTTAATTTATTTGCATAAATTGCCATTCTGTTATCTTTAAAAGCAAATGCAAATTGGCTCTGTCTGATATGATGATGGTTATTTGGCTCAAAAGTGCTTCAATTTGCGTAGCAATCTGGTGTCGTCTCTGCAGTGAGGCGATCCCAGGTAACATACAAATCCTGAATTATTCCAGAAATTAGTATGTTTAAAGCATCAATTTAAGTGCTAATTGCAGTAGTAATGAGAAAAAGCAGTACTACTGTGAGATTTGCATCTACTGCCCCATCAGTATGCCTGGAACGGCTGCTGACTGGCAGAGGATTTGGCTGCTAATTAAATAATTGTATGCATGGCAGTGTTCTCGTCTGATTCAATAGATGAAGATTAATCCTCAGATAAATATGTTTGGCTGGTATTGAAATGTCTTAGCAGTTTCTTCAAAAATAGCTTGTGTGTATGTGGTGTGTATGTTCCCGCTGTGAATGACTCTATGCCTCTATACGTCTATGTTTGTAAATACAGATGCAGCTAAAGAGGGAAAAACATAACGCCTCAGCCTCATATAAGGAGAAAGTTTCATTCCCATGAGTTGGGAATGGCCGTACTGGGTATAGCAAAGCCATGACTGGATTATGCAGGTCATTGCAAACGAGAAACATTTATACCAGCATTTTATATGCTTTATGGCATATTTTTTTTTCAGAAAAAAAGCAATGTAGAGAATTCAAATTCATATTGAGACTGCCTGTTGAGTGCCTTCATATGTAAAGTCCTTCAATGCCCACTTAGACAGGGACCAACCGAAAGAAAAATTCTTCAATAAAAAAATGCATCTTTGTGATCTATTTTCTATCATGAAAGAATATAGGATTACAGAATTTAAGCCTAGCATTTGGGCACCAGACCTAAACAAAGTCAAATGAAGTGGTAAGTACACCACTAAATTGCCAAAAACATTCTTTTCCTCACAATCCTTTTACTTCTCATTCACAGTATATTGAACCTGTATCTTCAACTTCTTATTAGCATGAAAATGGTAAAAACAGTTTGAGCTTTACATAAATCTGAGGCAGACAGGAAAAGGAAGAAATTTCACATTTGGAAAGAAGAAAATGTCTTTTAAGCAGATTGGTAATTAATTTTTAAATAGCAGCTCTTGAAGCTGCTCATGGATTTGGAATATTAGGCTAAGTCCTGGGGAGACAGATTATTGGCAAAAATGCTAATGATGTTATCAAAGGTTCATGAAGAATTTCTCTTGTGATTATTATTTGAATCTACGGGTTTGGTAGATAAATATATATATAGTATATATGTACATGCACACGTTAGGCATCTTGATGTATTTAAAAGGCAATACTGTGCGCTTCTGGCATTCTATACAGCAAGAAAATAGTAAAATTGTCAAGCAATATCTAAGTGACTTGGGAGCCTGAGTTTAATTTTTCAAAAGTTAGTTATAATCCTAAACCTCATTGAAAGTCACCCAGGCTTTAAAACCGACAGCCTGAATTCATAAACTATTTAAGACTCTAACTCTGATCTTTGGCCTAAACTCCCTATTTGTTTCAGTGATTCATTCTGAATCATATTTCTTTAACAAATCTTTTTCAGTTTTGAAGTCACTTAGGCATAAGGCATCTTTTAAAATACTAGGCTGATATTTGTATTAGTGAAAGACAAAAAAAGAAACTTCAAGACTGAAAAAAACATTATCCCTGCTGTAGTATCAGCTGCTTTTTCCTCGGGAAGTATCTGTGTTCCTATGACCTCTTTCATTTTCAGCTGTTACTACTTGACTTTTTTCTTCAGTAAGAAAAGCATTTCTTCCTTTCTTCCATGTTGCATCGCTGAGAGAACGGCAGGCTCCTGTCCATGCTCTATCGATGAAGTAGTACCAACTTTGCCTTTAATTTTCAAATACACAAGGCCTGGAGAATGACATGTCACTAGTACTTTCTTAGCTAATTAGAAAGTAACTCTGAGTTACTTCGGTTTGTTTGCACTGTAAAAGCTGTATGATGAGGGCATGACAGCCTTTGACAAACAGAATATGTTGGGGTTATACTGTACAAACTAGACCAAATCATAGTCTGCAACAGAGTGACTGGTAATACCACTAAAGGAGTCAATACATTATGATCTCTGCTGAAATTAAACTTTGTTCCAGCATAATTGTAACAAGTCTTGTCCTCTGAGACAACACACATAGAAGTTTTCCGGGTGAATGGTATCTGAAGTATAACCGAAGGGCTGGTCACCAGGTTGGTCTATACTGGGGTGCTTCCACTGAACCCAGCAGTGGGTCTGTACAGTTCCTACAGTCAGCTTCGTCTTAAAAACCTTTACATTAAACAGAAAATTATTTGCCCGTCAAGGCATTACTACTCAAGTTGTCTCATCCAGTGTGATCTGCTGGAGGTGATTTTAGTACTCCCTTGTGTGTTAAACAGCGAAATCCTGGCAACAACTAATTCATTAAGGCTGACGGTGGTGTTTTTTCTCCTTCTTCAAGGTGCTGCCTTTTTTCTCCCTTTTTCCCTTTCAGAGTTGGGACAAAGAGGAATATCTTTTCCCTTAACGCTTAGTTTCGTTACCATTTTCCTGCCCGCCCTCAGCTAAGGCGGTGTGAAGAACATCAGGGCAATTCACAGCTGCCCCTGCTTTTACCCTGCAGCTCCCGAGTCCTCACAGCTGGCCCTCCTCACCTTCTCCATTGAAGGGGCACAGCTGTTCCTGCAGCACACAGGAGAGGGGAGACAGAGGGAGAGATTAGCTTTAGCCTAAATCGGTTTTCTCATTCAGTTCAGCCAGGCTCTGGTAATGCAGCCATTTTAATCCAACCAGCTGAAATGGGCAAGTCCTGCCCTCCCCGTGCCATTGTCACCTCTCGTGACCTAGCTCACCACACAGCTGCACAGGCCCTGCTGATGCTTCGGGCAAGGAGGTGGGAACAAGCATTTGGGGACGAAGGGAGGAGGGATCGTATCAGCGAGGAGGGATCGTATCAGCTCCCCCTCCATCCCCACACCATCAGTCAAAATAGCCTTGTAGCCAAGTGGCTTCCTGAATGCTTGTGCCAGCGGGGGAGGAGGCTGGACCGCTTCTTTCAGTGGCCCTGTGGATTCATGCCTATTCAGAGTACTCACAGGATTAGAGGCTGCGCTTCCACAATCAGCTCTAAGCTGATCTGAGTTCATGCTATCACCACCAGAATGATTAGCGACCCATCCGTCAAGCTGTGCAACCACAGCACGGTCCTGCCAACGCCTTGGGGACAGATGGGGAAAGGGCCGGCGAGGAGGGTGTTGGAGAGAGGGATGGCATCCCCTTTTCCTACGGCTGTGCTTACCCTGGCTGCTGGATCCCCCGTTACACCATTGCTGTCACTATGAATCACAGCAGCAATGTCTCGAGAAAGCAAGCCGAGCTAGTATTTTAGGGCTCTATGTCTTCTGGCGCGGTAAAAGTAATCGGAGACACACCAAGCACAATCAAAATGAAAATAGATTTTGTTGAAACACAAGATGGTAAAAACAGTACATGAAAAATGACATCTCCTTTAGTAGTCTTTTTGCAGATGAAACATTTCTGTTCCAGGCCAGTATTGCCCATGCGACTATGGCTGCCCTCTTCATTCCCACAAGTTCCCATTTTGACATCTGCTGGCTCTTTACCAAGAGCAATATTCTTATTTTTCTTCTCCTTCCCACCCTCTGTCTTTTCATATGTGTTGTTTGAAAACACGGCTGAAACGTTGATTCCTATTTTGCTTTGGGGGTGGAGGGGAAAGAGGGCAGGGTGGAAGGTGGTTCTTGGGTTTTTGTTTGTTTTTCTTCCAGTGCCAGCCTCATCTGTCTTTTTCAGCCTTAGTGAGGCCACAAATCACTGCCTCCATTCCGCAGCCCCTTTTTCCTTTTCTTCTTCCTAACGAATTTCATTGAGTGAACTTGCTGATTTTCTTTCCACTAAATGAAAGCCTGGGTTGCTCTCCTCCATCTTGCTCACAGCTTCTCAGAGCTGCTTTTCCTCATCTGATGGAAGGAGGGATGCACAGGGCTGCATTTTCAGGATGCCACTTTTAAGGTTGAAGCAAGTGTCATGTTCAACCACAGAAATCGTGTGCCTCTAACAACAGTTCTCCCAACAAGGATGAGAGAAAGCTGAGGGCCTGTTGCAGTTCATGAGAAACCGCAGAGACTTAAGATTCCTCAGGAGGACTTTAAGAAAGAGGGTTTGTTAAGATCGATGCAAGAAACCCTTAAAAAAAAAAAAAAAAAAAGAAAGAAAACTGGGGATAACTTTGGATATGCAGTTGAACTTTTGGTTAATTATCTGAACTGATCCTCTGAACTCTCTGAGGTTTGCCCATTGCTAATTAGCACTGCAGTGACTTGTTCTTTATGGATTATGCTAAGGAAGTTTAATTTAAAACTTAATTATACTAGTTTTTAAGTGGCTTATAGAGAAAAAATACTTTAATCGGGAGTGGTAAGGAATTTTTCCTGTGTTCAGACATCAGTAATCTTAGTGAGGCATGTGTAATGTGCTTGAGGAGTTCACGTTTGTTTTATTTGCATAGAAGAAAGTAGAGTAAGAGGTTAATGAAAAGTATTTTATGCTCATGATTGACAGTCGTATGATTATATATGATAGTCTAATGCATAGTAAAATATTATAGAATAAATATGTGGACTGCACACTGACTTGTTATTGTTACAGTGACAACGATCGTATAGATTGTCTTCTAATCCACAGGGAATCTGTTTTTCCTACAGGCTTGGAATTTCTTGTGCCGTTTGCCAATTGTAAACGTCAGCCTGAGCATTAAGGGCAGCTGGGATGACCCAGCTCAGCCACAGAACGAAGTGCCTGTTCCTTCTTTGACAACAGACACGCGGGACGACAGAAGATGGATCAAACTGCACGCTGATCAGGAGTATGTGCTCCAGATACATCTGCAGAGAACCCAGATGGGCTATCAGGTAGATTCATTTATCCCAAGTCCACAAGTTTCCAATAATCCATCTCCATTATCAATAATTCTTTCCACAACTTAACAGGGGGGTTTATGGCTTAAGTATTATGTAAATTATGAGCACTTTCTAAGCCTTTTCTTTGCTAGTAATGAAGCAAATTGTTTTCCAGGTTGCAATAGGGTAGTAAACAGACTCTTCAGGTAAAATCCTAGAACAATTCAAGTCCATGAAAAAATTTTCTTGTTATTTTTTACAAACCGTAAACTGGGAAAGTTTGTTTATTTGGGTACTATAAGCAGTGACAGCAGAGAGAATTAACTTCACAGGTGGTATTTGACTACCTCAACCGCTCATAGTCGTGTATCCTGCTTCCCCAAACCAGTTTATAATGTTCCCTGTTACATTCCCTTGTACACAGCCTACTCGGCCCTACCTATTAAAGTGTTTCTACTCGTAGCACATCCTCAGGCCTTTACTGAGGATGTTTCCCTCATATTTTGTACGTGAAGCTTTTTTGAACAGCTCCTAGAGCAACTTCTGCCTAAATTCTTTTCCACACTTAAAATTTCAGTCCCACCCCTTTGCCCATTTCAAGCACGTTCCATTTCCTCTCGGGCTGGTCACTGCACTGGGCCCAGTCAGAAACACCTCCAGCTGCCCAGGTTTCCAGCTGCTCTGCCGGAGCAGCAGGATCTGGCTGTACCTGTGTGTCAGGACCCTGTGCTGCTGTCAGGCTCTGTTAAAACTGGAGCTATCGCTTCCTTACAGCTGCAGCGTTTTCATCTGCATACCCTAATGATAGCACCATGGTTGTCATTTTGCTAATGAATCTCTCTAACCTTTCAAACAACTAAGAATTATAATTACCCGCATTTTTGTTGAGATATGAAGAAGAGTTCAAGATATAAGCAGAGGTCAGTTCCAGATGTTAGTTCTGAGACTCTTAAGACAACTTCATTTTGATAAAAATAATAACAGAGATATGTATGTTTAGGTTTAAATCCTGACGTTAACTTATATTAGTTAAAAAATTATATTTGAAAAGTATTCTTCTTTCCCAAAAGGCTTCTGGTCCTGACTAAAGCAGGCTTACTGTAGCTTCAAGGAGAGACTGCCTCACTTGCAGGAAGGGGTCAAAGCTCCTCCATAATTCGTTCTATTTGCTGTGCCAGTCACTGACAGGGACCTTCCCTGACCAGAAGCCACAGAAAAGAAGGGAGCAGGAGCATTTCATGCAGTGATCACTGCTTTATAAACCTCTCCTAGAATTTGATCCCTCTTTTGTAAGAAACAGCTAGATCAAACTGTTTCTCAAGCTTCATTGCTACAGTGGTTCTTTTTCTTCTGTATAAATCTTCAGTAAAACCTTTCTAGCTACAGGACACAGAATGAATGCTGATTGAGTGTGCGTCGTTATGTCTTCAGCTTCCAGCAGTAAAGTCACTGTCTTAAAGAATCACTGAAATAATCTTTGCTTTTGCTATATCAACCTCAAATAAAGACTTCAAGTGCTGTTTTTGTCTTTGTATTAATCTTGCACACTATTGTTTAGCTTTACTTAAAGACACTAGGTTTACAATTAACCCTTCTGCAGAGAATAGCTTTTGGAATATATTACATGAAATTGCAAAAAAAAAAAAAAAAAGAAATAGAATTTCCATTCAAGTTTTAATAGCTTACAAAATAAATGGAATAGTATCTCATATTCTGGGTTTTGTGGGGTTTTTTGTGGACTGTGACTTTATTGTTTTTAACCCTCATTTGGGAAGAAATAAAAAAAATTTAGTCTGGCTAAATTAGAGTCTTATTTAACAATTCACAACAATGTGGGTTTGAGGTGGTTTTCATTTAAGGAAGAAAGGCATTTTGGAAAGGTGACTTTTAGTTTTCCTAAGCTGTTTCTTTTCCCCAACAGGGAAAGCAAGACAGTAAAGCAGCGGCTCCTCGATTCCCCAAAGTTAAAGATGAAGGATGGTTTTTGATACTGGGAGAAGTTGATAAAAAAGAACTCATTGCCCTGAAGAGAACTGGATATATCAGAAACCGAAATACTGTTTCTGTTGCTTTTTATACTCCAGAAACTCCTGGAAAGTATGTCAAATTTACAAATTTGACTTTTCCAAATCATCAAGACCTAATTTCCAAACTAACAATTCTGCTTGTTACATTTCAGGTGTATCTACACCTTGTACCTGATGAGTGACAGTTACCTTGGCATGGACCAACAGTACGATATTTATCTGAACGTTATCCCAGCGAGTACCTCAGCACAAGTCACAGCAGAGGTGTCTGATGGCACAAGTCACCTCGCCCTGGAGTAAGGTGACCTGAAAAGTCCATTCAAAAGAACTGGTCCTGCAGCTGAGACATCTGGTCATTCTGGACATCCAAAAATGCATTTGCCTTAGTGGAACCAACTTCAAACCTCAAGACAACTAGGAAACTGCAAGTGACTACTGTATTGACTCTGGTAACACAGAGTTAGCCACAGTGGCCTTACTCCTTTATGAGGATTTGTCTTTTCGTGTTTCAGCTTTCTTCTTTCAGAAGTCATGTTGTTAATTGAATTTTGACACATCAAAAAAAAAAAAAAAGAAAAAACACTGTAATTTGCACAAATTTAGGGCTATAGTCTTCGTTTTGAAAAGTGTTCTGTAGCCTATGTATCAGTGTAGTTTAAATAGTCACCTTTTTTAATTTATAGGGCAAAGTATAAAATTTCATCTAAGAACTGCTGAAAATATTGATGGATGTGTTATATTTCATCTTTAATAAAATATGTCCATAAGAATGTTTCGCACTAGATTTTTCAGTGTAAAATATGAGATGCGTAGTAAAAGAAATCTCCCTCTTGCGTGTACTATATTTTGAAGGCAATAATCTAAAGGGAAAAAAATCACAATTTTCTATTAGTTATATATGCAGTAAATCTGGTTATAAAGGCACTCTAAAAAGTATAAAATATTTCCTGTATAGCAGTTACGCAATTTATATAGATCACAGTTAAAGTTTAGTGTCTTCTTCCTGAATTTTGAAGGACTAACGCATATGAAATCAGGTGTCTTGTTCAGTGCTAAAGTGGGCAACTGCAGTCTGTAAATAAGGGAAAAGGAGGCTCCAAAAATGGTGTTTACAAACAGTTTGATGAGCACGGAAGAGCTCTGCCAGACCGTATGTAGCACCTAAGAGACGTCCAGATCGGTGATAGCACTGCGGAGGCACTTCTGTCCAGAAGCTGTAAGTCTGAAGGAAGAACGTCGCAGCATCTGTCTCCTGCACCACCGAGTGATGAGCCAGCTCAGCCAGATCTACACATCCTGAGGCCAATCCTCTTCTCAGCCTTAAGGGGATTCAAGATGCTGAGCAAGTGCTTGAAGGCAACAACTGCTAAACCATGACGTTTAGACTAGACCTTAAACAGAGCAGTCATACTTGAACTCCTTCAGCCGTGCCTTTAGCTGACAGGCAGCCCCTCTCTGAGGGATCCTGTAGCTATTGTTTCCATTGTGTTTCACCAGACAAAAGAACACAGCAGAGCTGGTGCCTGGCAGCTTCCCTCCTCTCCTCCCTCCCCAGAAAAAAAAAGATGACCCTGGTGGTGGTGTACCACACAGAATGGCTGAGGTTGGAAGGGACCCCTGGAGGTCAGCTAGTCTACCCCCCTCCCTGATCAAGCAAAGCCACCTAGAGCTGGTCGTCCAGGACCACGTCTGGGCAGCTTTTTAATATCTCCAAGGATGGAGACTCCACAACCTCTCCAGGCAACCTGTGCCAGTGTTTGGTCACCCTCACAGTAAAAAAAAAAGTGTTTCCTGCTGTTCAGACTGAACCTCCTATGTTTCAGTCTGTGCCCATTTGCCTCTGGTCCTGCCACTGGGCACTACTGACAAAAGCCTGGCTCTGTCCTCATTAACATCTTCCATTCACATTAACATCTTCCATTCACATGTCTATACATGTTGATGAGATCCCCCCGAGACCATTCTCCAGGCTGAACAGTCCCAGCTCACTCAGCCTTTCCTCATGTGAGAGATGCTCCAGTCCTTTCAACATCTTTGTGGCCCTTCACTGGACTCCCTCCAGTACGTTTATGCTTGTACTAGTAAGCCCAGAACTGGCCTCAGTCCTGCAGGCCTGGCCTCACCAGTGCTGATCACCTCCCTGGCCCTGCTGGCACCACTGCATTGCAGCAAAGAGAAGGCTGGCTGATTTCAAAGGGTCAGCAGTTAAACAGTAATTTATTTCATGCACATCTGGCACCTCTAAATTGTGAGAAAAGTTTTTTAAATAGTCAGCTCTGTAGCTGAGTGTTTTCAGAGATTATCACATCACCTGACGATGTTAAAAATTCTATATTTCATTATTGCATTTGACTGTATTGCCTAAGAAAATGGGACAGTTATAGAAAAAGTTGGCACTATATTTACAGCCTGACAGAGGATCTAACTTCCAACTTTGCCATTTTGCCTCTGTCCAATATCGGACGGTGCTGTGTCACACAGCACCACAGATATTTTTTTTTCAAATTAGTAGGCAAAATTTTGGTTATACACACATTTACTTAGCCCTGTGCCCATTTTTAAGAGAATTGTTTTCTCTAATCTGCAAGTATATTTTTCAGAGAAATTAAGTTCTTTCTTTGGGAAAATGCTTGGCTGAAGCAATATATTGTCCCTCAACAATTTTAATTAATTAGGGGAAAGGGGAAAAAAAAAAGCTACGCCACAGTCAAACAACATACCAACATAGTGACGCTGCTCTTGTTGCTTTGTAAATGCACATCACAAAACAGTCTAACTGCAGAGGAGCAGACAATAGCTTCAGCATTCTGTATTAACCAATTAACGAGTTTCTGTAATGTCATTTGTACCATTTGTACTGTGGTTTGGAAATACTGTATATAATTTCCAAGCATGTTAATTGTTCTTAGAAATAGTTTGGTGAAATTTCTAAATAACATCTTTGAATTTTTTCTTGTTCAACAAAAGTATTGGATTCATGAAGACAAAGTCTGAAGTAATATAGAATTAATTTAAGCAAATTGATTAGAATCAGTATTTATCTGAAAAATCCAAGATAAGGAATTGTGATGCATTTGAAACAGCTGCTTAGAAGGAACAATCAATATGTTCAAGCCAGTGATATCTAATGGTGGAAAGTGAGAACAGCTGTCTAACAAAAGCATGAAAATCAAACACTACTGAAAAAAGAAAAAAAATAGAGATAAATCCTTTGGTGATGTAATTATCACCATTATGGATAAATGAGCATATTAAGTTTCTCATTCCAGTTTGCAAGTAGGTTTTTCCTTCCCTTCTGGGCCTGCCTGCTGGGGCACAATAATACTTCTTCCAAAACTTGGAAAGAGCAACAAAACCCATCCCCATCTTGTGTGTTGAGATGTATTTAAGTCTGCCCATATGACTTCACCCTTTCCATCTTACCCTGTCCTACTTGGATAATGGTAATGGCATCACAGCAGTACCTGGCAGGAGCTAGAGGGAACGTGCAACCACTCCCCCACCAGGAGCTCTTACAATGCAATTGGTTGTTTAGAACCTCCCTTAATATTTTGGTTTTCTTCCAAGTACTGAATGTATCACAGTGGCACCATGAAGCCATTGTCACTACTGCAGGTCTTTCTCTTTTATAATAAATTGCCCTTATCTCACCCAGATGAATGCAGGTTGTGCTGCTGACCCAAAATCCTCTTCCTTGTCATTAGTTTGCTCCCAGAGACCATCTCTAGATGGTCATCCTGAAGAAAAAAGCAGGATGTCTCTCATCAGCCTCCATCCTGGGGTCTAATGTAAGACTTAAACATTCACTGAACAAGCTGCATTTAAAGAAAGATGAATTCTGTAATCCCAGTTTTCTAGTTCTGGGGGGTGCTTAATAAGAGAAGGAGATAATCCCATGTGCATCTGCTCTCGCATATCACTGCCTGAATCCAAATTCCTGTGTTCCTCCCTCAGTCAAGAAAAAGATGCTGTGGTATTTTAAGACAGTTCGATGAACTGACCCAACAGGTATCACTCCCTCTGTGAAGAAGCTTATTTACTGCAGCCAGTTCTTAAATTATCACTCTCCTGTCTTGCCTCCCCCACTCCCATTTAAGGTAAATTTCTCTTCATCCTTCCAACGCTACAATCACACCTGTTCAGAGACAGCCTTATTAGTGGCAGTAAATTATCACAGAAATTTTTTAAGATGATCTCTCTATGATGTGGTACGGACACTATTATAGCCTAGGTAGTAAGTACTGAAGCAGGACAAGTAAAGTAATACAAGCAAACCGTTTATATTTTTCCATATCCTAAAGGTCTCCAAAAAAAGTCCAAACTAACCCTGAAAATAGAAAAAAAACCTGTATGATAATTCAGAAAGCCAAACCATGGATGTAAAAATAAGCCATCCATCCA
The DNA here is from genome assembly GCA_013400375.1 of Thinocorus orbignyianus. Taxonomy (NCBI): domain Eukaryota; kingdom Metazoa; phylum Chordata; class Aves; order Ciconiiformes; family Thinocoridae; genus Thinocorus; species Thinocorus orbignyianus. The sequence continues at coordinate 288,259 of VXBW01005804.1, read as the reverse complement.
TCCAAGCATGCTTCACACCTCATGTGAAATGGTAAACTCACACAAGTGATTTTTATATAAACTTTTTGGGGTTTAGTTTTAGATAAGGTACCAATCTTTTCTTCCAGCTAAACTGCGCATTTCACCTTGGTTTAGTTGCTTGCATGCTAATATATTGCCATTTAATGTGCAAAATGTCACCTGGCTTTCACATTCAGCTCCAGAAGAACGTGTGCCATCGGCAAAGGGCCATCAGATCAGAACCATGGTGCAATTTTATTTGTCTTTCTCTCTGGGTGCTTCAAGTGACCTAAGGCATCTGAAACAGCACTAGGTGTCTACACTGAGGTAGCCAAATTGAGCCCTTATTTCTTGTTTAATAATTAATTCAGTTGTTTAACTGCATCTAATGCACTTGAAAATCACCAAAGACTTTTCAGTTGCCACTCCAGAAGACAGCAAGTCTTCCACAGGTCCTACGTCACTTCCGCTATCCCCATGCAGGTATGGGTGAATACTTATATACTCAAGCTTAATTAGCTAATCAAGCCCATCTATTTTTTAACTCAGAAGAACCCCAAGTGTTCAAAAGCCACTCTTCTATGCGATTTTAGGAGAAGGGAGAATTCTTCTGCTTCATGAGAAGTAATATTTTCTGACAGAAGGTTTGGGTGCCACAGGATGCCCAGACAGACAACATGAGCTACAAAAGGGCGCGTGGGGCTGCTGCTGAGAACGGTCACCCCATTTCTACTTAGAGCCTGTGCCTGTGCTATTAGCTACGTTTGATTCCTGCCTACCTGTGCTTTTGAAAACACTTCTTAAATGGCATGACAGGTCTCTTCAGAGCACACTGCACTTCAGCAGGCTGTGCCAAGACTTCCATCCACAGAAATTTTGATGCAGGTTTTTCTGTAGTCATCTGCAAAAGCTTGGGAATGAACTAACCAAGTTTGTTATTAATGTCACAGACCGGTAAGAGGTTACGCTGCTTTCATGTACTGCATGTGAAGGGAACTTCTATATTAAAGGAACTTCTCTGGAATGTAATTGTGCTGCTTACGCTGAACGAGTCTGTGTAAATAATTGCGACAGACGATTCAATCTAGACAGAAGAAACAAGCTGTATAGAAAAATATTCTCCACAGTGATTACGCCATCCTGCAATTAAGTATGTTTACAATATGTCTTGTACTCGGATCTTCTAATGAGCTCCACACTGCATCAATGCGATTTGAATCCAGGACTCTCCAAGCCAGTAAGCCTTTCTTCTGCATCTCTATTCCTACCAAATCACAACTACCTTCTCAGCCCAGATCTCTCCTCAGAAGGAAAGAATGTCAAACCTCCACTAAGCCCATGCATCAGGCTTCACTGCTGCTGTTTTCCTCCATCTTAGTCTAACCCTACCGAGATTCTCAAGAAAAATATGCACCCAAAATAGAAAGCTTGTATCTCTCCTTGCAGAAGATTCATACACAGAACTGGTGACATCCTATTGCATGATAACAAAGGTCACACAGGTGAGAGGAGAGGATGGAGATCTCATTAAAAAACATTAAAAAAAACACAAGTGGCCATTTAGGAAGGGGTGTGTGTCTAAGTCTAGATTTGAGTATAGAAATGAGAACATGGTGGGAGGTGGAAGGTAAGTAATACAAAGATATTGGCTAGAAGTATTGTCCATGTGCTAGCAAACCAATGGAATAAAGAAAGAAAAGTGTTCAGGGCTAAATATTATCATTCCCAATAGTAATATTCCCACTAATTGTAATGGTGACAGAAATGAATTGAGCATTTTTGAAGAATCACGGTCTCGTTAACAGAATACATGCACAAAGAGTTACAGGGCTACGCTATGAATTACTGGCAAGAACAGCAGAAAGGGGAGTCTAGAAATATGACCGTCTTTCTCTAACTACACTCTAAATCTCTACATAAATGTGACAAACAGCATTCTTCACACACTAGCAAATTTGCACCTTGGAATGGAAATAACTCCGTTTCTACCATGTCGTGCTAATGTGGGAAAATTAGACTTACGTACTTGACAGCAATACTTTTTTCTAGCTAACAGGATAAAATTGTTTCAGATGCCAATAACACATGGTGAGTTCCCATCATGTATTTGTCAGCAAATCCAACTAATTAGGGACTAATTACTTATTGTAGCAGCACAGTAATATCAAGTTCTGATAAACTGTCATCTTTGTAGCTGTGAAGATTCCACAATTCCTTATTTTATTTTCTCAAACAATTGCACTGACTACAGGGAGAGCTAGAAAAAACACCGATATGATCCTGCCATCACTGTAAAAAGGCCCTTTCATTCACCCATGCCAAAGCAAGATTTATCCCTAAAGTCTCTTTTTGTTATCTTGCCCTACCTAAAATACAACATAAAACAGCTCAATTCTCTACCAAGGCAGACTCCATGACTGTCTTAACATTTGACCTCAGTCACAGCATCTTGCTGTTTCTTTGGCATGGCTCTATCCTGTCCCATCCCACCCCTGCCAACAGAGTCACTCAGTTTCTCATGTTACACTTGGACTGAGCTTTTTGGGATAGGACTTTGAGGGGAATTTCACTCTCCATTTACAGGACATGAAACACAGAGGAAGCCCTAGTCCATAGTTAGGTTCCTGCAAGTCGAAATTTACAAATAACCACATAAGACCCTCCTGTGCTAAACTCAAAATACGATGCAATGTTACTCCAAGAATATATAAGTAAATAAGACAGGAGCAAAATATGCACAGTACAATAAAGGCAAATGCCAGTTTAATTTTAGATTTAATTCCAAGTGACTTGATTCAAAGAAGGAATGAGCTAATCTGGGAAAAGAGTGATGTGGAGATTTCTCAGTTCTCCATGGAAATGAAATACTCAGAACTGACCAAAGTGGAATAGTTACAGGCCATACCTGCACAGGAGATTCTCATCTAGTGAAGATCAGCCTTTGTGCATCTCACACATTCTTACTTGACTCCTACATTGCAAACACTGACAACATCTTTCAGCTTCATCCTTGCAGGTATTAGGAAAATACACGCTCTACACTTCTCAAGACAACAGTGACTCTGGGATTTACATACAATAACATGTGCATCAGAAGGCAAGCTCCTCCTGCACCTTCACAAAGATCTCTTAGCTAAAGGTTTAGAAATTGTAAAGCACATTAATAAAGAATTAACACTTTGCTTTGATAGTTACAGCTGCAGTACTGTCTTCTACAATGCTACCCAGTAATTCAGAAGAAATAACACCTGGGAAAAGTTTCTGAAACTTTCGCTAACAATTTTTGCCTTCTCTTGGTAAACTACAAGCAGACATGGTCACCTACAAATAATTATCTTTCTTTCTTTTTTCTTTTTTTCTTTTTCATTTCAATTGAATTCCATATCAATACTTGTGGCCGGACTGCAACAGTAGAGGACTTTTGTCCTAGTGTTGCTGATGGTCCTTTGGTTTTGGCTTCACAGCCTGGGAAATATGGATGCTGCTAAGAAAATGAACAGAACCTTGACCAATAAATAAATAAATAATAATAAAAAAAAAAAAACACAAAACGTTAAGTATCTGAAAAATATACTGAAGTTTCTTTTCTGTTGACGCATTGCCCTTTGCTTCAGAGACTGGAGGATGAAATGCATTCCCAACTTATATTATTAGCAGATCAAATTTAGTTTCTGCTATTACTTTCAAAAGGATTGGGTGAATAGATGGTAGCATTAGTATTATCGAATCCTTCACTCAGACCTAGGACTCAAAGATTAACAGCTGCAGATTTTATAACATTTCTAATTCAGGGATAAATTGTATTTTCCTGAATTGCCTGGGTAGGTAACATCCTAAAATTATTTAATTCTTAGGAACCATTAACTTTACAGGAACAGACTAAGAACTCACGACCATGAAAAATTGCTAATAAAATGAAATTAGATGGAAAAAAATATCCCTAATGAGAAAAACAGGATAAGAATCCCATCTCCAAGGAGAGACAGAGCTTTGAATCACAGACAAGGCTGCTGTGAGGCAACAGTCCTGTTTTGGTTCTATTACACAATCTCATCTGCTTTCATTACACCAGATTATTTTGGCATGGTGGTATAGCTTTCACAAAATTACTTACCTGGTGATTCAAGCATGTTAAGGCAAAACATGGTGAGAAAAGGGAAGAAAGAACTGAAGGAGGGAATTTTGTATGGGAGCAGATGGGATAGCGGAATGCAGCTAATTTTTAAATTAAAAAGCACAAGTCCTCTCCTTCGCTCTGACAGACAGTAAGCCTCTATTTTCAGGAGAAGGTTCTAAGCAACGTATCCTAATCAGACAAGCACCTCTCCTGTAGTCTCAGGCAAGGTACCAAATCTCAGCTACATCCTGGTGTTCCACCTTTGTGTGAGGCTTCGCTCTTCATCTGTGGTTATCCAGTCTCATTAGAGACACCTAATTCTCCGCATTCACCAGACAGGGAAATTTCAGCACCTCGCATCTTGAATTCCACTCTGGGTGCATTTAGAGGTGAGATTCTTGCTATTTAAAAGTCCTTTCTTAGCTATAACCCTAAAGTTCATCCACTTCATTTTATAAACTACATATACTCTTCTTTCCATTTTCCCCACCTACGCATGTAGCTCTCATGTCACTTCATACCAACCTGATGTTGAATAAGTAGTCCACATTAAAAACTGATCCATAGCCTTACATTTGGAAGTACAGCATATGACATTAATAAAATATAGTCGCTTATGTCAACATTTCTCAGGGAAGGAAGAATAAATACATTCATGGTAGAATATTACATATGTATATGTATAATTATATGTATATAAATATTGTAGTAACATGAACACATTATTTATTAACATGAACATAACAAGGCATTGAAGTCAGCAGTAACTGTTGCCACCGCTATTAAAACAAGGGAAGAACCCACCAAAACTAACATTCAGAGGAGAAATGTCGCTTTGATCTTTTGGAAGAGCAAAGGGATTACTGACTGGAATCAGATCCCTGTCTGTGTTAACTTCATGCGTAACTGAAGACAGTCTCCTTTCAAATTAACTTCCTCTGCTCCATTTCTTTACTTCTTTTACCCCTTTATTTTCCTGCAATTAAAAGGGGGTGGAGGGGATGATGACTTTGTTCACAGTCATTATTTCACTCTTTTATCTGCCACTTATCTTTTCACGTAAGAATCCCTGTCCGCCTCAGATTACCAACCCAACACTGTCCTGCCATCTCTTCTCTAAACCACAAAAATTCACAGCATGAGAAATAGCAATCTACTAAGTTAAAGGAATAAAGACAAATCAAGTAATTCACTGTTTGAAATTTCTAGTTTTCCTAATTCTTCCTTTCCCATAATTACACTCACTTTTCTATTTCAGTCCTTACGTCTCCTCCATTTCAATTCCCCAATCTGCCTAGCATTGTTTCTATTTTATTTATATCCTTCTTTCTCTTTTCTGTAGCGTATCTTCCTTTCTCTTGTAGATAAAAATAAATACATACACCTAAACAAGTTTAAAAATTATTTTCTTACTACTGCTGCTACCCAAATTATCCCTCCCTGGGCTTTCTGTATTTTCCATTGTCTTTTCTATTTCTGTGCCTTTCTCTTCAACCTGTATTCCAAAGTCTGATTGCCTTTCCCCACCCCCCCATCACCTTTGTCACATGATCTTATACTTTAGTTATGGTAGCTTGGGTTTGATCACATGCACTAGATAAGCAAAAACAAGACTCATTTGCACATTTTCTACCCATCCATTTAGTGTATGCTCAAGTTTACTCCATGTTTTGAGCAATAGGTAATGAACAACATCTATCTTGTCTGTATGGACAGGAAGATGAAAAGAGCACTCCTTTCCTTGGGCAAAAAGCTAAATGGTGTTAAGACATCTTCCGAAGGTATGAGTATGTATTTTGCTATCAGTAACTCCTAGCAATAAGATAAGACTATCCTAGAGTGTCACTTTTCTCATTTTGACCACCCTTTACCTGCACATTACAACACTATCTGTGATTCTGCTTTTCCGCAGTCAAACAATCACAAAGCCAGGAGTTTTCTACAGCCATGCTTTCGTCATTCTTCCACTCATACTGAAGAGGAATGAGCAGTACAAACCTAAATCAGCTTTCATTTGACCACAGGAGATACAGATTTTTTTTTCCCCAAGCCTAGACTATGCTCTTCTACCATCTGAGGCCCTCGAGCAGCCAGATAAGTAACAGCTGACTGAGAAACCAGCCAGCCCACAAAGTGTCCGCAGAAAATTTCATCTCCAGGGTTAATTTCACCTAATGCTCTCTCGGTCATGCAGTACTACTGAAACTGTCATAGGCAAAAGCAGCTTATCACATGGTGGTTTAAGAACAGATTCCTTTCAATTTGTGTATAAAATAGCAAGTTCAAATATTCCACACTCAAACAGCATCAGTTATCAGGCCCCACACGTGCACTAGATTGGATCATGGCACAGAAGGATATAAATCCACATTCTTCAGATCATAAATCAGTCAAACTGGCTGACTGACTGCAGACAGGATGCCTGTAGCACTGGGTTATTCTCCAACTGCCCATTACAAGATTCCCCTGGTGCATTCAGCACTGTGAGCACCAAGATAACAGTCTGATTCAGTTGGATTTTCTTGTGTTATGTTTCACACTGTTGAATATAGATATTTCACGACATTAAAAAATATGCAGTTCCAATGTTCTGATCCTACACAACACCTCCTTTGACAAATCAATGCATTTCTCAGCAGGGATTTAATTTCTAAAATTTTTTTTTAATTAAATTCATTCCAAAATAGCTTGCCTAAGCTGCACATATTTAAAGCAAACCCATTTCACTTCATGCTAATTCTCGAATCTATGTTAAAAAATAAAATAAAATAAAAAAGAAACAGCAAAACTTACAGGTTTTTATTGCTTTAAAAAGAGGGGAAAACCCTATAAGAAGACAAGATCTGGGGTACAAGATAACACAGACAATTTCCAACATAAATGCTAGTTATTAGGTGTCATGTAGAGTCAGGAGTTGCCATGGAATCCATTTGCTTCTAAACCAGCTCCTCCTGCTGGAATACTTTCTCATTATTATTTCTTTCAGTAGCACAAAAGGAGCCAGCTATACAAGAAATGTTATTTTAGGGTAAAGTTTCTACTATGTCTTCAATCAGACATGAAATTAAAATCTAAATTTAAAGCCATATTTCTGTTCAAATGTAAAGCTACATGTCTGCGATCAGAAGAACAAAATCGTTGTAGACTTTTTATAGGTTCAGTAAAGCAGAGAAAACAAATTATAGTTAAAGCCCTCCTTTCGGCTGTCTTGCCACGAGTGAAAATTAATGTCATATCTGATGTCTACTGTTTACATTTTCACTACATTATTCTCCCATTATGCTTACTTTTAACATTTTCATACTAGTTATTCCATGCAACAGCAGCCTCATTACCAGCCTAATTACTAATGTCCTGGTATACAGAACAGTGTGTGCATGCTGGACACTGGGTTTATTAGGCCAATGAACTCACTTGTTGTGATGTCAGTTTCAATAGATGGATCTTAGAAGAAAAAAAATGCAATCACGCCTTCAAACTCTTGACACGTCGATTATTGGGTTCCAATTCTTTTGCATACAATGTACTGCAGTAGGATGGGAGGACAATACTGGAAAGTAACCAGCAATATTAGAAAACTATGTCAGTGATTTGCAGCTTGGCATGTTAATACTTATTATTAATATTATTGTTTATTATAGACATTGACTAGCATTGCATCTGGAAGCCCTAAACCCCTAAACAGAAATAGGATCCTATTGTGATCAGCACTGTATGGAGATAAACACAGCCCTTGCCTCCAAGAGCTTGTATTGTATGGTCCCAGCCTTGTAAACCGATCTGGGTAGATAGATTCTTGTGCCCCCGCCGAGTTCCCCAGCCCTCCAAGGCAGCCAGAGCTTCCTGCCTAACCCTCCTATGCGGAGAAGTGGCAAGCAAACTCTGGGTGCAGGGAGTCTGAGCCCTTCTGATGTGTGCCACTCCCACCCTTTTACAGTTGGACTACGCCCAAGCTGAGGCAAGTCCACCATCTTACAAACTTCTGACCCTTATCTGCATCTCTTGAACTTAAGAGTTTTGCTCCTGCCAGGAAATCAGAAGCTCTGTGTCATGCAACACCCTTCCCTCTCCAGCCTGTGACTGCAGGTAAATTCCTGCCACCCATGGAGATGACTGTGATACTTCTCAGGAAGCAACAGAGTGAAACATCTTCTGAGACAGGCACTAACCTTGGAAAAGCGAAACAGCAAAGGCAAGCAGGCTACAGACAGAGAATCCTTTGCCTGGAGGGAAACCAGAAAGGTCACTAGAGCCCTACAATGAACAGAGGCAGCCCAGTGTCAGAAAACAATGAGGCCTCATCTAGGGAGACAGGACAGGGAGCCGCAAGCCAGGCATAACAGGCAGGCCACCAGGGCAAAGATCTTGCTAGCCAGGGCCCACCCCACACTACCTGAGAAAGGACAGCAGGGCCAGTGCAGGGACAACAGCCAGGTGCAGGGCAGAGCCCAAGTCATCAGGCAAGACTGCAGCAACAAGGCAGTTCCAAGGTCAAGCCAGGAAGCCAGTCTGTGGGTCAGGGTCCAGATCAACAGGGTCCCTACCCAAGTATAGGCATAGCTGCTGGATCCAGGAACCCTTACAGCCTGGCCCAGGCAAGCACTGAGGGCAGAGAATGTGGGTGGAGCTGCCAGGTGAAGCTGATCAGGGCAATTAAGGTTTACTAGTGCACTCAGAGACCTGACATCCAGAGTCGTCTTCTCTCTCACCAGTATGGCTGCTCTGACAAGTGGCTGGGTTAAGTGGCACCCCAGGAATGTTTTCTGCTGAAACCAAAATTAAAATCATACTCCAGTAACATCATAAGGGTTTGACACATTTCAAAAATGTGGCATTAGCATCACTAAGCTATTGCCAGGCCAAAGAAATGACAACTCCTTATTCATCTACCAGCTAAATCTGAGAGGAATTACAGAGGGCAAGCAAGCCTGGAGCTTCCTCACTCCAGCTGCAAGTAGTGGACGCTCCTCAGGAGAGGCACTGCAGGGAAACTGTCCTTGTAACAGGCTCTAGCTTCAGCTGGTTACACCCAGCCATCGCATTATGTAAATGTAGTCCCACCATCAGTGAATAATAGTCAGAATTTAGGGTTTAGAGAAAACATTTCAACAGTGAGTCAAAACCTGCATAAAAAAAATATTAATTGCAGGCACATGCCAAGCCTTGAGAAACACCCCTACCCCTCGGCAACAGATTTAGCATAGTCTGAAATAGGTTAAAACTGGATTCAGGCTTTCAAGGCTAGTACTGTTTCCCTGTGCCCCCTTCTAATGTAAGAAATTGAGCCCATAGTGTTTTCTTCAGAGACATCATCACTTCTGAAGAAAAGGGTCTCAAACTCGGTTCGTACTGCAGTTGCAATCTATTCACCACATGGGGAAGGCAGAGAAGAGTAGGGACAGGCTGGCACACCCAAATAATTCAGAAACCCTTACACAACAGAAGGGTTGCTCCCAGCTTAGTGCACGATGCTCATAAACGCGATTAGACTCATAACCACAAACAGGTATGAAACAAAAATGAGTAAAGCTGCTATTAAAATCCATACAAGGAATGCTTCCCATTTTGCCTTACAACAAAACTACAAGCATCCTCCTGCTTGTACATGGGCACCAGCTCTGGAGGTGTCAGGCAGCCTCACACCCTGCATCCCTCCTTCTTGGTCTGATCAAACCTATTCTCTGAGGTGATGGGAGGCCAAACACAGAGTTTCACTGCAGCAAAGAGGGGTGGCTCCTCTTGCTATTGATTTAATCTGAAACGGCGTGTCCTCAAGATGGGTTAAGCTGCTTTCCTCCATTGAAACAAAGCAGTGATACAAGTCTATTTGTGACCTCTTAATTATCAGGTTGATAGTAAGAACAGGCTGTGGAACGGATCCCACTATTTTAAGCATTATTCTTTGGGGTGCTGAAATTTAAACAGGCTTCTGCTGACAGATTCCCCCCCCGACTAATGAAATAACTTCTTTTGCTAATGAAAGCCAGGCCTTGAGAAAGGAGATCTCAGTGATAGCGAGGGGCTGGAGGAAGCCTGCCACAGCTCCAGCTCCGCTAGCGTACGTAAGCGCCCTATCTCAGGCCATACCTGAGGCCTGGACACCACCCTCCCGAGGAGGCTCCCCCCGCCATGAGGCCTGGCTGCCATGAAGCCTCCCTAAGAACGCGCCTGGACGAGGGAGATGTGAATAAAATAACGACAGGGGGACATTTTTTCCCCATCGCAAAGCTCAGATCCCCCTCTCCTTGGGGGGCCACGGAGGGTAAGGGCCCACCCTGGGCAGAGGTCCGGCGGGGAGGAGGAAGCCCGCCTCATGCGGGCCCCCCTCTGGCCGCTTCCTCAGCCCCTCCCCGCAGGTGACGGGACGCTACATGGGACAACGGGTCGGTGTGGGGATAACGCAGCCCGGCCTCTGTCTGTCTGTCTGTCTGTCCGTCCAGGGTGGCGGCGGTGGCGCTGTGGTGAAGGGGGCGGGGGCCGGCGNGTGTGTTACGGGGGCGGGTACCGGGTCACCACAGAGAGAGAGGGAGCCCGGCGGCCGAACGAAGCCCTGGGCCGCTGGGGGTAGACCCCAGCCCCCCGCCCTACCAAACGTTCTCCCTACCAAGGAGAGGCGGCAACAGCTCCCCTCAGCCTCCCCTTAGTGAGGGGATCTGCCGCCATTGGCGCTAAGGACACAAACACGGAGAGAGAAATAGCGCCGCAGCGACCTGGAGGGGAGAGAAAAGGAGGGGAGGGTCTCTCAGGGCCTCAGGGTGTGGGAGCCGCCTGTCCCACCCCGCCGCCCGGCAGGCCCTGTGCGACCAGGGGAGCTCGGCGCAGGTGAGGCGGGCAGCACCGGGCCGAGGGTGCCGTCAGTGGCAGGAGGGGGAAAAAACCAAACAATCCTGCAGTAGGAAGGAATATATGAGGTAAGGGAGATATCTATGAAGGCATAAGGAGGCGCTGCTTAAAGTTTGGTGTTTCTTCAAAGGTCGTTTCCAATCCCTAGTCCTTGCTGGACCCCCTCCATCCTTTACAAGGGCGTCTCAGCTCGGTTCGGGCGTTTGGGAAACCAGGCTGCTTTGGAAATGCAAAAACTGCTCAGGGATAACTGTTAGTGACCAGAAAGTAAACATTTCCCCCTCTGTTTCTCTCTAGTTTATGTTTCCTTTATGCTGCTACACATGACAGTAAGATAGCTTGACTTCCCATCATTAGCAAGAGTGTATTCAATAAGATAAGGGCTAAAAGGTACTGACCTTTGACTCCACTGGAAAAAAATGAATATAAATCATCTCATTACATTTATGCCAAAAACAATAAAATTGAAAGGAGTGCGTGGTCAAGAGGAGTGCCCCCCAAAGCATCGCTTAAAAAAAAATCCACGGATGTATCGCCAAAAACTGTTTTAAAAGAGTTACTGAAGATAACTAGCAATCGCGCTGGTGGTCGATTGCTCAAATTTTGCAATATTTCTGTAATTAATTTTTCAGAGATGCATTCGGAACCGTTTATATCCGAGAGCTGGTATCCAAGGGTCTGTTAACTATTTCCTGTGTTTTGTTAGGCTTGAGAGTTGTTAGGCTTTCTCGTTGTCCTACTCCCCTGAACATCCTAATAACATTAGCAAAAGAGCAGGAATAAAGTACCTAGAGCACGGCTTGAATCTTGGAGGTTAAGATCTAGATCAGTTAAAAGATATTAATTGCTTCTGAATGGTCTCAAAGAGCATTTGCCGCGTATATTTATGTCAATAACGCCTTGATTAGGGCACGGATGGAAATTGCCATCACACTCCAATCCACCAAGGTACCCCCGGTGCGTGTGGCTNCCCCCGGGGCGAAGGGAAGGCGTCTCAGTTTTCCAAGGCGTTTTAAAGGGGAGGGGGGCCGAAGGGCGAGCTCTCCTCAGCCCCCTGGGTCCATGTGAGGCCGTGTCCTGCCCCCCCGCCCCGTGCAAAGCGGGGGAACTTTGGCGTGTCAGAAGAATTTGCCCCGTTACCAACAGGAGGCCGATGGGGTGTTTTAGGCAATGGGCGAGAGCGACCCGCCTGGTTAATTCGCCAATACTTCACCTTTCTTTAAAAAAAAAAAAAA
>VXBW01005804.1:255572-271990 GCA_013400375.1 Thinocorus orbignyianus | reverse complement strand
GCATTCTTTTTTTTTTTTTTTTTTTTTTAAGAACACCTCTCTGGTCTTCGATGCTTGTTTGCATTTTACGCAACTGAACGGTTTTTCAGAGTAATGGCCGAGCTCAGAATCGCTGCCTGATGCTACGGAGAGATGAATCGCAGATGAAAGTTTCCCTTCCACCTTTGGATGAATCCCTGGAGTTTAAATTGTAGGAAAGAAGGGGGAAAAAAACACGATGAAAGAGAAGTCCAAAAATGCTGCCCGGACTAGACGGGAGAAAGAAAACAGTGAATTTTATGAACTGGCGAAATTACTACCCCTGCCCTCCGCTATCACCTCTCAGCTGGACAAAGCATCCATAATCAGACTCACCACCAGCTATTTAAAAATGAGGGTGGTTTTTCCTGAAGGTAGGTGGCAATGCCTATTCTCCTCTATTTCCGTTCTGATTCAGGTGTCGGTTGTCGCTTTTATTTTTAAAAAAATAAATTAAAAAAACAAGTAAATCGCATGGGTTGGTGGTCTCGGAGGCAGGGTGTGCTCCGCTGTCACTTTTTCTCTCTCCTAAATACTTTCTCTTCAGTTCGTGTGACAGGTTTGGTTGGGGACTTAGGGTGCTTTTGTCAACACTTGAAGGCACTGAGCTCTGCTGCGTGTTCTTCTAAAGCAAACACGGGTTTTCTCCCCCCCTTCTCCCCATCAGTCTCCCAGTTAGATGTGCATCCCCCGCCAAGCACGTGCGTGGCGAAAGAGGGGACGATTCACCCCTATTTATAGCTATACTATGGAGGGGGGGGTGGGGAATTAATATATGGGTAAATATTTACATAAGTCTATGCAAAGTCCTAAAGCTTTAGTTCGAGTGTGGAGCAAAGGTGCGGTTCCAGGTACAGCACACGCGTACACACACGCACGCAGCCTAAATAAATAAGGCAGGCACACCGAATGGCATCGTGAATGCGATGTGTCCTCCCTCTGGGGACTCTTAGGACAGTTTGAGGGCCTTAATCGACCTCGGGAGTTTTGTCCTCTGGACAGACTCAATCCCCTGCCCGCAAAACGCCACAAACTCCGCATCCGAGGCTGGGCCCGATTCTCCTCCGCGCACAGGCGACAGTAAACTTCGCGTTGACTTCCACGGCAGAGGCGACAGTCCCGCCTGTCTAGCAAGAGCAGACTTAAGCATCCTGAAGTATGTCTTGCTTTTGAGTAGAATTAGGATTTAAAGCGACCGTCTTGGGGCTGCCGTGCCAAGAAAAACAAACAACACAGAAAGATAAGAGGGTCGGAATAAAGTTCTCCTGTGGTCTCGCTCTATCGCTTTTATAAGCAGGAAACAAAATCAGAAATACTTCAATAATCTTTTATTTAGATCAGGCGATTGAGATATTGTTTACAGGAAAGGAAAAAAAAAAAAAAAAAAAGCATTGAGAGCTTTTTTGCCAACCGAATAACAAAATTCGCTGCATCTTTTCCTGAAAAGAGTGTGTAGATAAGAAACAACATAATTTGGGCATGTGCCCCTGTTTCCTCTTGCAGTACTTCAGGTCGGTCTGTCGGTCTGCCCGGCTATTATGTTTTACAAATCAAAGTGAATATACGGCCTGTTTCATTGGTTTGTTTGTTTTGCCCTTTTTTTTTTTTTTCTGATTTCTTGTTTCCTATTATATTTTTTTCCTCTCTTTCTTCTCTTGTAAAAACTTGGCTAAGTCTGTGAACTATTGGTCTCAATTCTACTTTTTAAAAGTAAACCTGCACTCGGGCAGTTATTTGGACTGGAGGAGGTACCCCCCCAAGCTTACATATGAACCCTTATACCTCGAGTCCACAGCAGTAATTTCCAATCCAGTGCATCTTGCAATAGTTTCTTTAAACAACTTCCCATGCCTCTGAGCCACTTAGAACCAAAGAAGGGGATAAATGAAACCTTTAAAAAATAGTAATAATTAAAGCCTTCATCAAGCTACTTTCCTGCTCTATATGATCTGCCACCTTGAGACCCAGTTGTCCTTTATGCTGTCGGCGCATACTTTATAAAAATAAAGCTATTGCAAACCCTGATGCCCGTGATGTTCCTAAAAGGATTATTAGCAATGATTTGTCAACTCCTGCGGTCTCAGTAGGCTACCTTTCTGCGTGATTTCGAGCAGGTCTCGTCAATTACGGGTGCCTATGTAGCGGGTTGTTTGATCAGAAGAAGCATATGGTGTTGCTTGTAGGCTGTGAGTAATGATGGGAAGAGAAGAATAGCTGATCCCCGTCCCTCGGTGGCAGCGCAGGATGTTTGAATGCCCTGGGGAACCGTGTGGCGAAGTGCGCCGGGGCCGGGGCCGCTGCCGGCCGCAGCAGATGCTAATTTGGGCGCGGAGACAGAGGGGGCGGCTTAAGCGGGGCTTGGGAGGCAGCAGAGCCTTTGCAGCTTAATTAAAGGCAAACTGCAAATTAAAAAGAAAGGCAGCGAGCAGGCACCGAAAGGGCTCGCCCGCCCCTCCGAGGTGCGCTGCCGCGGGAGGCCCGGCGCCGAACAGGCGGCAGATCCGCGCAGGATTGCCGCTCCGCGTCAGCCCCGCGTAGGGCCGAAGGCTGGGAGGGGGGGCTGTTCGGGCACGGTGGGGCACAAAGGCCCGAGAACGGAGGGGAGGGGAGGAGGGGGGTGCGGAGGAAACAACACACCGCGGCCCCACGCGGGTTTCCTCTCCCTCCCACGCATTTGCGAGGAGGCGGGTGAACCGGGGGGGCATCGGAGCCGCGGGATTCCCCGTCGTTAATGACGAGGGACTCGCCCTCACCAGCGGCCTCCCGGTCGTGGCCGGGTGATTTTTTTCCCCGGGGGACGGCATGGGGTCCGGGAAGGAGGCGAGAGCTGGCGCTGGAGCCACCGGCACGGCTGTGCTTCTGCACCGGCCCTTTCGGCTCGTCCGGCTGTAGGGGAGGGGGGAAGGCGAGGAAGAGGAGGGTCATCCCGGTTTCCCCAGTGTCCCCAGACAGAAAAAGAAGTCATTGCTTCGCTGGGAATGGAGAACAGGTAGAGGCAGGCAGGGAAATCGCGCATCCAAAGCGATGAGCTTTCTGAAAGGAGGCAGGGTTGGATGGATGGAATGGGGGGTCCGTTTGCTTGTTTTATCCTGGGGAGGAAGGCGATACAAGCACCGGGACTGACCCAAGGAGTTGGGCCAGAGGGCTGGATGCGGATGGCAGGAGGTCCGGGAGCGCGGTGAAGTGTCATGTCATACATTCGAAGAGATCTCGGAGGAGTCAGGATGGAGAAGCGTTGGCTCCGTAACGGCGAGTTCCGCTCCCGGCGTAACTCACACCCCCCTCTCCCCGGTCCAAGAGCGAATTTCCATCTGCCCGGAGAGGGCTTGTGTAGGGGCTGGCTGTAAATAATCGCGTACAGAAAGATATACACTCCTCATCGCCCCGCACACGCGGGGCTGGGGACAGGCGGAAAGAATCGGTGTGCATTTGTCTGCATATTTTTACGTCTGAAAGGTTCCTAGAGAGAGAAAAGATGCGTAGATTTCGGGTTCATTTTGGAAACAAGAGAGTTTTCTGGGAGTAAAATGCCAGGAGACCCACACAGACAACAATCACTGTACCGTTTCCCTTTCACTCACCGAAATCTAAACAACAAATCTGTGGCACCGAATAAACTTGATAAACCCAGCAGAGATTTTTCCGGCAAGATCCTTCTCGTAATGGCTGTGTACTTCTCACAAACCACTAAAACGCTTGGGTTGTTCTCTCTATCCCCGATTTCACATTAATAGGTCTCCAGCAGATTAAAACTGTCAAAGAGGAAAAGCGTTGAGCGGTTTATGTAGCTTGCACCGTTTCAGCGCTAAAACTCTTCTGTCTCAGGAGGAGAAAACCTATAAGACAGATTTTGGAAAAGCTGAAGGTCTGATAAATCGCTGGAGGCAGTAAGGAAGTTGGGAGGTTTGATATTTTTCTTTTCTTTTATTTTCTGTTTACTTGTTTTTAAGCAGAACTTCCTAATAAATTCACTCGTGAGTTAATGTTCATTAAAAAAAATCATAAAATTTCAATTTAATATTAAACAGTTAATGGCAAGTAACGTAGGCTCAAAAATTTCTAGAAAAATCTCGGGGATGTCGAAAGACTAAAAGAGTTTTTCTTCCCAAAAAGATCCGGTAAATCTTCGCTGACCCTCACCAGTGCCCGAAAGTGAAGGAAGNAAAGTGTTGCAATGAGTTGTGTGTTTGTTATTTTTCTTTTTTAGTTGGGAATATTTTTAGGGTCTTTCTTTACGCGAACAGAGAGGGGAAAAGGAGGGTTTGCAGTCTCTGTCTTTCTGGGCAAGGATCGTTTCGGCGCAGAGGGACGTTTGATTTTCGAGACAAAAGCACAGGCTCCGTTTACATAAACTTTCGCCGAATCAGGATGGTTAACATTTCAATATTGAAACTCTTAATCTTGTTTTATTTTAAAGGGGGGAGGGATCGGCAGGAGGAAAAAAAAAATCCGTTTCCCACGTGGATAGGTGATTTAATGCTGTTTTTCTTACTGCTAAGGGAAATGATTGAGCGTTAGGTTTCAGTGTTTATTTTCTTACAGAAGTTTTTCTCATTTAAGCTGCAGTTTACTCTCCACGCTGCCTCTCTGTTTAATTCCAGTTTTGATGTGAACTTAAAATGTGAAGTGCAGAACTAAACTACCAGCATGATCGTTGAAAAAGCGATTTATGTGTTAGAAAGAATACTGAGTAAGATGAGTGAACAAAACCGTATTTTCTATAGAAATATCCCCTCCCTTCTTTGCAACGTACCACCGCTTTAATGTCGGAGGATAGTTTTTCCACTTGCATATAAATAGCGTGCGTTCGTGCAAACCCTTCCCTCCCAAATTTCTTCGGAATGAAGGTTGTTTGAATTTGCGTCTTCTGTTTGCGGTCAAAAATTTGCCCGACTTTTTTTTCCCCTCTCTCCAGTTTGGGCATGGTTCCGTTTGTTTGCATTTCAGAGCGTAATTCCTTTACCTCGTATGTGCCAAAATGCCGGTATTTCTTTCTAGAATGAATCGGTCTCGGCGTTATTCCCACTACCGTTTTCTTAACGGGGCTGTTTGTTTAGTCAACAGGGCTTTTCCTCCCTCTTATTATTTTTATGAAGAATGCGGGATGCTAACTTATCTCTGCTTCAAATGAACACACGTGATTTACCGAGATAATAAATCTTTACAAAACCTTGCTAATGGCATCCGCAGGCAGCTGGAAATGGGCAGCCTTTTTTTTTTTTTTTTTTTTTTTAAACAAAGCTTATTCCATTTCATCTGAACCCTCCCACTCCTTCAGAAGCCTCATTTGGCCGAGATTTTGTGTTATCATTAACCACTGCCTGCTAAATTAACTGAGAAATCAGCCCTGTCGGGCGCTAGGCGGTGGCAGAAAGGAGCGCTGGCGGTGGGCTATTTAATTAAATGGTTAATCGAATCAAGCTAATTCCTCGATACAACATTCAGTTGCCTTTTCGCTTGCCAGTGGCAAGGACGTACAGCTTCTGCCCCTGCGGCTCCCGGTGCTGTTACTTGTCATTTTCCCTGGGCAGCGAGGGAAAACGACCACCTTGAAGATGGGGATCGAGGTGTCCCGCCTCCCTCTCCCCCCAAAAAACTCACCTGTGCCCCTCTTCTCCCCAGAGCAGCTGCAGGGAGGGATATAAGGCAGCGAAGGGCGATGGGGGGTAGGAAAGGTGCTGCTTTACGAGCTGCACAGGGAGGTGAAAAACTCTCCGCAGAGCTTTACGAGCGGCTTTGCCGAGCAGGTTGCGGGAAGCCGGAGTGCGGGAACGGGAGGGGACCGGGGACTGGGGGGACCGGCTCCCCGGCGGCAGGGCAGCCCCACCAGGTCCGGGCCCTCCCGGGGACCGCGGGGCCCGGTTTGACTCGGTGATGCGGGGAAGGGGCGAGCCCGGGAGCGAGGGGGTTGGTCGGGGGTCCCGCATCCCTCGCCCTCGGTGGGGTAAGCATCCCCAGCGGTGCGGGATGGTGGGCGAGCTGCCTCTCCTCCATCTTTAACGGGCAGAGAGCGGCTGTTCAAAGGGCAAAAAGCGAAGGCACCGAAACAAAAGCGAGCGGAGCCGTCGCCGGGCCGCTGCCCCCGGGAGGCGGCGGGGAGAGGCCGGGAGGGGAGCGGCGGGGGCCGCTGCCCGAGGAGGGAGTTTTAAGAAGCGTTTGGATGCGAAACGCACAGCGGAGCTCCTGGGACCCGACTTAGGCAGGAGTCCCCGCTGTGCCCAGACTGTTCCCGCAGCGGCGGGCTGCCTCCTTGGCGAGCCCTCCACCACCTCTCCCTCTTCCCGTCCTCAGCAACAAGAGAAAACTCTGCCTACGGGGGTCCCTTCTCAGACCCGGTTTGCAGGGCTGCTGTGGGCCTTGCACCCCTACCCGCGGCCAGGCAGGGCGAAGGGGTAAATCCCCGTGGGGGGTGTCCCCAGGGGGGTTTCTCCACCCACCCCCGGAGGTAGTAGCCTCTCAAAGCCTGGCTCCTCCACAAAAGGAGCGGATCTGGAGCTCAGGCTGAGCTCTCGACTACGCAATTTATTTATTTATTTATTTTTTTAAACCGGGACGTCAAATCGCCCGCTCTGCCGCTGTTTTCACTACCGTGAATCCGGATTGCGCCGAGATTTCATGACGGATAGTCCGTTAGGGAAATGGTAGTAACCGCTTTTAAAAGCCGGCAAATCAACACAAAGTAGATAAGGGCTTGTATCTTCTGGCCACCCCACTCCCGCCCCCCTCCTCGCTATTGCCAGACAAAGGAGGGGGTCGAGGTGGGTTCTGGGCTGCAGATGCTCACAGAGGGACAAGTAACCCAGCGATCAATCAGGGCCAAGGAGCTGCCCGGGCCTCCTGGAGTCTCATTTCCCTGCGCCTGCCTTCCTCCGCCTTTGCCTAGATCAAATTAGAAATGATTGAGGATTCTCTTCCCCCTTCCGTGGGACAGAGGAGCTCCTTGCCACAGTATCCCCACTGAGTAGGGACGCTATCCACCCAACCCCTCCACTGGCTGCTGGCATCAAGGCTCGCATCAATCAAACGATGATGGAAGGGAAGGACAGGGCCAAGGCAGCCGAGTGCTGTGGTGCTGGCCGTGAGCCCAGTTTGGGGGGGCAGGCTGCTGGTGGGGACCGGCTGGCCTGGTGCCGAGGGTGGGCACGGTTGAGCAGAAGGCACTTCGCATGGACGCGCCGGCGTAGGTGTCTCATGAAAGCGCTGGAGACGCTTTTCGGTGTGGAAAGCTCAGTGGTTTTCCATTGGGAAGTGCCGGAAGAAACGCTGAGTCAGCGCGCCGGCTCCCAGCAGGATCCGCGCAGTCTCGGCGCAATCTCGGCGCACGCTGTTAGATAACGAGATTGCTGTTAGCAAACGAAGCAAGAGCCAGACCCATCCTCCTGACGGTGGTCACTTTCTTGTAGCCCAAATTGTTTATCTTCTTAGGGAAAAAAAANAAAAGAAAGAAAGAAAATAAAAATCCTCGAGTGGATGAGATTGTTAGGTAGGAGCCTATAATCTATGTTTTGTCAAGACTATCAAATTCATTCCGAAAGAAAAGCTCGATCCATTTATTTTTGCTGCTTGAATATCACAGCTGGATGATGCCTTGAGCTTACGCTAGACGGTTGCTCATCATTCATTCGCCAAGAACTGGCCTAAATGGTGCCTGTGGGATTAGGTCAATTTTAGTGGATCTACTTCGCCTCATTTGGTTACTAATTGGTTTCTTGTTTTATAAATCGAAATCTCATTTTCAGGAAATTACAAAACCCATGCAGCCAGTCCATCGAGGTAATCCGTGGGTCGGGGGCATTTAAATGGAAATGGTTCTACAATGCATCAAGTATTAAGCAACAGTAAAACTTCGCCTCTTTCCAAATGAAATGTGAGCTCGCCAGCTCCTTAATAGATACATCCCTTCTAAGGCTACTTATGTAAATATGATAAACCAGACTTTGGTGGGGGAGGGGACGCAGGGAAGAAAGCAAATTTTATCTGCTAAGGTTAATGTGGCATATCTTGGAAATCTTCCAAAACAGATTATGTTTTGCTTTGTCTTCGACCACTTTAGCTGGGAAAATCCTTTGCCTAAAAACAATTTAGTTATCCTTCCCCTCACAAAGCTACTTGTTTCTATTCCAAACCTATTATGCTGTTGGCTCTCCAAATTACAAGAGAATCTTTAGATCTTGTTTCCAAGCGTAATCCTGAAGCAAAAGGGAGAGCTGATTTCCTTGTTTTGTTTTAAATAGACAAGTAAAGGATTTGCAGAATTTTCTGCGGTAGGTCAAGTGCAAGAAATCACAGTTTGTCCCCTCGATAAAAGGAAATTGGATGTTAAAGCGAATAGACGGGGAAAAAAAAAATAAAAGGGAATATTAATGGAGGAGTTTTATCGTATAATCTTTAAAAACAGTATTTAAGAGGCATCGGGAGAAGCTGGGCTTGGCAATGAACAGAAAGAGTCTCCGACTTGAAAGTGCTGAAACATCTGAGAAGTACCAAAAAAAAAAAATTAAAAAATCGTCTCATGTGATAGGATTTCAAAAAGCCGGTTCAGGTAGACAAGTGAAAACGTTTAATTATAAACCATTAACAGACACAGCCGGGCAGCGCGGAGTTTCCACCTGAAGAACCCGTGAAGAACCGCCTTCCCGCGGGGAGGTTAACCTGTACTGCCCACAAGCTGTTCATTGACCCGACGGGGTAGGGTTGTTTTCCCTTTTAGGAGAAGAATAATTAGAGCCGTAAACGTCGATTAATAAACAACTTCAATCATAGGCTGGGAGGGCAGAAACCTGTCGTTTAGATTTCCCTCCAAATGGTGGGGGGATGTCGCAGGGAGCCGCCTTGGCCACCTCTGGTTGTCCTGGTTCCCCAGTGGAGAAACCTCTGAGGAGCTCGGGAAGAATACACAGTGGGGTTTTCTCCCTTTCCCTGGAAGCTGTGCAAGATTTACCAGCTCCTGGCTGATTTCGGGGGAGAGGATGTAGGTGACATTCCATCTTGATGGCTGGCTCCCCGGAGAAGAGGGTGGAGGTACCTGCGAAGCTCCCCCCGCCCCACTCCGGAGGGCACAGGGAGGAATGATGCCCAGGGAGTCAGGAAAATGTCAACGGGTCCCCGTTAATTGGCGTGGAGGAATTAATGGGAAGGAGCCTGTTCCTGCTTGGCACCCTGCTACACGCTGGGGTTTGCGGGATGGGGGTCAGGCCAGATTGATGCTCCAGCTTTTGTAGGGCTGTGAAGGAAGGAGGGAACTGTAGGAGCGGTGAAAAGACAAGTTGGCAGAGAGAGGTGGACAGGGAAGGGGGGGAGAAGAGGAGGGAAGGAGAAGGAAGGGTGCATCCCCGCACCGCTCAGGCGGCGGGGAGGGCGGGCGAGGGCCGCCGTGGAATGCCCCGTTCAAACAGCGTGGAGGAAATCGTTAACTTTGTTTAGACCGGCCAACAGCCAGGTGAAGCCAGTCAATACCGAGGGATGCCCGCGGCCGCCTGCTGTCGCCACCTCGTCTGTCTGCTTCGAAATCGCCGGAAAACGGTGTCTTGCCTTCCCCGAGCCCGCCCTGCGGGAGGGAGACCTCTCCGGCTCGGCTCTCACCTCCCCTGGGTGATCCGGATCCCAGCCATCAATCAGAATTTGTATTTTTTTTCCCTCCCTTTTACTCTATCTTAGTGTCTTGTGCCTGTCAGATTGAGCCTTATTTCATGCCATGATCGTAAAAGGTTTTGATTGCCCCGTTTAAATTATTTCAGCAGTAATACCGTGAAAAGGCGTCGCCCATTAATAGTTTTGCTCTGGTGGAGTAATTTCCATTTGGCTTTTATTCCTCCTCACTTTGCATAGGAGAAAAGAAGCGGTGTCTGAAACATTAGACAGGTTCGGGAAGATTAATTTCTGGAGGGAGGCGAGGGAGAGCTATTCGGGGGCAGATCATGCCTTCTGCAAAGAGACCCATCCCGCTTGCCAGAGCAGCGGGGAGGAGGGAGGCGAATCCTGGAGACAGGGCAGGAGGAGAATCCCTTCGTGGGGCAGCAGGGAGGACGGTGGGTGCCGTCGATCAGGGAGTTGCCCGGGGCGCCGCAGAAGCACCAGACGGCAGCCCTGAAACTGCGCTCGGTTTAGCGACAGGTAGTTTCCTTTTCGTGGGCTAAAGGGAAAGGGTTTTAACGTGGGGCTCGGCGAGAGCTGGAGGAGTCGCTTCTCTTTCCCTCTCCAAATAGTTAATTACAAACCTTCCAGGTGAGAGAACGGTGGCCCCGAAGAGAGAAAGAAGCAGGAGGTCATAAAACAAACTGGAAAGTGACCTCTGGCGAGCAGGGGGCCTAAGGCCATCCTTATCCCTCCTTCTCCAAAGCCTGCTGGCTAATTACCGGGCAGGTTGTGGCCGAGCTCTGCAGAGCAGCGCTCAGGTGCGGGTTGGATCCACCCGCAGCTCTGACCCGTCTGCCCCCAAGAGGTTTCTCAGTCCCAGACACTGTCTTGCCACGTTAACCGCATCCTTCTCACGACATCAAAGACTTCCCCCAGCACACCCCTTTCTTTCATTTTAAATAGCTCTCAATGTTGTCCAGGATCCCTTCGGTGATGTTAGGAGAAAGGCGCGCTTTCCCTGAAGTTCAAGGAGCCAGTTCCCAGTAGCCGAAGGCAGGACCAAAAATTCCTTTTATCTGGCACGCTGTTTCCTTTAGATCTTAGGAAGGAACTCAACCGTTGACTCAAAATAGGACTTTTGGGTATTTTTCTCTCGCGGCAGTTAGGTCTTAAAAGAAATTCCACAAAACAGGCTTCTTTGTGCAACGAAATCATGTCTCGTTTTTCAAAGATTATATGTATACATGTTTTAGAGTGAATATAAGAAAAAAAGTAACATTGAAAAAAAAGTTCCTCTCCAGTAGGGTAACAGGAGTCAATTTTTCATCTCCTCACCTTACTCTTTTTGTGTATCTTAAATAAACAGGACTTGGAGAAGCCTGGGGGCACTCTAGCCGAACCAGCCCGCTGGATAATGTTGGAAGGGAACTGGGATCCCATCTTTTGCAGGTACTGGTCTGGAAACGACAACCATACAGTATTAATGATTAAAGAAATCATTCCTTCTTCTGAGCCGTTAATTGCCACCTTGTCTAATTTTTAACTGTTCACGTGTTTAGTAAAAAAAAAAAAAAAAAAAGTGGGGGAGGGCTTCAGAAATACTAACTGGATGTCGAGTGTTGTAATGGGGCTGTGGTTTGGTCCCTGCGACCTCTTTGCCCCAGCAATGCCCAACACAGGGTCCACAGCGAGGGTTTCACAGCATACCCCGACGTGTCTTTCGGGACTGGGGAACAAGAGCAGGATTTTTCCCCCAAATTATTAACAAGGTGACAAGTCCCGACAGTGCGCTGAACCTCAAGGCGCTGTAAAGGCAGGGAGACGCTCTAGATTGAGGTTGAGGGAGGCTGTCCTGGGCTCGGTAGGCACAGAAATTAGCATAGGCACAAAACAGGTAGGTCACCTTTGAAAACTCACTGCTGTCTGAAATACTAAGGAATATTAGCTGTTACCGTCACCAAGCATTTTTGCTGGGGTTTTGTGACCTTTTGGGAGTCTATTCTGCCCTCGGCACACTCAGAAGTCCCCTCTATGTCTGCTGAAATGTACCTGATAAATTTTCTTGTTCCTTATTTACACTACGGAGAGTTTTAGGTCCTCCTCGATCGTTTAAAGTCTCCTTAGCAAATATTCAAGCGCCATAACTCCCAGTGACATTTTGGAACGGGATAGAAGCGTTGGGGATTTCTCGGATCAACATATTAATCCCCTGGCAGCCAAGAGCTCTTCTTAGGCACTTCCCAGGTATTTTGCATTACCGGGACTTTTTGAACTGGATACATCTGAGGAGTGGGCTGTATCCCAAGGGTCCAGGAGCTCTGAGGGAATGCTGTCCAGGAGTTTTCCTTATCCTACCAACTTTTTGAACAATCACAGCCTGAACAGGGATGCCCGTTTGCTAAAATAAATCCGAAGGACAGGTATTTCAGGGATCTATTTGTCTTCACGGGTGGATCTATCTGTCTGCCTATTGATATATTTATACTTCCCATCCCTCAACCTTTTCCTGCAGACCTTGGACGGTTTCATATTTGTCGTGGCTCCTGATGGCAAGATCATGTACATCTCAGAGACCGCCTCGGTGCACCTGGGCTTGTCGCAGGTACGCTGAGGGGGAGAGGGGGACCGAGGGGGCTCCTAGCTCCCGTTGTCTGCCTGACACCCCTTCAGGCTGTGTGCGGGGAGGGTGAGCGGTGCCGGCGATGAACCTCTTCCTCCCCCTCCTCTTCCTCCTTCTCCCCCCTCGCAGGTAGAGCTGACCGGCAATAGCATTTACGAGTACATCCATCCCGCTGACCACGATGAGATGACGGCGGTGCTCACGGCCCACCAGCCCTACCACTCGCACTTCGTGCAAGGTAAAGTACACAGTCCCGTCCCTCCCCCCGCCCCCGCACACACACACATACACCGCGGCCGCGGAGGGAACAGCGCAGGGGCGGCAGAGTCCACAGCTCACCCCACCTTTGCCTTTCCCCCCTTCCCAGAGTATGAGATCGAGAGGTCCTTTTTCCTGAGGATGAAGTGCGTCCTGGCCAAGAGGAACGCGGGCTTGACCTGTGGGGGCTACAAGGTGCGTACCCACGGCCAGGACATCTCTTTTCCCACCCTCCATCCCCACCCCCAGCCTTCCCGCACCCTTGCTCCGGCAGCACCGAACACGCCGGGAGAGAGGACGAGGCATCTGCCCGCGGGGCTGTCGCAACACGGTGCTCTTTCATGTGGTTCAGAGCCAGAATTTCTCTCGGAGTTTCAGGTTAAAGAGCTCAAACCACAAAACCAAGTAATCGAGCTCCCTGTGGGTTTTTTTTTGTTTTGTTTGTTTTATTTTGCTTTTTAAACCGACCCTCGCACCACTGACGTTCCCGACGTGTCTGGGAAGCTGTCAGGTGACACAATGGGAGCTCTGGGTTAATTTATTTCTTTATTGGGTAACTCATCAGCTTCAGGGGCAGCTCTTCAAATCAAGGTTTTGCCCGGGTATTTCACAGGATTCTGCTCAGGGCTCCTGGGTGGGAACAGCCCCTCTTCTCCTACCTTCTCCCCTCTTTTGTGTCAGCTGCACAACTCTGGAGAGCGGTGGGAGATGTTGTGCCACGACGTACCGTAGAGCAAGAACATCTGTTGAATTTACTCCAGGAAGAAACACACTAATAATAGAGAAGTAAGGGTGGAAGTACACAGCAGTCATCTGCAAGGATGCATTTAGGAGACACACCTAAAACTACGTCCAAAGGTCCATTCTGTCTATGGATCGCGTCGGCTCTATCTGTATAATAGACATATCTTACACATGTGACATATGCACACATGTAAACTCTTTCTCTCACACGCATACACTCTTCATTACAAAGTTGTAACTGGCTTGGCACTTCCGCGTCTTTCCTTTTTAGAAGAATAATAAAAGCGTAGTTAGGAGGTGGTCCAAAAACCACTTAAGTCAGTGGAAAAAAACCCATCTCGTTGACTTTAATGGGCCTTAGATCAGTGCTGAACTTTCCTATGGAAAAAAAAAAAAAAAAACCCAGCCCCAAACCAAACAGAAAAGCTAAAATCCCTCAAAAGCCGGTGCTGCTTTGCCGGAACGGTGGCGAGGGGCAGCGACTACGGCGGCCGCATCGGCACCGGCCGGGGCAGAAGGAGGGTCTGCCCGGGTCCCCTCGACGAGGGGTGCCACAGAACACCCACCCCTCCCGCCCCTCGCCCTTGCTAGGCAGCCTTCGAGCTTTCCTGTGTCTCTGGCAGGTCATTCACTGCAGCGGGTACCTGAAGATCCGCCAGTACAGCCTGGACATGTCCCCCTTCGACGGCTGCTACCAAAACGTTGGCTTGGTCGCCGTGGGCCACTCGCTGCCGCCCAGCGCCGTGACGGAAATCAAGCTCCACAGCAATATGTTCATGTTTCGGGCCAGTCTAGACATGAAGCTCATATTCTTAGATTCCAGGTAGAGCTGGGGTTATTTCCAACTCTGTTACCCTAGTCCTTCTCTTCTCCCCCAGGCCTCCTCTCCTGTCCTCTCACCCACTGATATTTTCTGCTTGTGTCTCTTGCAGGGTAGCTGAGCTAACAGGTTACGAGCCCCAGGACTTGATAGAGAAGACTCTTTACCATCACGTCCACGGCTGTGACACCTTTCACCTGCGGTGCGCGCATCACTTGTGTAAGGAGATACTGTTCTTGTATAGACCCTGCCCCTCGCCCCCCACCTTCTCCCTCTGCAGATGGAATTTAGGTTTGCTATGATTTACTTCTAAGTCGGAATGGGAAAAGCTAGCTCACTGGAGGGGAGAATAAGCAAAATCTGCATCAGGGTTTAACGAAATAAGTCGTTAGAGACTGAGCTCCGAGCTGGAGGCAGGAGGCAGATGGAGGGGATGGGCAATGAAAGACTATTTCCCCCTCCTCAGCTCCCGGTTGTGGGACAAGAACCCCTCTGCACAGATCTCAGATGCTCAGTTCACTTCAAATTCCGGTTAGGAAAAAAAAACCTTTTTCTTGCTCCAAAAAAAAAAAAAAGCCATGCCAGTGAAATCCAAATACTTTTGTTTCATTTCCACCAAGTCTCACAAATCTTTACCGCATATCTAATTTTGACTGCAGTAGTGAGCCCAATTCGGAGAGCTGTTCTTTATTCTATTTTGATATCATGATGACATTAATACATGGATAGATGATTAAAAAGGATATTAATTTCCGGTAAGTTTCCTCACAGAGAATGTAACTAGAAGAGATAAAACCCAAAGCCAGATTTATAGAATTAAATCTCGATGACGGTATGTCGCGGTAGGGCTGGCAGGGGGGATTCTACCTCCCCGGTGTATTCACCCGCCCCATCGATCTTCCCCCCCCAAAAAAGCCTTTGAGAGGGACAGAGACCAGCCCTGCCCGGGGGTCTCCACCACCCCTTGCCCACTGGGTATTCTGTCCACGCTGCTTCCCGATGTGATGCCAAGAGGTTGCCAGTCCCTCCTCCTCGCCCACTGGGGACCCGGGGTGGGGGAGTAGTGGTGCACCCACTTCCCAGGGCCGATTGAAACGGAGGTGGGAGCCGCTCTGAAGGCTGTCCCCGCTTTGTCCCCGCAGTGCTGGTGAAAGGGCAAGTGACCACCAAATACTACCGGTTCCTGGCCAAGCACGGCGGCTGGGTGTGGGTGCAGAGCTACGCCACCATCGTGCACAACAGCCGCTCCTCCCGCCCGCACTGCATCGTCAGCGTCAACTATGTCCTCACGTAAGTCACCCGGGGGGCAGCGCTTAAAATTGCGTGGAGCCGAGCTCCCGGGGGGCGAGCAGCGTTCCGCGGACTCGGATCCGCTCTGCTCCTCCCGCCCCGCTCCCGGCTGCTGAGCCCCCCTCGCCGCCGCACTGACCAGGGCAGGCTCTCCAGGTCTGCTAGGAAACACATTGAACACTTTCATCTAGATGAAGGGTTTCCCGTCTGCCTGTTTCTTTCTTTNAAAAAAAAAAAAAAAGGTTTCCACGTACGGAGTTATTTATACTCAACAAACAGGACATCTGTTTTTCTTTTCAAAAATCTGGGGTTTGAAGTTCTTAATTTCATCCAGAGTCTCTATCAAAGCTCCGAGATTTCTTTTTTGTTCTTGGAGAGCGATCCTTACAGTGAACCACAAAGAAAGTTGGTGACCAGAAGGGTCAGTTAAACTTTAAATAAAGTAAGATAGAATTTAGGCAAAAAAAAGAAAAATAAAAATGGGAGGGACTGCTGAGATATCGCGTATCTCAAAGCACCTCCTTGTATTTGGGGATTGCTCGTTGCGCTCTAGTTACGCTGCTTAGACCGAAACACAGAGGCTCGGTGAGGGAGGGGAAGCTTGGCTGGAGTATTTGTCACCGTGATGGTCAGCATGTCCTCTGGACATGGCAGTAGCTGCTGGTGGCAGCGCTGACGCTTCTTTAGGGTGGCGGGCCCGCTCAGGCCGGCGGAACCTGGTCGATCCTGGGGGCTGAATGTCCCCCTGCTCCGCTGCTTATTTATTTATTTTTTTTATTCTGGAGGCAAATGCAGGTGTTGGACAACCCTCCCCTCTCCCAAAACTGTTGCTATGACAGCACCACGACCTTGCCCTTGCGGGTTTCATGCGCGCACCGGTGGCGAGTGGTTTGATAGCCGAGCTGAAGAAGTTTTGCTTCCCAAAACCGAAGTGACTCGTTGCGGAGGCAGCGGCTCTGGTGGTGTGTGCGGGGATGGGGAAAGAGATGCGGATCACGGGGACTGCATTGCTGGTGCGCAATCACTGCGGGACCTAAAGGTGATAACGGGCATCGTGCTCTTAGGTGGGCAGACAGAACCCCTGCATAAAAA
>VXBW01005804.1:195515-253433 GCA_013400375.1 Thinocorus orbignyianus | reverse complement strand
CCCGCCGCAGCTTCCTCACGTTAGAAACCCAGCGAGGGAGGAGAAACGTGCTTGTGGCAGGGAAAGACAAACCTTGGTGTATCGACCCTGGTGTGTGGAGGCCGGGGAGAAAGCAAAAGAGGTGCAAACGAGTGCATTTTCTGTCCCGAAATAACAAAGAGCCGGGTTTGGGATGGCAGGGTGGAGCTTGAGAGGTGGGATACATCTCGCCGAAGATTCCTGTGAAAATGGGAGATGTCAGACTTTTCGTTTTATTGTTATTATTATTTCAGTGAATCGGTGTGAAAGTAGCAAAAAGGATCATAAGGTAGGGAACGTATGGTGCAGGCTTTTGACCTGCTGGGTCTCTGGTCCTCTCTCACAATACTTCTTCATTCGGGGAAAGCTCCGTGAGTTTTGCTGTTTTATCTATCTATCTATCTATCTATCTATCTATCTATCTATCTATCTATCTATCTATCTATCTATCTATCTATCTATCTATTTATAATACGATTTGCTGATGGGATAAAGAGCTTTTTCTCACTATTGAAAGGAACCTTAGTGCTCTGATATTTTGCAAAGGAGAGGAGCGGGTACTGAGTGGTCTAAGTGCCAAACTGGAAGACCGGTTTCGGTATTGACTGAGCAGGAAGAGGGAGAATCTCTTGCCTTGTAGCTTCCTAACTCCCCTGGGTGATATAGATTTAAAAAAGGGCCATTTCTATCTTCCATAAATCCCAAGCTTTGAGAAAGGGAGTTCTAGGCTTGAGAAGAACTGTTTGTAGTGAGTATATATGCTGAACTAAATAGGTATGGTGGCCAGGACGTTTTAGTAATAAGAGGAAAGGTTGCTTCTTGTGCAATAGCAATATGTCAAGAATTAATATAAATGACCTTTCAGGACCCCAGTTTTAAAGCACACAAATTTGCTCTTCTTTGTGTTCAGCTTGGCATATGTGAGTACAGACAAGGAATATTTGTTTCTTCTCTTATTTGTTCGGTACACACAGTTGCCATATCATCGATTATTAGTTGTGTGTGTTTATCACATAAAGGGACTCAAGCATGAGTCAATTAACAGAGAATGCAACTGCTGAAATTAAGTTTATGTTTATATCGCGAACAACCTCCTTTTAAACAAATGGTTAACACAAAGTGCAAATCCTTTGACTTTTTGAGCACAAGCAAATATAATAATCTGTCCCCAGAGAAAGCTAAGGAAGCTTTCCCATATACATTTCATTGTCCTTCAGCATTTAAAAGAATAGCACCAGGGGCAGCATATACAGATAACACGGATTAGGTACCTAATTGTGATTAATCTTATTTCTGATGATATACTAGGTATATTGTGTAGCTCCAGTTGACCTCACATTGCATTATGTAACTGGATGATTAGAAGCAGTAATAGAACACAATTTGTTTGAAAGATTATTTAACAAATAACTGCCATATCAATGAATGTTTTATTTAATAATGTGGTAAATGCAATTTAGAATAAATTAACTGTTAATTGTATCTACACACTTCATCTTTAGATTTTTATTGATATTTATAGCTTTGTGTACTACCAGATTTTAAGTGATTATATAAGCAATGTGCTTATACTGATGTAGTAAGTGGGCACTAGGAGAATTTGTGTTCCATGTGGAAACGAAGCTCTATCCATATTTTTGGACAGCAACAATGAAATATTTCCATAGCTTCTCATAAACATCCGCTTTTGGACCTGTCTCTGGGCCATCAGGTCTTACCTCCTTCTCTTCCTAGTCAGTGAAAGAATCCATAATCTGTATTTCCATACGTATGAGCCCACTTTTCTTAAGTGTTTCTCTCAAATCTGGAACTGCCAGATTCGGAACCAGCCACAGACTCCTTTTCTCAGTGGAAAGTAAATACACATTGTCTTGTATCTCTCAAGTGTGTGATGGAATGTGTAGGATAGTGAATATACTGGGAAAGTTATTATTGCAGAAAAAATCCTGCACACACTTACTCATATCATTAGTGAGACTAGTTGTATGAGTAAGATTAGCCATCCAACCTCAATATTCGAAGTAAGGCTTAGTGATTTCAACTGGATAATGTATTTTTTCTTAAATAGTTTTGAACAGTAGAATCAAACCTGACCTGCTGCTTTTCCTTTATACTTCTCTGTATCAATGGGAATTTTGCCACTCTGTGCACAGCACTGCGTCCCACTTAATACGTTGAATATACAATGTAGGAAAACCTAAGACTGGAAAGCCTACCATCACTCACATGATTTGATTAGCAATGTAAATATGTAAAGGAATTGTTTTAATCAATTAAAATACTTGGGAAGCATATACCTCAAAGAAAAAAGTATAAAAGGATTCCTCTTGAACTACTCAGTGCAGCATTCTGTTTGTTCACCATTAGTTTTTATTACAGACTTGTCTCCCTGAAACATTGTTTATATATTTCTTGCAAATAGGAGACAGGCTTTTCCAGGTGTCCACAATACGTTTCTGCAGTTCTTCTTTGTTCATGTAAGGGTTTTCTTAGCTACCATTTGTTTAATTCACTCCAAATTTCTATGCTTGTATTTAAACCAGGTGACTGTAATGGCCAAGGCACTTACGTTGTGGGCCAGAGTCTACAGTCACTGCTTGTATGAAGAAAGTTTTATCTGCTAGAGTAAGGATTAAAGGACTGCAGCTCAGACCCACAGAGAAAAAAAACCCAAAGCAAACAGTTATTAGTTTAAATGCATCCATACTCATAGTCTCACAGCATGAAATTCAGGATTGCAAATAAGTGTCTCTAGTCCACAAAAGAAAAGTGACTTCAAATGCTTTCCACTTCATCCTTTTCCCATTCAGCATGCCGGCTGTTCCAGGCCTTCGGAAACTCCCTCCTCCCAAACAGGGAGTTATAGATCTTGTAAAATGATTGTCTGGGGCTGAGATACATTGAGCAGTGTCAATGGCTGAAGCAATTACTATCTCCAGCTGTCTGCCTCACTCCATTGATGAAAGGTACAGGGCCGGCTGCAGGGTCTCTTACTCCTAAAATGCCACAGTTTATGGTTTGAGGTAAACTGCCACAGATTTCTCTTTACACAGAAGGATTGGACGATACACTGCAGCACAGCTGTTCCTGCTAGAGAGATTGTTCACGCTTTATCCTTGCTCTGCCCTTCAGCACTTTGAATGGCATAAATGAGGCTTGGGGAACACTCCTATAGCACCTGGGTGCTTCAGTCCCCTTGGGGAACAGCCCCAGTGGTCCTCCTGCATGGCAGAGGAGGAAGAGACCATAGGCCAAGGAGTTCAGGGTTATGTTCACTGCTCTGTGATAGTTCAGACAGCTGAAGACAAGTGAGACAGTTGGGAGAGCATCTGCTGTTTTTACCACACAAAATTTGTATCTCATCTATGGATGGTGTTTGTGGCTGTGCGGAAGAGACAGGCCAAGCAGTGGAACTGTTCCCAAAGGATTCCTCTCCAAGCTACCACTCTCTCAATACTCTACACAAAACTGGGTGCAGAAATGGCTCGTGCTCTTGTAAGAGCAACAGTGTGCTCCTTAGGCAGGTTTACAGTTTTACTACTGCTGCTTCTGTTTCCTTCATCTGTTGCATGTTTGTTGTCATTGCTCTGTGCTGTATCTTGGTACTGCTGTGATTCCTGTGTTGTTTCATTGCAATTATCATGAGATGCAGCAGGTGTGATAAGTTACTAAAGTACTTCTGAAGTGATGTCTTCCCTCTACGTCCTGGTGTTCTTGCTGGCTTTTATTCCTACACACGCAAGTGTGGCATTTCGACATGGCCTAAATTAAGTGTTAACAAATAAATCTCCTTTGTCCGTTCAACAGTGGCAAGTATCTGTTTAAAATCTAATTCTCCTTCCCTCACCTCTCTTTTATACTTTACAGCGTGGGCCAGGCTCCAGCACACATGTTCGTACTCAGTAGGTTACTTCAGAGGCAGCCCCTTTCACTTTGATGACACTATTTATGGAGGCAGGCATCGCTCTGTGCGAACAAGGGTAGAGCGTCTGACCCTTCTGAAAGCTTGGGGTGGCTGAAGTCTGGAGTCAATCACATGATCTTTAACACACTTAGACGATTTATTCCTGTTGTTGTCTTTTGTTATCATCCGCTTAGTGCAATTAAATTGCAGAAGTCCCGATTTACTAAAGCACTTGAGCACATGGCAGGCTCTAAAAGTGCCTAGACATAACTTTCAGTACATGATTATATCCCAGTGAACTCAGTTTTGAAATAAAAAAAAAAACAACCCTCAGGCACATGCTTAGAAATAAGAATATTCCTTGGCTTTGCCAAACAGAGATGGCTTGAAGGACGCATTTGTTACTGTGTTGAATTGGGACCTAATAAAGAACAGCCATAGTTTTTCAGCTACAAACCACTGTGTATAAATCTTGGGGGCAGCAATGTTGAAAATAACAGCTATTATCTGCTGAAGTTTCAGTGCAGCTATGGAAACTCGAATGCCTGGCTAACTAAAACTTGGCTATATCCCTAGCATTGTGTGGATATTTTGACATAACCTAAAGTGAAGATCTTTAAACCCATCCAGTATTCAACATTCTTACATCTGTGCTGTTGGTTAGGAAGTGACCAAGCACAGTGTACCCTGAAGGCAGCCTGTTCCTGAGTAGCCTGTGGCTTTTGATCATCTCTGTACTATGTTTGGCAGCTGGTAGCCTGGGCTGTTGCTATAGAAAACTCTCTCCCTCTGACTTAGGCCCTGGTTAACTGAAATCCACCCAAAAGCATTGCATGCTATTTTTCTCTTGCTGTTTCCAAAGACTGTTTTGTACACAGAACAAAATAATAATCTTTAATGACTTCTTCATGAGACATATCCCAGTAGAGTATTTGTTCAAATAAAGGCTAGATTTGGGGATGAATAGCCTGATAGCATCTTCCCATTTGCAACCAAACTGCTGAACAGTGTTCCCCAAAACAATCCTCTTGATCTCAAGTTGTTAGTAGGAGAATTAAAGAAAAATTGTCATCTTCTATAAGATGATCAGCTTCCTTAGCACTTTCTAGTCTGTAAAAAACAGCAACAGGGCTCAAGATGTGGCTTCAGTCCAAAGAAAATGGTTCATCTGCGTGACTACAACTGTGTAACTTAACACGGGACTATGCAGTTAGGGCTTCCATGATGGTACCTAGTGAGCTCAAAAAAGCAGTAGAAGGTGCACAGCAGTATTTGCAGAGGTGTGATGCTCTGGAGCTGCTGCATATGTGCTACAGAAGTGGTCACCACAAGTATGGTAAATCTCATACTTTATGATATACTGGACTTGTACAAACCCAAATCAAATGTTCATTTAGTCCAGCTGCGGATTAGCTGTAGTGTTGGTCCAAGGACAGGTGTAGGATGGCAGTGGAGTCAATCTGCATGCACACCATGGACATTTTTATGGGAACATTCGGTGACCTGGTCAGAGACACTTCAAAGCATTCAGAAATTGTTGATAAATTTGTATATGAAGTGATAAAAACGAAGTGGCTGAAACCAGCTAAGACCCCTGCCTATCCAAGTCAAAGCAAGGATCATGAGAGAAAAGGTACTAGTCAGGTGATAGATTTAAACTTCTAAAGTTTGTAGCTAGGTGTTACTGTGTTTGATTAAATGACTTCTATTTATTTGTGGAGAAAATTTAGCTTGGCCTAGAAAGTATGTCACTACTTATAACTGTTCAACACATTGGAGACTTTCTTCAATTTCATAAGGTGGATTTTAACATGGGTATGCATGTCTGGAACTGTGTATGTTAATGATGGGTTGTTAGGAGTATTGTTAGAAAGCATTAATTACCATTAAAAAACATATCTCTTCTGAATTTGATAGAAGGCATGGGGTCAGCAGGAGTTGTTCAACGTACTATGGTTTAGATTATTCTGGGGCTCAGAGGGTTTAGGTAGTTAAACAGGTTAACTTGTATCAATTTTAACATTTAACAGTCCACTTAACAAGTATAAGTGCCTCTAAATGTATACTTTAAGGAAACAGAATCAGTGATTACCAGAAAGGTATCAAATAAAGTAGAGTAGTATGTGTTACAACGTTGTGATATTGGCTTTTCTTGCTATTAGTCTCCTGTTTTATCAACATGACCACTTTATGGATTGTACGCCTATCAAAGCTGGATGACTAAACCTGAGTCTGATATAAACAGAGCCATAGACTCAAGTGGCAAGTAATGCGAGTGGGATTTGGCTGCAGCAGAGGTTTGGCTGTGAGTGGGGAGGAGCTTAAAGGCAGTTGTTGTTTCAGCTAGGATGGAGTTACTTTTCTTGCTAGTGGTTGGTGTAGTGCTATGTTTTGAATTTGGGATGAGAAATACTGTTGATAGTGCACTAATGTTTTTGGTTGTTGCTAAGCTCTCAAGGCCACTCATCACACTGCCCTGCCAACAAGCAGGCTGAGAGGCCACAAGAAATTAGAAAGGGATACAGCTGGGACAACTGACCCCAGATGACCAAAGGGATATTCCATACCATATGACATCACACTCAGTATATAAAGCTGGGGAAGAAGTAAGGGGGGAGATTTGGAATGATGGTGTTTGTCTTCCCAAATAACCATTACATGTGTTGAACCCCTTTTCTCCTGGAGATGGCTGAACACCTGCCTGATGACGGAAAGCAGTGAATGAATTTCTTCTTTTGATTTTCTTCTTGTACACATAGATTTTGCTTTACCTATTAAACTGTGGTAATCTCAGCTTTCAAGTTTTTCCTCACTTTTACTCTTCTGATTCTCTCCCCCATAGCAACTGGGGGAGGGGGTGGGGTGGTGAGCGAGTGAGTAACTGCGTGGTTCTAGCTGCTGGCTGGGGTTAAAGCACAACAGTTGTCTAACTCAGGTACAAATAATGAAACAAGAAATCAGGCATGTCAATTTGTAAAACAACCCAAAAGCCATTCTCCCCAGATGCCAAAGCTCACTTGCAAGTTCTTGCTTGTCTTTCTCCCCTTCTCTCCTCTAAAATTTATGTGAAACAAGTATCTTATTATGCTTCCTTTGTGGGCAGACAATGGCTCTCAGGGGCAAAGTGTTGTCCCTTGGCCAAAGCTGAGGAACTCTGGACAAGTGAATCAGAAAGACTTTCATTGTAGAAAATCTTGCTTCTTCTGAGGAAGGTGAAAGTTTTCTGACAAGAAAGAACTAATCTGATGAAAGTGTAAATGGGACCTCCTTACCAGATAGAATACATGAATCCTTTTGGACTCAACATGCTTCTTCACTATGGGGCACAGCTCATCAGAAAAAACAGGCTGAAATAACGAACAAGTATGTTATGAGGCATGCAGATCAGAAATCTCCCAGGGAAGAAGAAACAGAATGAACACTAAACCATTTTTTTAAGCACACAGTTTTTCTCAAATAAACTATTCCCAGATTTCAGAAGTTTATATGAAGTCATCACAGAAAAGCTAACTAATTTTTTTATGTGTTCACCGTAGGATCTTGGGAAGATTGTCACAACAAAAGCTTTAATTATGGGGAACATAGAAGAGCTGATAAAATCTGAAATATCAATAAATTTACTTTTACAGTAAATTATTAAAAGTGATAACAGCAAATTGTCAGGACCACTCTTCACTGAACAGTTTCAAGGGAACTGAAGTATGAAATTGCTTAACTGCTGTGGAACAGAGTGTAATGTAAGAACAGCTATACAGGATCAGACACATACTGGTACTGAGTATGGCAAATACTCTGGAAAGATTTTAAAAATAGGACAAGCATACAATAATGCTTCCCCAGCACTTTCTCCCAGTCTTCAAGAAGTTCAAATGTCTTCCTAGAAAGAGGTGAGATTTTTGAGTTGTCAAATATCAATGTTTTGTGCTTCTTTTTCCCCCACAATTTTTTTTTTTTTAATCTTTTTTGTCTTTTGAAACTGTGTGAGCTTTTGCCAAGCTTAGGTGAATGTGGTAAGAAAGGCATCCTTTTGTTGAGAGCCACCTTTTCATTCCTTTCATCCCCCATACTTCTTGTGCTGAAAGAAAAAGTGAGAAACGGCTTCCTAATAATTTTCTTTCCATTGCTTATAGTTTACAGATCTTATTTTGTTCTCCCAGTCATATCTCTCTTAACCTGAGGAGTCTCCTTAATTGTTCCTCATAGAGAGGCTGTTCCAAGCTCACCATCCTTGCTGAGCTTTTTCAGATTTTCACTTGCGATGGTCAGAGTATACAATAGCTGAGGTGTCAGTGCACGAGGGGTTTGTGCACGGTATGAGGCATAATCCTCATTTACTGCATTGACACACACTTTCTTACTCACCAGACAGGCTGTTATCTCTGCAATGTGGTGCTTCTTTCCTTTGTGAAACTTCTCAGTGTAAGTGGTGAAACATAAATTAGAGGATTATTCACCAAAGTGGAGTTTAAAGCTACTAGTTTTAGAAACAAAAACCTGAAACTAGGTTTTAAAGACCATACTTAAGCCACATAGAGCAGAGTGCTGTATATACCCCTAATGACTCAGAGTTCAAAGCTATATGATTGTCTTCTGTGGCTTCTAAACCACAAAAACAGGAATTTTATCCAATTATGCATGAACTCATCAGTTACCATTACTTACAAAACATTGGATAGTCAAATCTTGAAAGTATCTTGGCTGTTTTAGCTCTTTTCCTTGCCATAAGGAGGTAGAACTGGTAGGAAGCTCCTATGTCTAAAAAAGTGCCTGGATTTTCAAATGAAAATGCCCAATATCCTTAATGAAAATCACGAAGAGCTCCTTTTGGTTCTCCTTATCACACACCTTAATGTGCTATAGGAATCCTTAGGATTTACAGTCCTGTTCATTTCTGCCAGAAAACTATTAGCATCCTCTCAAATCCTTTATCCAGGCATAACATACGGCTATCTGGTGTGCTATTTCTAATAATTCTGCTCTGTTAGGTACACAATAACAATGGTATTACATGTATTCAGTCAAGTATTTTTATTCATAGAATACATCTCGAATTTATTTTAGCAGTTTAAATAAGTGAGTTTAATGTATATTTAGCCAAGCATTACAGTAGTAAGGGCTTAAGTGGATTAGAAATAAATGAATCCAATTAAAGAACATCGGTGAAATTTGATATGTCATAGGCATGAATGAACTGTTTGCACAGCAACTGTAAAGAAATCATTAATGATTAACTATCTAGAAGAGGTTTAATCAAGGATAAATGGTATAGGACATAGTTAAAAACATTCACGTTGAATACATGAAGATTCCGAAATAATAAAAACATGCTTTGCATGATAGTGACACGAGTGCTGGTCTTGGGAAGTGTATTTTTTGTTATCTGTGGTAGACAGATTTTTCTTCCAACAAAACCTCAAGTTTAATAGGTGAGGCAGACAAAGATATTTCACGAAAGAAGCGTTTCCTACGAGAACATACTGCTGTCTTCCCTTCCAGAGCTAATATTCAGCAAAGTTAAGGTAGAGATTCTCCAAAGTGATCAGTTCTGGGCTAAAATTGACCCTGCCGAAATAAAATATCCTGTTGGCCACCTTGAGGGTAAGCTCAGGCAACTGCCAAGGGCTTGCTAAAATCCCATGGTACACGGTTTGTCCAGTGTGACACCAGTAGCCTGTGGGAGGGTTGAGAATTGAATCTGGATTACTTGGATTGAATCTTGGGTTACTAGATCGGTGTCTTAAAGGTGTCAATAGTATTCAGATTATAATTTTTAATATATAAAAATATTAAGAAGTCTGTGATGGAAAAATTCATCCTGTGTAACAGCAGTCTGTTGCGCTGTTGTCAGTCTGACTTTCTGCAAAAACGTCTGTTGGAAGGATGTGTGAGAATTTATGCTTATATGGCATTAATCCCTAAAGGGTGCTGTGAACGTGCACTTGCTGTTGCACTGAGGTGACATTGGCTTTTATGGAGTGGTTGAAAGGAAGAAAAAAACCTTAGTCTTTCAAAAGTCTCATTTAACAGGCCTTTGGTTTACTCAGAAATATTATTCTGAATGTGCAGGTGAATTAGAAGTAATGAAAAACCCCAAATGATTGCAAAGAAGTCAGCACAATAATTTAATAAAGGCTGACAGAGTGGACATGAGTCATAGAGTTCTGCAATGTTTAACATGCCTGCAGATAAAGTATTCCTAACTACAAGCAGCATTGCAGGCTATGTCCCTCTAATCCAAATTTCTCATTATCAGGCAGATTCTAACATATACAAACATTTATAAACTCCTGCCAAATATATTTCTCCATTTAACTTGGCAAGCACTGAGTATACTTCAAATATGACTTTTAGCCAGTTGTGCTCCTGAGCACCTCACATTTGAAAGAAAGCACTCCTAGTACAAATAAATGCTACAGAATTAAATTCAGGTCATCAATTTTATTTATTTAAAGCATTTTTTTTCAGTTCTATCTCTTACCAAAAATGGTAATCATATTTATATATAATTAGCTGAGGATATCTTAGGCATTTTATTCACAAACAATAAGAAATCCCTGGTGTATATTTTCATCTAGTAAATAAAGGCAAATACAGTGTACAAAGGGCTCCTTTTGGAGCCAGAGATGGCTAGACATGTGGTCGGGAATGACAAACTGTACCTTCAGACTGCTGAAAACTCTGCCACACCATGATTATCCAGAGGCCAAGATGTTCTATTTAACTCCAACTGACAGTTTAATGGTTGCATTCTGAGACGATAAACCAATCAGGGACTATATAAAATTTGTCTGATGGTAGTTGTCTAGAGGATATCCTTAGACATTCGTGTTAAATGGTCCATGTAGGAAACTCTATGCTTCAGTTTTTCCTGTATGTATCATATAATTTAATTAAAGTTCCTGGTTTGGATTGCTCTGTCTTTAAAACCAAATACAGGAACATGATCTCATGTATGTGAATCTCATGGCAGGAGAAGCTGTAAACTTTTGACTCAACAAGATGTAAACAGCTACTGTTGCTTATGCTATTTATGGAGATAAACAGATTCCTGGAACTTCATGAAGGGATCCAATATACAGTTCTCATACTTCTCTAAGTAGACACGTTGCTTACCACTAAGGGTACGAATGATAAATAACAGCTTGAAAGATTTCTGGAGGGTCATTTCAATCGCTTTGGTGAGCAGCAGGTCAGGTCTATATGTGCCTTTTCACTCACTTTAGAAAGGAGAGTTACTAGCATCATCCCAGTAACTGATGAAAAATCTGAGGCAGGGAGTATCCCTGAGGTCTGAATGTTAGTTTAGTTTCATAACAAGCAGTAAGATTCAACAGCTTTGTTTTTTCCCCCCACTTTGTCCTGAAATTTGCTTTCCTGTATGAGCTGAGTGAAACCTCCTTATTTTGACTGGTTTGGGAAGATGCTAAAGGGATTGCATATGCTCCTCCTGACAAGTCTCGTGAGCAGACTGAGGCCTTTGTAAACATTTCTGAGACACATTGTACATGAACAGAGGACACAGCAGATGAGGAAATTGTCTGTTTTGTTGTACCATCTGCTGATTTAGAAAGCCATGAAGATGACAAACAGCCAGAATCTGTTCTCTTTTCACTCATCTGCTGAACGGCGCTCTGCTAGCATTGCATGAGCTGGAGTGTGGAAATGTTAAAAGTTGCAGGCATTGTTTAAAAGCAGAAGAATGATATATTACAGTATTGTGGTCAGACATGCATGAGGAGCTGCCAGACTTTTACCACCTTCATGGCTGGTTTTAACTGAATTGCAGCAACTCAGCAAAATAGGCAGAACATTCATGACATTAACACCTTCAGTTTAATCTCACAGTTTCTATTCTGTGTTCTGTTAGATTGACAGAAAATCTGAAAAATAGATTTTTTCTGATTTTTAGCTAAAAGGAATGTGGGGTGCATGTGACCCTTTTCATAGATTTTTCATGTAAAACTGGAGGGAATGATAAACATGTAGTATGTGTTTAATAGAAATACTAATGCAACCAATTAAAATTACACCTTGTTTGCTTTCTCATGAACAATGCTTTCCGCTTTGCTTCAGTTGTGTGAATGATTGTACCCATGATTTGCTGCGATTTTCAGCGACAGTAAGACCATGCATATTCTATCTATTGAAAGATAGCTAAGAATAAAAGTAAGATCTCTTTCCAATTGTATACTGATATTTTGATTGGCGCTGGAGAGAATGGACTGAAATGTATTTCTAATCCAGTGCTGAACTTCTGTTACTGAAAACTGGATTTCTGTGAGTCTTCTTTAAAGTGTCTAAATTTAGTACCTTTTGATGGAATTAAATACACTGTAAATACCTACCCTGTTATTGATTATCATTATATTCTCAGTCACTGCATGGACTTCCTGGCATGTTGTGGCATTAACATAAAAAGATGCTCTTTCTTACAGCTTTTGCAGAGTTTTCCATGGAGTGAGCATTTTTCCTTGCTTTTTAAAGGTTTTCTTCTTGTTTTGAAGGTTACGCTGCTTATGACTGTAGATCTCTCTTCTTCAGTCTACTTGTCCTTCTTAAGTTCTTTTGATTGAATTTGGATATTTATTCTTCACTAATGAATGTCATTATTTTACTCCATTCTCCTTCCTGTTCACTTGCTCTTTCTGTTTGAAAGCATTTTTCAGGGCTTAAATCCTCCTCTGTTCCATAGCCAGCACTGTCTTTAAGTAGGGAATCTTAATATCTTCACAACTATTTGTGCCTTTATCTCTCTAATGTTAATGTCTAGTTTCACGTTAATGTTTAGATTTTGATTAAAGTAGTCTGAAACTTCACCCTATTACTTGAAGAAACACAACTAAAAGAAAGCCCAGCTCATCTGTATAGTTTTAGGTTGTCCTGGGCCATCCTGTGCTCACTGGGCCTCTGTCACTAATTCCAGTCTTCCCAATGTTATTTCTAGAAGTGCTGACTCACCCTTTCCTCATATTTTTTCCTTCAAAAAGGGCATATAAAAAGCCTCTATTTTTTTTTTCAGTTTCATAGTGAGCACTCGGTTGCCGTTTTTGTGCAAGCTCTGTAGTTTGCCAAGAATTCAGGTTTTGTGGTGATCTGCTCTGCTCCCTTACTGTTCTTTTTTGGGTCTTTCTGCTAATGAGTCATTATCTCCTCCTCAAACTTTCATTAGACAGACTGTTGCCACTGTGTTTCATGTAGTGCATTTTGGCAATGGTAGTAGGCAGAAAGCGTCTTCTAAAGCTGAATTGTGAGAACTCTTCACACAAGTGTTACAGATCCCGCTGGCATCCAAGTCATGTGCAAACAGATTGGCTTCCTCTTCCAAATGCCTTTTTGCTTCAGCCTTTGTCCTTCATCTATGCAGCTTGCTATAGCTAGGTCCCTTTAGTGAAAAATGCTTTGTACTTAACTTTCAGACACTTTATTGCAGATAAATGTGGTTGGTAGAGCCATTGATCCTTGGATTTTCATGGTGCTAACTCTACTGCATCAACAAGTGCTTTCAAAATTAGGGTCAAGATTTATAATGGGCATTGGAAGAGCCAGAGATATGGCACAGGGTGGAAATGCTTCTGGGAGTTACAGCTTAGAAGAAAATGGGAAGCAGCATATTGTAGCAAGAAGATTTTACGCTTTGTCTTTTGATTTCTTTTCGCTTACAGTGAAATGTGGTAATCCAGTCTGTAGGTGCCTGATACATTGACCATACTGGATAGATTCTCATATGGGGGGAGGGACAAGATAGAGGAGAAATAATACATTTTTGGAAGCATATGCTACCAAAAGCATATGCATCCAGGTTTTTTGAGGAGTCAAAGAGGACCTAGAATTTCCATCCAACTGTGGAAAGAATGACTGTTTCCCATCATGAAAAGGTGGAGGTCTTCAATGTGTTTCCCTTTGCAAAGAAGCATCACTTTGGTCTTGTCTGGATTCAGTTTGATCCATCTGTTCTTCATTTAAGAGCTAATTTCCTGTAGTTATTCTGATGTTTTATAGTGATGATAGTTGCATCAGAAAATGAGATAAATAGTAGATTGTCAGCAACATACTGTTAGCAATTGAACACATGCCATATCACTCTCTCTCTCAGCAGTCTCATGTAGATAGATGTAGATTGTATGGATCCCTGTGGGATCCTGAAGGTGAGGACCTTGGAGGAAGAGGTTCATATCTACCACCTTTTTTTTGAATTATGTGTAGAACACAAGATGCACTACTACTGTGTTGCTGGGACTGTGTAATAGATTCAGGTGTCTGAGAACAGGAATCTGGAGATTACAGTTTCACGGTTGGCGGAAGTTTTATGAATTACTCCAGGAAGTTGTCAGAATTTCCATCTGTAGTTTGTGTACCACTAGAACCCCTGGTTCCTCTAGTCCTTTGCCTCACAGTACATATGGATGTACTCAAATGTTTTCATTTCTTGGTGGAACATCTTCTGCATCTGCCACTGAGACCACAGCACCCTTCCTCCATGCCCACAATTCCTTTTTTTTTTTTTTAAACTTCTGGTATTTATCTTGGCCAGTTACTATTGGTGTTCTGGTGTCTATCTTGGCTCTTCTGAAGGGTAGCTGCACTAGGATAGAGTTGAGATGGTATTGAATCATGCTTTGGTGATGCAAAAAAATTGTGTTTCATCTGCAAGGGGTGTACAGATGTGTTCTTTTTCTAAGGGGAAACTTTGCATTTGGCAGCAAGAACTTCAGACAGATTTCTTCTTATCCGTTGCTTAATGATGTTACTGTCTAAGCAACTGGCTGCAAATACCAGCTTGTGGTGTTTATTCCACTATGTTGTGTTCTGGGGAGGGTGACTGCTCACCATAATAATACCAAGAGCTTAGAAAAGTAACAGATAACAGTATGCAAGGTTTTGGGTGGCCTGATTTGTTTGATGTTGTTCAGATTTCCATGCCCTAGGAGTGTTGTATGGTGTAGTCTCTCTGATTTGAAAGCTTGGTGCTTGCACAGATCATAATGGCAGGCAAGTAATGTTGAAGTGACAATCCCTGGTCTGAAAACTGGGGTAATATTTTGTCCAATTTTTTAAGACTCTTCCACTGATGTGAGAAAGCAGCAGACTGCTACAGGGTGGTATGCACCAGAGATAGGGAGGTAGTGGCAGGGGTGTAGAGCTACGGGTTCTCCAGCATAAAGGGAGACAAGAAGGTTGGTAGGTTTGAAAACAGAACCTCCTCATGCCCCCAAGACTGTGAACAACTTTCCTACTTAGTTTTCATTCATTGTCATTTTTGGAGGCAATAGTTTCTGTGTCTGACACTGAGACCATAGGACTCTTCCTTTTTTAATAATCAAATAGTCATGGGGAATGTGCATGTAAGGATGAGACTGATATTTTTTTCAGAGTATTGATGATATCGCATGCTGCAACAGTTAAATATGAAGATTAATTGACATCCTTTCTTTCTGATGCTTTGTATAACATGAAGATAATTTGGCAGGACCCAGTTATGGAGACAGATGCTTTGCATATCAAGTCAAGGTGTCTGGAAGGAAATTTTGAGACTAACCACAGAAAAGATGAATGGTTTCAAAATGTGTGGATGAGCATTAACTGTCAAGTAGGGCAAAGCAAATCCCTATATTCAGATGCGTTCACTGCAGGCAGAATATTTGAAATGCAAATATTATAGCAGAGGCCTAGCTCCATTAAAGTCAAAATTCGAAGAAATGACCTCATTAAGAAATAATTTTGCATTACAAAACATTAATTATACTTGGCCAAACTTTGTCTGCTGTGGACTGGAAACAGTGTAATCAGTGCAGTTA
The DNA here is from genome assembly GCA_013400375.1 of Thinocorus orbignyianus. Classification (NCBI taxonomy): domain Eukaryota; kingdom Metazoa; phylum Chordata; class Aves; order Ciconiiformes; family Thinocoridae; genus Thinocorus; species Thinocorus orbignyianus. The sequence continues at coordinate 237,716 of VXBW01005804.1, read as the reverse complement.
TTTTGTCAGTGATTCATTTGCATGTGTTATATATACATGGATACATACACATTGTCTGCATTGCCAAAAAAACTAAGCTTCTTCAACCAACAAGTTTATTGTTTTTCAGGTGAAAAAAAAAAAAAAAAAGCACAGAACTGTCATTAATTACTTTGTCTGTTCTTCAGGTTTGTCTGTAGTATTCAAAGATTGGTTCTATTTCATTTATTTCCATGATTTATTAAGCTTACTCTTCTGCCCCTCATTTTACTGTGAAAGTATTTTAGTGTACTGAGCTGTGGCATGTTCAGGTTGTGCAGTTCCTTTCTAAAAACTGTTAGACTGCCATGACTTACATCGATAGATGCTGTTGCTGAAGCTGGCCGAACAATTTATTATTAATATAATTCATTAAGGATGAGAATTTGTGTTTAGATGGAGTTTAGCGTAATATGTGAATGCACAAAAGAAGAATTATTCTTCACTTGCTTTTCTACTTCTTTGCTGATTAACACAAAGGAAGAGAAAAGCCATGAATCCTTCCTCTTTTCCTCCAGGTAGGTAGGTCAGGAAGAAACTCTTACTTCATTCTCTTTTAATAAATCATTGTCAGAATAGGTTCCGTATGACTACATGAAAGCTGGAGAGCTCATTTCTTACTCCCCCGGGTATCAGCAGACATGCAGATGTGTGGAGAGGGTTGCAGACTGATGCATATGCCCTCGCTATTCTTAGTAAGACATAGTGAATAATGCCAGCTTTATTTACTTTTATGTTGATTGGAAAGTTTGAAGAAACTAACACTGAACTTCACAAACTGCTCTAAAAAAAACCTCTAGCATTTTGTGAGTGGGGATAGAGCATTTAAATCACAAGATTTGTATTTATCTAGCTGCTTTTTCTGACTAGTAAACAGTACAAGAAACTTCAAACACAGGAATAAACACTCACAAGTCTCATAGAAGAAAAAAAGTTCAAAAATTTGCACTGACTGCTTCAAACCTTGCAAACAATGAAAAATATAACTGTAAAGATGAAGTGTTTTCCTTTGAAAAAACATATGATTTGTTAAATTCATTTAGTCATGTAAGTAGGCTGTTATGTGCACCCCCAAACATGCATGAACACACACAGGTATGCACACGTGGTAAGTTTATAGCTGTACATTTAAAAGAGTTTTGAGGAAAATATATCCTATTTACTGCTTAGCTGTGTGACCAATTCAGAACTGTAACATAAATTTCAGAAATTTTCATCCCATTGTTTTTTTATTGCTGAAGAAAGTAGATCAGGATGATAACAGCTGGATGCAAAAAGCAATCATATTTTCAGTATAAAAGTAGTGCTATTGTTTACAAAGCTATACTACTTACATGTATTAGGGGGATATACTGGCTTGCCCTGGACGGTTTTAAACCTTTTCCTTAAATATATCTTCCATTTTGACCCCCCACTAGAATGTTTCCCATTGAGATATGAAGTGAGTTTGCTTTTCACTTTTGCCTTTTATATAGGGATACTGAATATAAAGGACTACAGCTTTCCTTGGATCAGGTCACTGCTACCAAGCCGGCATTCTCATATGCAAATTCAACTCCGACCATAACGGATAATAGAAAAGGAAGCAAATCTCGCCTCTCCAGCACAAAGTCAAAATCAAGGACATCACCATACCCACAGGTAGTTATCTTTGAAAAAGAAAATTAAATCTTTTTGAATATCTTGATTTTGACTGCTATTTTACTCAAGTAATTAGAATGGGTCAAAGATTATGTTACTCAATGGGAATAAAGGCCGACAGGTTATAAGAATAAGGCAGGAATATGTTTCTTTAAAATGTTTCTAAAAAGCTGGAAACATTTATGTTTCAGCGTGTATAATAAATCATCATCAACAACAATAACAGCATAGGGCTCAGAGTTAATGAGGAGTGGACAGAAGGACAAGTGAAAATGTTGGTTTTGAAATACTTGGTTTGAGAGGATTGTGAGTTTTGCCATTTGAGAAAGCTTGCTTTTTCTTACTCCTTAATAATTCCAACATATCTAGAGAGCTGCCAGATGTTTGACAGCAGTTTAATACTGAAATCTTAGTGAGGAGGACTGAGTTTTGAGGAGGAAAAGCAACATGCTAACTTACTGAACTGGAAAAAGAAAGCTTTTCTATGTACGATGCTTTGAAAGGGAGAAACTGCTAGGAGGTGACCATTGGCGTCAGTAGACTTTAATTTCCCAGATTTCATTTTCAGGCCTGATGTGTAACAAACATGTCCCTGCTTAGAGAATGGACCAGATTTTATTTGGTCTCTGAGCTGGAGCTTAACTAATACATTTCTGCAGACAGTGCCATCACACTTGCATGCTTCCGTTGCCAACCCTTTAGCTCAAATAAATCTGTTGAAATAACCATTATATTTACTAAATAATGATGCAAGTCTTACTGTCCTTATGCCACCACATAGTGGACGTAAATGTATGTATTCATGATATAACATTGAAAAGCTGTGTAATTTTAGAGAGTCCAGGTCAATATTTAACTGGTAATGACCTTGATGACAAGGGTTTCTTTGCAGGCACAATGTGTTCCTCTAGGAGTTTACAATGTGAGCCCAAGTGTCTACATCACTTCCTTGTTTTCTTTCTTTTTCCCCTCAAAAGTACCAAGGGTAAAAAATTTCAGTTATATAACATCTGCCTTTTGCACAGGAACTGTTTAATTGAGCGCCTAGATATTAATTCAAATTCTTAATTTTAAGACTCTAGTTTTGCCAGAGGTTGTTGTGGCTCCTGTTTAACCATTTGTTGTTAAAAAAGAGCCTTTCTCTTGAATGCCTTACACCAAACAATTGTAATAAAACTGTTTTAAAGAATTGGGAAAGATACCTACATTTAATTCTAAATTAGATTTTTAAGGTTACTATCTTTGATTTACTGAAATTACCCTTCGTCTCCCCTTACACAGTCCTTTCAGAAGTCCTCACTTGCTAGCAGAACAATCCTAACTGAAGACCTGTTATCCTCCCACATCAATCTACTTTCTGAAAGTGTGACTTCCATCAGTACCTCCTTATTCTCTCTGCCAGCAGAAAAAAATCCTGAACTAGCAGTGCAGCTTTGAGATTGTTGGTTTATCAGAGATTGCTGCCTGAAAGCTGAGGATGTTTAGTTTCCAGTTTTGTTTTGCATCCTCGTTATGAGCTGCCTGGTTAGTAAAGTCACAGATTTTGTCATTCAAAAAGAAGCTGCTGCACTGGTTGCCAATATCTTGAAAAATGGTCATACCGTTCATTGTAGCACATCACCACAAGCGACACTGGCAGCTTGGCTTTGCAGCCCTCTCATCCTTCTCCACCACTGAATAAACTGTTGAAAGACTAAGAAAAGCTGTTGTGAAGAGCATGCAGCAGGTGGTATGGCCCGTGTCCCTCAGTCTCCAGCCCATGTAGTTTGCCAGTCAGTTGCAGAGACTTGGAGTGTGGCTCCAAAAACATAGTGAAAAGTGAGGCCATGGGTTTTGGCTTACACAGGAGCCTGGGGTTTGGTGGAGGAAAGAAACAGGAAGTTTATTAGTAAAATAATGTCTGTGAGCAAAGTGTTTCTTAAAGTTTAGGGCACCTAGGAGATTTTAAATATGCATAATTTCTTTCTTTTTGTTTGCTTGTTTGTTTTCTTCTTTTCACCTTATCATTTACTTTGCTTCACTCCTGAAGAGAAAAGTGAATGATATGCTTTATTGGGTGACAACTGAGAATCTCCTCCCAGGCCAGCTGTGTGCCTCTAGTGTAGCTACCATGAGATGCCAACTGTATGAAAACCAAGTTAATAAATTTCAGCTGAATGTTTACCAGAGCAAAAGGTGGATGTTTTGGTCATCTAAGAAAGTGTTAATGTTTTTATTTTTATTTTTTTAACTTAAATCTTATGCAGAAGCAGACATACTGTAATATGGTGTTTGTAAACTCTTTAAGCAAGACCTGAGTTCATTAAATTGGAGGCATTTTCCAGCACCTGGTTAACACTGTCTGATGTTGGTGCTGTACGCTAGTGCCTTCTGTGAAACCAGCCCCAGGCAGGGGGAGGGCAGGCAGAAAGGAGAGCAACCCAAAATTCATGACACAGCTGTGAGATTTGCACGCTTTGAACAGTGGTCTTCTAGTCCCATCCTACCAGACAGGTGGAGAGCTGAAAGAGGAGGAGAAAAGGCGAAAGTGATGAAGACTTGCAGGAAAAAGAAGTTGCGAGTTGGTTAGAAGATGCTTGTGTAGTATTCCTCCATAATAATAATCATTGTGATGGGCTCCCAAAATCTAGCCCTGAACCTCATTTATTTTGTGTTCCCAAAAGCTAGCCCTGGACCTCATTTATTCTGTACACAGGAAATAACAAGAAGATTGGAAAAACATTTAAATTGTGATCATCTGAACAACTACTTTGGAGTTTAATTTTCCATTAATGATGGTAGTTTAAAGAAAATATTTAAATATTTTAAATAAAATATTTAAAATTGCCCCTAATGGAAATGTTTTATGGTCAGATCTGGATAAATGTTTATTGCTTCATAACTCATTTTAGTTCTAGGGTAAAGATTATATTTATTTATTTATTTATTTATTTAAATGAATGCATGCATGCAAGTAAGGATGTGCCGAAGAGCTGTTGGATGGAGGCTTTGGTGTGTGCTACAGCTCACATGCATTTTTGGAAGTAAGAACCGTCTCTAGTAGGCGTATATTAGTATACCTGAGTTTGGAGGTAAATTGTTTCATAGCTCCTTTAAACAGATAGCCTGGACTAATTCTGCAACCCACCTCTGTTTGGGCATGTCACCAAATGGGGTAAAGATAATAGAGTCAGCCTGAATTGTACTCAACCTTTTTTTTTTTTTGTTTCTTTTCTCATTTCTTCCTGTAGCCTAAAGCTTTGGCAACTTCCAGTGTATTCAAAAGCAAAGCAAAGCAAAGCAAAGCAAAACCCTCTTTTTATAGTAAACATAACTCCTGATCTGGTGAAGAGTCACCAGCAGTGGGGGTTATTTTAATGGACATGCTGTATTACTTTAATCTAAGCCTTTCACCATCTGTTCTGCCTATAATGGTGAATGCAAAAAGAACATATTTTACATTTCAGGATTACATTAGTAAAAAGTAAGATAAAAGTGATTTAAAAGCATGCATATGTTCTTAGTACAATGCAGCCTGCATCTGTGATGTTTTTTCTCATGGTTAAGACACAAATCAAGAGGAAAGCTGCTAATGCTGATGTAGTGAAAGTTTTTCACGGAAAAAGAGGACTCTGAGAGGGTTTCACTATATATTTAATGTTTATAATGATAAAAACCTGAGTAGGCTGCCAGAAAATTAGATGTCTCTAACATCTATTGTTGGAACATCTGGCATGGTATGTGGAGCAGGCTGACGTTGCTGTGTATAGCAGGATGAGTGCTCAGGCCAGCGAGACACCTGTAGGAATGGAAGGTCAGGCAAAAGAAAATCACACGAGAAATATTAAATTGTCTGCTGGCCTAATACATTCCCATGGGCTCTCGTAAACTAAGTTTTTCATAGACATGGGATTTATATTTTCCTATTTCCTTGCCACTTCACCCCTCCCGAAGTTTTTCTTGGAGTGAAAATGGCGTCAGCAATGGCCTATAGAAAGGGACTTTCTACATCAGTGCTAATCCCATTGGTGTGCTGTCGCTGTGATGGTACACTGGATTAGCTGCCTGGAAGACATCTGTAGTATCTGGAAGTGGCAATTCAGGTTCCAGGAACTAGATGGGAGACCATTAAATTTATTTATTGTTGTTGTTCTTTATGCCAGAAGACAATTCAGAAATCACTTGAAGGGATTTCAGATGTTACCTGTCTGAAGTTCTTTATCGTATTTAACTTCTGTCTCCTGGTTAAACTTTGTCAAAAACCCCAAAATGATGAATTCTGCCTGATTGATAGAAGTTGGAAACTAAAACTTGGCAGAAAGAAAAGCATTTCTGGTGAGGTAGGACTGGGGCTGAAAAAAAAAATCCACTAATTTTAATTGGCCATAATTTTCATTAAATCTGATTCAATTTTCTATGGTCTTTCATCACTTGACATATGGGAGCCTAATTCTGACTTGGGAGATAGTGTTTCCACTGCCATTCCAATAAAGCAGTGTCTTTGATCATCCTTTCATTTCTCCCCCCGTCAGCATGTCACACATGCCCGTATTTGGAGTGTCCACCTGTCAACATCAGATTCCCAGAACAGGCAGTAATAGGACTGTGGTGGCAGAGGCAGCCTGACGATGCCAAATAGAGATGTGATTAGCTTTAAGAGGAATTAGACATATTTTTGGCCTATGCCTGCTTATGTTGTTCCTTAAGATTAAGCAGTCATATCAAACATTGATACACAATGTGGGCCAAAAGCAATTCACTGTGTTGATTTAATTCTGCCTGTGGCCTGGCAGCTGCTACAGGTCAGATCTCAAATAATCATCATTTACATCAAGTACAAAGAATGTGCATGAAGTATTGTTGGTCTTGACTACATGGCTACATGACATTACATGGTGCATTTCTAATATAGTGAACATGTACCCTTAGAAATGGTTTCCCTTTCATTAAGAAATGTGCCACTGAATACTTTGTGGTTAGGCTCAAGATTAAAAAAAAATAAAAATTGAGAAAGTTTTCAGTTAACTGGAGAAATTCCCTCCAAGCAAAGCTATGTTGGACCCTGTGACGTCCTTAGAAACAGAGACCTGATAGAAGAATATCTATTAGAGCTAAAGAAAATTAAGAATTTTCTGTTTGAAAGAATCTGTAGCATTTGTTATTGTTGTAAATTTCCCCCAAGTGAAATTTCATTGTACTATTATTATAAATTAATTTTCCTTATCCTCGTCATGAAAGAAATACGTAGCATGAGTTTTGTTTTTAATAAGAAATAAATTAAATTTTTACTTTTTATACTTATATTTATTCTTATATTATCTTATATTTGAGCTTAACTTCTTGAATTAAACAATTTAGTTTATGAAAGTCAAACCCAAATTTCTAAAATTAAGAATGGACACAAAAGTAGTTTTCCTTTTGTGAATTTCCATTTTAATTGAAATGTAATGGTCAAAATCTTGTCAATAATTTCTGATTTTTTCTTCAGATACATAATTTTATCTGTATATTTTTTGTCAAAAAATTTACTACAATTCTGTAGGTATTTATGAAGATATCTTTGTGACTAAGCAATTCGAAGACATTAGATCTGAAAGGATAATAGAAGAGTTAGATGTTCCAGTTATCACATAACACTGTGGTGGCAGAATAAAGTTCCTAGTTAACATATGCCAAATTGCTGGCATTTAAAAGAACCCTCTGTGGCTCTGTAACTTTCTTACCTCCGTGCAAAATCAGATTTATCCTTTATTCTTTATTCTCTTGCAACAAAAATGGTGTTACTACCTTACTGACCCCTTCTACATCTACTGGTAGGCTTTTTGCCTACGGGTATTCTTCTGACAACTAGTAAGAAAATATACTTGAGCACCTCAAAGCCATGACCCTTTCTTTCCTTCCTTCAAATAACCTATCGTGTTAACAAACAGTGTTCACAAATATGAACTGGAATACTGAAGAAACACCCAATTAAATGCCAAAACCAAAGTAGTTCCACCACTGATGTTGTACAGATGGTTTAAGTTTCTTTAAGTCAAACATCTGGTCAGTACTTTCGATTGGTAAGTGCATAAAAACCTTGATCCTGGCTGATAATGAGGAGTTTCATAGCAACTCAATCTAATGAAAAGGAAGGTAAGCTTATGTTTTCAGGAGAGAGGCCTAATGCCTATTAAAAGAAAAGGCAGAGTGGCATCTGGAAGGTGAGTGATGGAAGGGGAGAATTCCAGGTTTTCATGTTGTAATACATTGATTTGTGACATGAGTGTGTAGAACTGAAGAGGTGAGTATGTACAGCTTTGGTCTCATCCCAGTCCGTAATCACAGGTGAAATTGATTTAAAGATGTTCCATGAATTTTGACAGTTCCAATAAATAAAAAGATTTTAAAATGAGATAGCTAAATCCTAGGAGGTTTAATAAACATTCTCTTTTTTTTTTTTCTTCTTTTTGTTTTTTTCTTTCTTCTGAAAAAGTATCTAAAATTTTGAAACAGTCATTAAGAATACCTAGAAATCTGTGACATTCAACTTAACCCTTACTTCTCTCTAAACAAATGCCACTACTCTGTACTGGTTTTGGTAGTCCCAGAGTCTACAGGAGGCTTTTTTCCCCTAATTAATAGGAGGAAAGAAGTTCCAAGATACCACTCCAGGTAAGGAAAAAAATATGCAACGGCAAACAAAATATGAAGAAAAAGAGAAGCAACCCTTAGAAGAAGAATTTTAACAACTTGAAATGCATTCAGTTCCAATTTGATGTGCAAGAATGCTCCAGGAGCTGTGTTATTTCAGTCCTTTCAAAAGCATTTTGCGAAGGAGCGTTGGAGCACCATTGCTGAGTATAAGCACTAGGTTTCAAAGCAATAAGAAAAATCTGGAAATTAAAAAAATATTGAATTGCAACATTGATGTTACTCAGCCTAATATAACACATCATAAAGGAGATGGCTGTTAAGGGTCGACATGGGAGTTTTAGACTCTCATGAGGTCTGTCCTGTCATCTGTGAGCTCATTACAGACTATTGTACAGCGAAGGAGCATGAGTGCAGTCAGAAGGTGCAGACATGTGGGCTCACTCTCAAAAACCCCCCTATCACGTGTACACTCTGTTTTTTCAGTGCCATTACTTGCAGGTTCCACCCAGGCGTAGTAATTTCCCCGCTTCTTCTCCTGTTTTGCAGTATTCTGGATTTCACACTGAGAGGTCTGAGTCTGACCACGAGAGCCAGTGGGGTGGGAGCCCCCTGACCGATACAGCTTCTCCCCAACTCCTGGAGTCCACGGATAGACCGAGCTCCCAGCACCACGACGTCTCCTGTGCCTACAGACAGTACTCAGACCGCAGTGCTCTCTGCTACGGTTTTACACTTGACCACTCCAGGCTGACCGATGACAGACATTTCCATACTCAGGCCTGTGAAGGAGGCAGATGTGAAGCTGGACGGTATTTTCTTGGCACGCCGCAGCCGGGAAGGGAGAGCTGGTGGGGTTCTCGTTCAGCATTGCCCCTGACTAAGTCATCCCCTGAGAGCAGAGAAGCATATGAAAACAGCATGCCCCACATAACTTCAGTGCACAGGATTCATGGTAAGAGATAACAAGGGTTTGCAGAAGTGGCACCGTCTCAGATAAAGCAACATGACATAAACGCTCAGCTGTTAATGAGAGAGACTTTTGATGACTGTCCTTGTCTCAAAGATCACATCTATGAAGATGAGGAATACTTCAGTTTGAGTCTGCAAGTCTGGCTTACATGCAGAAAAATATAATTTCTTGTACATTTTTTAGTCTGTAAAATTAAGGTGGGAATATCTGACTGGCGAGATCTTAAGGATGATCTTAAAACTATGAAAAAATTTATACATGTGATAGAAATACATTATTTATTTGGCTTAATATGAAAATATTTTAAAATGGAATATGTTTAGCAAAAAATTCTTTAAAACTAAACCCAAACTAGAGATTAAGAAACCTTTAAACCTTTGGAGAAATTGTTCTCCAAATGCCTTCTTTTCTCCACACTGTTTAATTACTATATTATTCTATAAATTTTGCTGTTTATTTTTGTTTAAAATTGACAATTCAAATTAACATTTACTTTTGGTTTCAGACATTTATCCCCACCTTTAATTTTTGGTCATCTTTAGTCTCAATTCTTTCAGTACCAAGCCTGAAGCCTTGCTTGGTGTCTGGCAGGTTGCAACCTCAGTGCATTAGCACATCTTCAGGGGCTGAAGCTCATCAGAAACTCACAGTGAAAGGCTGATCTTGGATTTGGAAAAATTCAGAAGTCCTTGAGTTTAAAGAGTAGTCTGAGAGTTGAAAGATTAGAACTAATCCCAAAATCAGAGTTTGAGCTCATGAGGACAAACGCAACACACACACACACAAAAAAGCTTTTCTACTAAAATAATCTGTCAAAACATAGGTTGTATCTGAAGACCTCATGGAAGCTAATTACGTTAGTACCATTCCATTAACTTGCAGAATGAGTTTTTGGAAATAGAATAAACATGAACCTGTATTATTTTACTTCAGTCTGAGGAAAATTATGCTGAGAATAGAAGACTGATTAAATGCCAAGTTCTAGGAAATACAGTCAGAGTTAAAATGAGGAAAGAAAAGGATGCCTAAATTTTGCTGATGAGGACTGTTCTCCACTGTGAGATCTCCTTCCTTGCGTCTGTTCTGTACTTCTGTCATGTTTGTTTTTCTCTAGCTTTTTCTTCTCCCCCCCAAAAAAAAGAAAAAAAAAAGAGAGAGAATCAAGCAGAATATGATAATTTTCCTGGCAAATTTTATGCATGATAATTCTTACTCAGCATAGAAATGTAGAAATATCAGACAGAGGTACAAATACAAAAGTGTTAAATATTTATTCCATACTTTTATCAAGGATAATCAATGCAAATGGATAAAATAGTTTGATTTTAGTTTCTTCCTTGGTTTTGCAGCAATTCCAGGTGCTGCAATTATTTTATTTATTGTATCAAGTCTTACATATTTCAGTGGGTGTTCAGTCTGTGTGTAGCTTTAGGAGTAAAACCTGGCATGTCGGTCTCAGTTGAGGAGAGGACAATCTCAGCTTCCCTTGCAAATGCGACATTTTCATTTAGATTTAGGCAGTTTCAAATCCTGGCTTTTCACAATTGAAACTCCTTTTGACAACGTTATGTGAATGTTGCTGTCAGAGCAAGTTTCATTGGGCAGAAAACGTTATTTTCCTTTTCTGTTCTTTTGATGCATCTTCTGGTAGTTTTGGCTCAGAGTCACCTTACAATAATGACAATTAGCTGAGCAGTATGGCAGGCCCTGGATATTGTGAGTCAGACAATGTGTTTCTGGTCACTCTCAGGAGGTCTCGGGCACTGCCAGTGTGGTCTGTGCAGTGAGATGACTTCAGCAAGTGATTTAGAGCCATGACCGACCAGGTCCCCAGCCCGTCATGATGTACCTGACACACTGCATGCTCTGATGGCTGGAGTTCCCTTTTGCCTCCAGGCCCTGGCATTCTGGGCCCAGGCCTTAAAAAGGATGTGAAGGATAAAATCATGCTTGTGAGATACTTCCACCTACAAAGGGCAGGATTATAAAAGGCCATCTCTGATTTTGTCATGGACTCTGCAACGCAGCAGTTGTGGTCTGTCACCCAAGCCTTGACCCAATACAAAGCAGGGGGAACTACTCCCGCTAGTCTAAAAATGGGTTTACTTCGAGGGATCTTGTCAACCAAGCCAACAGGCCCTATCCCTAAAGAAGACTTTATATGTGCTGAGGCAAAGGCATCTTTAAGCAATTTGTGCAAGTCCAGCACATGCCCTCCTGCAGGCATGTATCTCAGCAAATCCTTTATTAAGCCCTTTATTATAGTGTGTCCTTAGCTGACTTTTCAGGTGTGGTGATCACTCACTTTCTTCCTAAAGAAGATTGACAGGTCTGATACTATGTGCAAGCTAAACACTTTCTCTGGTATGTCTATAGGACTTATTTTTTAAAGAGAGGTAAGAATAGATATATTTTCCTATTCTAAAAATTTATACGCCAAATATTTGTGCATTGGGATATGATATCATGCTTTCCCAGTAACCCTGTCTAAGACCTATGGGTTCTTATGCTTCTAAAGAAGAATAACTGCTTCATTCCTTCTCTTTCTTTATTTTTGTGTAACCTGCATAAAGTCACCACAGGGACACAAACTATTCCACAATGAATAGTGTTTTAGCTCCTGGAAAGGGCTAAGACGACACACTGGAGTCGTGTACACTTGTAATCACTTGAGATTTTTGTTTTCATCAAGGTCCCAATTCACTCAAATTTTTGATGCAAAGAGGTAGTGAGGGGTCAAGGGCCTGAACATGGGTGTTGTGGGCACTTTGACATACCCTAGGGTAGCCTGCCTGGCCTCTAGCTGCTCCAAAAGACACAGAGTTCCTGGAGAGTTGGTGCCCTATCTGCTGGGCCTATGCAGATGCTTGATTACCCTAGAGCATCTCAGAGGGCACTGGATATCTGTGTTGAGGTACTTAGATCTCTTCTTTGTATATTTTCAGCTGTGTTACTTGTTCCGTGTGCAGACACTGGAAACTAGAGGTTGACACTGAAAAGGAAGGACTCTACCATGGAGATTTTTGGTGACTTCGTTATGAGTCACTTGCCTCTGTCTTGCTTTTCTGTCTGTAAAATAAGGTTCAGAGTACTTGTTCTTCAAGACCGCTTGCCACCTTTAAACTCAATGCTTGTCTCCTTTCTCTCTTTCCTAGGGAGAGGACACTGGGATGAGGACAGTGTTGTTAGCTCACCAGATCCTGGCTCTGCCAGTGAATCAGGTGACCGATATCGTCCTGAGCAATATCAGAGCAGTCCACACGAGCCCAGCAAAATTGAAACTCTAATAAGAGCCACCCAACAAATGATTAAAGAGGAAGAAAACAGACTACAGCTGCGGAAAACGACTCCTGATCCACTGGTCTCCATTAACGGCACGGGGAAGAAGCACGCTATCTGTTTTGCAAACTACCCTCAGCAGCAGTTGGCAGGGGATGCCTGCCGCGTCCCAACCATTGCCAACACTCCTCCCTGTGAACACATCCAGCAACGAGATGGAAAGATTATGAGCCCACATGAAAATGACTATGACAACAGCCCCACAACACTCTCTAGGATAAGCAGCCCCAATTCTGACCGAATATCAAAATCTAGCTTGGTACTAGCTAAAGACTACCTGCATTCAGACATGTCCCCTCATCAAACCCCAGGGGACCACCCAGCTGCCTCTCCAAATTATTACAGCTCCCACAGGCAGTACTTTGATAAGCATGCTTACACATTAACTGGATATGCCCTGGAGCATCTATATGACACCGAAACAATTAGAAACTATTCCCTAGGCTGTAATGGATCACACTTTGATGTGACTTCTCACCTAAGGATGCAGCATGATCCAGCACAAGGACACAAGGGGACATCCGTTATAATTACCAATGGAAGCTGACAGTTTTTCTAAAAACTTTTGTGCTTTAAAAAATAATCTTTGAGATCTAATTGGAAGATATTATATGTTTTCATGCCTTTGTCATTACCAGCATTTGATGTACCACAGTGCACTAGAAAGAATAACCTAAGGTTTGGGGGGGATAAGTTAGTTAACACACATTACTTTTAAAAATATGACAATGCACTGGCATGCAGGGTTAGAGTGAATGGAGCTAATCTCAAAGTTGGTGCCATGCAAGGTGAGAAGGATGGAAGAGCTCTAGGCAGGGAGAGCTTGGGGCAGGCTAGCAGAGCAATTTATGCATGTTGTGTAAGAGGCGGTTGTTTGGAAATGCTGCCAAGAGCAGACCTTCTGAACTGCACGTATCCCACAGGTCCCACCCAACAAAACTGCTATGCACTATTTTTACGCAGAAAGTTGGAATGTGTTTCTTCAAAATACACATCAAAATGTGTACTGGTGATCTATTTATTCCCTCACAGCTGAGTCTGTTGTGCTGCTCCATGGTATAAAGCATCCATGGCTAACAAATACAAAATCAAAAAGAGAAGAAAGAAGAAAGAACTCCTCAGAATTGTTATTTCCTTGTGTACTCACATGCATAGCTATTTACATACACTTGATTTGAAAGGGGTCAAATGAGCAGTGTCCTTATGGTTAGTATGATCAAATATTTACTTCTACTGTATTTAAAAGCAGAAGGGCTTTTTTCAGTGTAGTTTTGAGAAATATGTAGGGCTTGGTTGTCTTGATGTAGATGTTGATGGGAGATTGTCCTTCTGTTTTTGAAAGGTCTCACAAGGTGGGTAGTGGGGTGAAATGGAAGAAAATTGTCAGGAGAAATGGATGATAGGCTGGAATGAGGAGTGGTCCAAGATAAATGCATTTAACCCTATGGCTATGTATGCTGTTTAGTATTAATCATAAAATAAGGAAAAGTGGTTCTAAGTGGCCAAATAATTAAGAATTAATTTGAAACACAGAAGGAACTCAATAGAATCATAGAAATTCTGCTGTAAAATACAAAGGCAATTGCATAAGTGTAAAAATATGAGATGTGAGAATAGACAAAAACTGTATGGTGGTTTGTCCTATTTCTGATAAGAATTTGAAGTAAATTAAGAAAGTACAGAAAATTGTAACTACTCTGTCTGACATGCAGTAAAATAATAGGTATGACTTTGAAAAAGGGATATGCATTCTTTCCTTGCTTGCAGCGGAAAATTTAATGAATATCAGAACAAATCAGGGATATCAGAATCAGTTTTACATAAAATATACTGAGGGAAATCAGGGCTCCAAGAAATTCAGTTGTATTTAGAATGCTGATATTATCAGGGTCTTTCCTAGAGTTGTAGAAGGCAGAGAAACTTTTTGCAATTTTAAAATCTTGTGAACACTAATTGATTGGAAAAGAGTAAATAAAACCCATATGCTAAAAAAAGTAAAATAGGGCATTCATAGGCACAATTGCTAGACCTGTCCTTCTTTGTATGGCATTTGTATGATGTCTCAAAGTTTACTGCAATAGGAGCAGGACCACTGCTCTCTATTATACCAATGTGGAGGTAAGGGGACTTGAGGTAGTTACTGAAATGAGATTAGCGCTAAGTCTAGCTTCATTTGTAACATTAAGAAGCTCGACATATGGGACTGAGTCATCAGTGGGACTAAATATAAACCAGCATGCTATGGGTGGGTTAAAAATATCTATTTTCAAATAAAACTAATCAGAAGCAAAAGGTAAATAATAACATTATAAGCCATGTAAGTAGAGATGTACTTGAAAGCAGAGGAAATTACCTCTCTGAACTTGGAATATTGTGTATAGTCCTGATCACTCCAAGGCAGATTGTGAATCTTGAATTGAGTGGTACCTTACTCCATAAGCAATCTCTGTTGACTGCAGTGTGATCACTCCTGGTGAAATGTACGTTGAACACAAGGAAGAGCAACACAGTCTGGTCTTTATTATCTAAAGCTCATAATAGAAAAGGTGGAGCAGAGCTCAGCAAAAGATAAAGAGACTGAAAGATCTAATAAAATCTTTAAATAAACTGGGTCTGTCATCTTTGTAAGGGAAAAGAGTAAGGGGGAATGTCACTGGTGTGCACCCAGCTCTGCACAGAGGAGAGATAAATAATGATCTAAAACTATTTGAACTAGCGCAGAAATGAGAGACAGGGCATTGAAAGTTAGCCAAGGCAAAATGAGAACAAAATGATTTGGCAAGAAGTTTATTTGACTAAGTGCCAAATGAATAACAAAGGTCATAAAGAGAAGCAGCTAGAGATTTTTGTTTGTTTGTTTGTTTGTTTTAAGATAAAAACAAGGCAAATAATCGAGGGAAAGAAAAACATTGACAACTGTTAACTCAGAGGAAGGAATGGACCAAAATGGACTTCTTTCAGCCCAAAATGGACTTCTTTCAGCCCAACAATTGTATATATTCCTAAAGCATAGGAATGAGAAAGTATTTTTGATAAATCTACTTCTGGATACATATTTATTTCACTTATTCCTATGAATAATATGAATAAACTTGTATTTGGAGTCTCATTGTACAGTATTAAAATACAATTTGCAAAGCGAATTAGAGTAGAGGTACATGGTATCATATTATCCCTACTAGTACATATGAAAAATAAGTCTAAGTGTCAATATTATTTTGTATTACAGAAGAGTTTCTTAAACTGGTTTGATGAATGGGATTTTGTCAGCACCCAAGTTTCTTGGGGTCACCAAGCACTCTTGTTATCAAGCTTTTACTTAGAAGGCGATAGAGTTCTGTAGACCAGCTGCAGTTCCCCAGCTATGGTCTAATGGCCACAAGTAGTCAGGAAACCACATTTTGGGCACTGCTGTATTTGCATTCTGACAGGCACTTTTGAAAAACAGGAGACTTATAAAACAAACAGGCACAATCTAAGATGCTTGTACTCCATATGATTTCACCTAGGAAAAAAGCCAGTGTGCTATGCAATAAAAATTCCCCGTTCTTCTTTACTGTGATCCCAAAAGAAAACTTCCCAAACTGAAGTTATTTATCCTAGTTTGAATAGTTCCAGTCCACTACAACGACAAATGCGGCAGAATGCACTGTGATGGCTGGAATCTCAGTAGAGAGGTCTGCACGTACAGCCACGTCATGCTACAAGCAAAGGCTGATGCTCGCTCCACTCACGGGATTCCAGCAACTGGCACTCCCTTAGCATTTTGGTACAGTCTGCTGGAGACAGATGCCTTTTGTCAGCTAATTTGCTGTCCTGCTTCTTTCCTGCCAGAAATTTCTTCTCAGTTGGCAGAAAGCATTGAATGTTGTAAACGTAGACTCCACATGCTACATGAAACCAAGTTTGCAATCTTAATTACAGCATATAGTATCACTGCAGCGCTTATAACATGTACTTTTCAGTATAGTATAAAGCTTATTTTTTCTATTACATATTTATTTAATTCAAATTCTCATTTAGGATCCTTCAAGGATATCTTACTCTTTTTCTTCGTTCTTCCTTTTCTAAATCAGATGAGATATTTTTCAAAATTGAAAAAAGCAAGGCATTTGTACTAAATCCATTTCAAATGTATCACATCAGCTAAAGGTTGTCACTTCAAAGAAGGTATGTAGGTTGTGTTTTGGAACAGAAACAATATAAATTGCTATGTTGCATCATTTCTCTAAATACTGGTGTTTTGCTATTGACACCAAATTAATATTTTGTAACTACTCCAAATACAAAGTGACCACAGCTCTTTCAAACCGTTTCTTACTGATATCAGTGGACAGTGCATTATGGTTTTGGTATATCTCTTTTGCTCAAGGAAGCAAAAGAGATCCCTCCTCTTTATACAAAATTGCACCCCAGGGGCACTGAGTTTGTGATTTTGGACAAATTTTCAAAGCAATTATTAAATTAGAAGAAGAACCTTACTCAGCAATTTGTCCCATTGACTCAAATGGGAATATTTGTGGAGTAAGGTACTACGTAATATTTGTAAAGGGAAAAAAAGCTGACTTGTTGTGAACTGGCAATTGGTTTGATGTTTGTCTGTAATTTTTTTTTATTTTTATTTTTTAAATCTCAGGATGTGAGTATGGAAACTATGGAAGTAATACCTGCAATGGCTGTGTTTCTATAATAGAGGTTATTTATACGTGGTTTGAAAAAATGAGTGCATCTCTGCACTGAAGAGCCCCAGAAGTATTTCTTATGCTTTAAATGGCTTTTGTTGATGTATCCGCAATACCATCGTGGGTTACACAGTGGAATTCTGCTCTTTTAGAACTCTTTTAATCACTCTTATCTGAATCTCATTTTTATCTCTGGACATGCAGCATTTACTCATTAATGTCCCTAAGTATGTTAACCACCATATGTTCATTTATGTGAACATCCTGAGCGAGTTGGAAAAAAATAAAAGCTTGCATAGTATTTCTGGAAAAGGCACAGCTCTATCCCAGAAAATGAGACTGGTTGTTGCAAAGGTCAGTTAACCTTTCAGTCAAGGAACAAAGCTGGGGCATATGCATTGTTTTCAGACCTTCTGCATACAAAACTGTATATAATGAGGATTATGGCACACAGTTCCAAGATTAGACCTAGCTATGTCTTTTTTAAGGTGGTTATAATTAATGTCTGGCAGCACATGGATTCAAGCTTTGGTCTTTCCATGAGCTGCAAGTTTACTTAAAACACATAAGGATCTAAAGGCAATATTGGCTTTGTTATTAGGGACAATGGTGGACGAACATGCTTTCCTGTAGGTATACTGGATTAGCTCCAGATACCTCCACAGTGTGGAGGAGAACCTATTTTATTTTATTTGCAGCTAGTATTGATAGTTAAATATTTTGGCTGTATGCACTGACAAGCAAAAAAAACAAAAAACCTAACCCAAACCCCCAAAACTAGCAACAGAAAAAAAAAATAATAAAACAAGCCACAGGGTTTTTTTTTTTTCTGTAACCTTTCAGTTTGGTGTTTGTTCGTAAAGCCTGCTGGAGGTGTACCTGAGGGTTTAGCTGTTATTCTGAAGGCCAAAACTTTAAATAGTCTTCTATTCAGAATGGTGAGAGCACTAGTGTGACTCCATTTCACATTTCCTTAGAGCGTATATTAATGAAAAAAAAAAAATGCTGTGAGGTTAAACTTCACTGTGGCATTTAGCTTATGTATACAAGAGTTCTGTGGATAAATCTGGCTCTAAGTTGCTAAGAATACACCCCTTTCTGGAAAGAGGTAATTTACGACTCCATCTATGAAGCTGTATTTGAAAGGAAAGATCAAATACGGGAAGAAACAAAGCTTTTTGTCTGGTCGGATTCACTGTTAAACTCCCCTCTCACATGGAGTTCTCAAGATTTCCTATTGTTCTAGGATTCAAAATACAGTTTTAAAACACTTATTTATTGCAATTTGGACTGCATTAATTTTTTTTTTTTTCAGCTACCGATACAGTGGGAAGTTTAGAAATGTCAGAAATACTCTTACTCACACATTATAAAACATTGGCACCTTTACATTTCTAAGGAAATAAAGTCTATTAGGAAAAGTATTTTTAAGGCACTGCAACTTTTCCCCAAGGTAAATATTTCAATGCCTAAAAAATATAATAATCTAGCAAGAAAAAAAAGCACTTGAGACAGAATGAAGCGTTTTGTGTTTGCTTTAAACCAATGGGTTATATTTATGGAAAAAAAGACACAGATTGCCAGCATTTCAAATACCATGCCTTGCAACATATAGGTTCTAGTGACATTGTAGCATAACATCTGTAATTTGAAGTTTTCCTTTGGAATGTAATGTAGGAAACACATTTTAGCTATGTCAACAATATCTTGCAAAGTGTTCCCATTTATAATTATTTATATTGTAAATAGCTTTCTGAAGTAAATTTGAAGTTAATGTGCATAAGATGTATTTATTATGTGAAGATTTTTTTGGTTTAAAATATAGCTACCAATACGCAATTTTTGTCTGATTTTCTCCATTTTTAAAACTAAGCATTGTCCTACGTAGGACAAATTTTTAGGGAATCATTTTAATTAATGAGAGTATTTATCAGAATTGGGAGGGGACATAGTAAAGGTAATACATTTTGATTCCTGTGAATCCCGTTTATCAAATATGAAAGGACACTGATAATATACTGCTACCCCATTTAAGAAAGGTGTCTGAGTCTGCTCAAATACTGTTCTGCCAGGAAGAGTTGGGTCACAGGGGCTTAATTCAGACTAATTGTCTACTTTGTGAAGAGTCTGCCATGTTTTCCAAAGCCATGCACCACCCCATGCCTCAGCTAAATCAGCTTGCTGACTTGGAGGATGATACCCCCCAGGTGCTTAAAATGCTATACTCAAAGAGCAGTGTTATGACAAGGGCATAGGGGAGAAGTTACACTAAACTGTCTTCAGGCCTGAGAGCTGGTGATTACTTAGGCTTGTGTGCTCGTAAACTTCAATCAACCCGTAATCGACATGGGCCACCACGCAGTAGTTTAGCTGCTGCAACCCTTGCCTGCTCTGGGGTTTGGGTCCTTCCTAGCTTGAGGGTTCAAGGTCACAGCTCTCACTTTCTGGACCAGTTTCTGAGCCATCAAACCCTGTCCTCTCAGTCACTCTCACTGAAGCCTACAGGTGGACAAATGGGAGACTGATGATGTCAGAGAGAAGGGAGAGACTGATGCTGTGGCTGGGTGAGAAAGAAGTTTTCCAGGGGAGAAAGTGGTTGCTCACATATTTTCCATTTACAAGACTGAGAGCAAAACGCATAAGCAGCAAGGATGGAGGTGAGATGCACAGAAGCTTCAGTTTTGAATCTCAGGTAAATTAATTGCATAAAATGGGGATGCAATTGTGCCACTGGCCCTTTGTTCCTGCATGGACATAGGCACTCAGTTCTCGGAGACACCCCTGGGATTAGGGAATACTCTGCAGCACTGAGTTAGAGGTTTAAACTACATTAATGATTTCGGCGTTTCCTATGGGATAGTTTAGGCCATTCCCCTCTCCTTGGCCTGAATTTGGCCTTGGTTCTCCATGAAGGCAGGAAATGGTGTCATCTTTTCCCCAAACGATGTTATTTAACTGTGCAAAACATATGCTGGATTTCTTTCTTTCTATTTTTTTTTTATTTTAATTTTTTTTTAATTTTAATGCATGGATGAGGGATTTCAGAAACGATAGTTATTGGCCTACCTCTCTGAATTTGAAGCCCATGCTGAAAAAGAGACAGTGAGATCAACAGGCACTCATGGGACCGTAGGGCAGCAGTATTTCTAATTTCTCCATGCTCAGCCCTGCAATAAAACTGAGTATCAACCTGGAAGCTGTGTGCTGGAAGTCCTGCCACATGCGTGCCTGCTCTTCAGTCTCTCCATTAGAGTGTAAACCCATTGCCCACTGGTCTCTGTTCACTCTTGGCTCCTACATTCATTGGCAAATTGTTCTGCACTGAGGAAATCTGCTGTCATGGCCGTTGTAATAAAAGTGTGCGATACCATCAGGAACTTCCTCTATCCCCATATGGTGGCCATCAGAGGCTTCAGCATCAGCAATTTCATTTGATACAGCTTCTTTGACTGTCAGAAGGTCACAAATAGCCTGCTGCTATGCAGCCCAGCATGCCTGTGTGAATAAAAAGGGCTATCCACCGCAGCAGAAACCCTGACAGATTACATGGTTTCTTCATGGATTTTACCAGGACTTCTCCTAGGCATGCACACAATGCTCTGGACTATAGTTCAGAGGCCAGATGCAAGGCTATGTATACATAGAAACAGTTGGACCTCACCATCATCAAGCCTGCTCATCCTTGCAGACATTTCTCTCTACCCACAAGCTGTCATTGCCTTACCCCAGAGTCCTCTCATTTTTTTGGCTCTTTCAGGCATTATCCCTTCCATTTCCCTTTCCTCCCTTCTGCTCCAAGCCCTGGTCTGTGATTTCACAAATCCTGTGATCTAGCTTGCCCAGCAAGTGTCCTCTGTTGATCTTGAAAATCATCTTTTCCTTTTCATGAGGAAAATGGCTATCCAGTAACAGTTTCCATCACTTGCGCTCCCCTTTCCCTTTCCTTTCTTTATACAGCTGGTGTAAATGTCATACTGAGGACCCTGCAATCTTTTTTTTCTCACAGGCATTAGTTCTGCTACAAGAAAGCTATTGGTTGGAGGAATGGAGGTGATGAACTTTTCAGAAAAGCTGCAGACAAAAGACGATAGATGCCTTCAGCATACCAAATGCACCTACTGCTTTAGCTGCATTGCAAAACATTGTCACTCTTGGCCTGCAAACAGACCATAATGATGAATACTGAAACTGGAGGACATATGCCTGTGTTGGAAAATAACAACAAAAGCTAGTATCAGGTCTTTGTCTGTTAACTCATATGCAAATAATTAAATGTTTGCTATTACCATTCATCTCATAGTTATTTTTCATTTGTTCATGAACTGTAATCAGTTTTATCCTTTTTATCATGTTACCTATATTTGTCACCTTTTTAACCTGTAAATAAAAATTATTCTACAGTAAAAATTATATTGATATAAAATGCAGAGCATAAACTGACACCTGGGAAATAAAAACCAGAAAGTACCAACATATTCCAAGCTTTCAATTGACTATAAGCTGCATTATTTGGTACCCAATGTAACAGGTGGTAAATGTCATATGGGAGCCATCTTTTACTTCCAGCAATATTCCTAGGAATCGTTAATATAATGTACTGGTAATTATACTAAAGCTGTGTTACCAACAGATGAACTTATAATGTTATCAAATGTCCTTTATTTTTATTATTTTTTTTTAAAGTAGAAACGTCTAAATGGTGAAGAAAGCCTAAGGTTCTTTTGACCATTTGATTCACTTTCAAAGGGCAGACTGGATTTTTTCTCTGGGTCTGCTATCTCACTTGAAGCCTGAGGTAGTTCTAAACTGGTCAACCTCTTGGGAGCAGATAGAGCAGCCTTGAGACTACACTGTTTTGTGCCACTTAGCACGACTGTCTATGTGTTTGTCACATGAAATACAGTAGTCCTCTGGATTGCACAGAGTTTATAAGTTCAAGAGGGCTGAAATAGTAGTGAGAATCTCTCCACCATTTCAAACTCTTTTTTTACATTAGTGTTGTCTATTTTGTGAGGTAAAACAGGTTATGTTGCCGCCTTCCTCCTGTGCTGTTAGCTTCACAACTGGTAAGAAGGTAACAGACAAGGCAAAACTATGCTTTGTCTCTCACACAGTCCAGCAAAACTGAGTGAACACCCAGAAGACTATTCTCATCAGGGCAAAATTTGTCCCTGTCTGGTGGAGTCCTGTCAGTCTGCAACCAGGTAAGGCAACTTGTGTGGGAATTCCCTATTGCACTGACAGTGGGGCAGCTGGCAAAGCCACATTTGTATGCGTAAGCTAGCCAAAAGCCCCTGTGTGAATGTCAGTGTTTTCCATGTCGATGGTGTATCCTATCTTGAATCTAGGTGGTGTGCCACACTAGGATCACTGTGTGCTGAGCCTTTTGCTGCTTTCTTCTTACCTTCCCATCCCTTTGGAGACCAGGGTGGGAAGAGAGGAGGCTGCTGAGCAGCTTACACAGTTGTAACAGAAGTCGGATCAATTTTTCATCCAAAGCTTCTTAGTTTTGAGTCTGACACCAGACATTTCATCAGGTTATGAATTATTTTTACAAAAGCAGAGCTGTGTCTTGTCTGTGCGGTTTCTCTGTGGGACAGTTGTGCCATTTTTTTTTAAAGAATATCAGTGAAAGGCATCCTTTGTGTTTTCAATTTGGAGTGCATCAGTGATGTGAAAAATACAGCATTAGTGTTATGTCTATTTTATTCAAGGGCACAACTGTGCATTTTGATTTTTGTTTCTGCCTTTTCTTTAATCACAAAGGCAGAGCCTTTTTTCTGTGCCGCTTCCCATCTAACCTCCAAACCAACTGTAAAGTATTAGAATGACTCCAGTATCCTCTCCAGCATGAATGTTTCTTGAGCTCAAGAGAAATGCCCATGGTTTCATTAGGCTGGTTATCTGACAGACTGCTCATAGAAAACAGCTGATTCTTTTTTTTTTTTTTTTTTTTTTTTTTTTTTTTTTTTTTTTTAAATTTTTTTTTTTTTTTTTTTAACTGAACAGCTTTGGCTTCCTGTGATCAATCTTCTTTGCTACAGCAGTAAATATGCTAAACTGCAGGTGCCAGCAGGCTTTGAGACAGTCTGAGGCATGAATGCTGACCCACGGTTGTGTTTTTTGTGTCATCAAATAGCCTACCTTGTGTACAACTGTTTGGCCTATTCGTTAATTTTGGTTTTTAACTTCATGTGTGCTTATTTACTTAGGGAATTAGATCCAGTGTGGGAGAGATGCAAAACAGCCAGAGGTTTGGGAGTTTAGTAAATAATCTCAGCTTTGTTCAGTTTTGCTCTAGGTCAGGCTGCTGCATGGAGTAATTCCATATGGCAACCTGATTTGAGCTTTACTCAAAGTAAACCTTAAAATGGATTTTGGCAAAATCCATGCAGCCATCAGGAACCCATTCTCAGTTTCTGCTGAGGATTTCCTGATAGCTTTCTTTATTTAAAAAAAGAAACAACAAAAAACAACTGAAAAAGAGAAAAACTTTGAAACTTTTTTACCGTCTGAAATACCGTTTCTCTCCACCCCACTCTCCCACCCCCTCATCTTAACCATCAAAAAGCCCTTTAGGAGGTTTTAATGTATGCTGAGAGAGCTATAGAAGTTGGAGGTGCAAACATGGCTTAAGCGACTTTGCCTCTCCCCGGCTTGCTTTGCTCCATGGCTTAGGAGATGTGGGGTGGTGAGTGCAACCTCTTGCAAGAATGGACAGGCGTGATGAGGGGCACAGCAGCTCATCGCCTTTCTGCCCTGGCTCCTGTGCCCTGGCAAGATCCAGAGGCTGCTTGGTCCCTCACCAGCTTGTGCCACAGGGGTGCGTGGGCATCCGAAGCCTCTGCTGCTCGGAGAAGAGTAAGAGGGGATTTGAGCGGTGAGAGAGCCTCCTGTGGGGTGCCTCCAGTATGCGAAAGCCAGGGGTAAAATCCTGGCATTAATGAAGTCGTTGACAGAAATCCTTTGGTCCCACTGAAGCGTGGCCAAAAATGTAAAAACATTTTGAAAACAACACTCAAGGCAGCTCAGTACGCCTCCCTCGATGGAGCAAGTGAAAGCATAAGTAAACAGAGAGATTTACTTGTGTTCGAAACAAACATAATTAAAAAAAAATGTGGGTAGGGAAACAAGTACACACACAAATCCTCTCTTTTCGTTTAGCTGAACGATGTCAAATGCGAATAAAAACCCCGAGATAAAACTTGGGATAGAGCGTAGAAATTCTGGCAGAGCTGTTTCAAACCGGGGCTCTTAGGAAAAGCTGCTGATTGAAATCAATACAGCAAGACCCGGAATCTGAAAAGACCATTTCTAAGACCTGAGAGGGTCACTGAGCAGAAGTGTCGGTTGATAGTATTGCCTTCACCAAGGTGCTTCAGTGTTTGCTTTAGTGACTTCTTGCAGCTGGTGGCTGAGCATACATTTAACACCCAACCTGAGATGGCCTTGCTGGGGGAAGGGAAGTTTTTAAAGACTTCTGTAGCTTAAGCAACTCCCTCAACTCCCACATCGGCGCGTCACAAATTTTGTATATTAATCAATAATGTTTGATTAAGTACTGCATCAGATGAATTGAGGAGGTTGTTTTGTGCAGAAAGAAATTAAAAGGGATTAAAGTTCTCTGTTTTCTACTTCTATTCTTTAAATGTATTAATTTATTTGTCTATTTAACAAGTTGTGATTTATCCCAAAAATTTTTTTTAAACAGCCCTTGGTTAATATTTTCATTTTTCACACAATGGATCATATTTTTATATTTGCTAACTTGTTTTATTATGCAGCAATTGATTTTTCACAGGGAGGGGCAAAATACAGATATTTTATATCATTACAAATTACATTAAAAATTTCATGATTGTTTATCAAAAGGAGATAGAAAAGTGATTAGCAAATAAATAAAGAAATCGCACTTCCATTTTTTACAGACCCTTTTCTTGTGAAATTGCAGTCTTATAAAAATAGTGTCAAAAAGTCAAGGGTAAAAAGTGAATTTTTCATTTATGCCAAAATGAATGTACTGTGTTTTGATTACAGGGTACTTTCACAAAGACTATTTTAAAGTGTTGGTTTTCATGCTAACTTAAAACCATACCACTTTTTTAATAGATGAGGAATTCATTCAAATTCAATTACATTGTATTTGTACTACAGGGAGGTGCAGAGTAAAAGTTTGCCAAGGCCAGTGTTTCCATTTTAATTACTATCTGTAGCAGGTCACTTCACCTCCCTGAGGTAAGCGAAGCTGTACCAACTTGTTCCACCTAAAGACCTCTAAATCTCTGTTTCTAGTTGTCATGGTTTCCTATGAGAATGAAGCTCATGTAACCACATTGTCTCTTTGTCCATCTATCAGTCACTTCATCCTTAATATCTTTGCAACTCTTCAGCCTAATTGAACCAAGTTTTCAAAAGAGAAGTCAGTCTAAATTCTCACAGTTTTTATAAAAATAGGATGCTACAGACAGACAAGAAATCTTTCATGCTGCAGCTCAAGTAAAAGTGAAAGAAGAGTTTTCCTTTTTTTGAACATCAGAACATGGAAACTTAGGCATAAGACACCAAACCTTAGGGACTGAGGTTCAGTGGGTTATCTTCTCACAGAACTCTGTATTTTATTCTAGTTAAACTTGCTTTGATATTATCCATTAGAATCTGAAAGGATAAATGTCTCCTACATCAGGGAAATATTTGGTGATATGGTGAAACGCCAATGCTAAAGTGAAAATTATTTCAAAAGATCTATATGATCCACATAAAAGTGTCACTGAGATAAAAAAGTAGGTCACCACAAATGGATTTAAATCTGTGAAGTGATTTAATTAAAAAAAAAAGGTCCGATTTAGGACTGTCTGCTCAAATAGGAATTAAATAGAAGACAACATTATATATGTATTTTCAGGCAGTGTCCTTACTTTTACTGTAATATTTCAGCTCAGTGGAATTTTTTCCCATAGCTCGGGAATCATCCATGGTGATAGTGAAGACTGCTATGATGATGTATATAGAAACAACTAGTTTTATAATCCAAGCATAACTAATAAGAGAATATTCACTGTGGTATCAGACATCGCTATAATGGCCACATAAATTCCAGCAGGTGAAGAAGAACAAGGAGAAAGCACGCAAATTCAAAATGATACAGTGCATTTGCAATATGGATTGCACTTATCTTTTTATTTTCCACAGACAATGTAAATTATGTGCAACAGAATGGAGATTCAAATGATCCAGCATCTGCATAACACTATAAATTACAGTGTAGTGAGCATGTTCAAGAAAAGAAGACTTTACCAGTATCAGGTTAAAGTGAAACAGTGTGAAAAACAGTGTCCAAAAATCAGTCCCAGACTAATGACGAGCAGACCTTTTCAAGTATAGAGCTTGAACTACATTTTGTTCTAAGTACATTATACATATGGTTTTTCAAACACACTATTTCAATTCACTTTTACTGTCAGTCAGAGGCAATAATATTAAAATAATAGCAAGCACCTGAGGTGACCTGAGGATTTGCAGTGTTTACAGGAATGTATCTAGGTTAAGATCTTTCAGTGTCTCTCCCACTGTAGTATAGTATGTAGACTTTTGTCCTTTTTAAGG
This sequence comes from Thinocorus orbignyianus, assembly GCA_013400375.1. NCBI lineage: Eukaryota > Metazoa > Chordata > Aves > Ciconiiformes > Thinocoridae > Thinocorus > Thinocorus orbignyianus. The sequence continues at coordinate 210,848 of VXBW01005804.1, read as the reverse complement.
GCTTCTTCTTCCTGTGAATGGGGAATACTTTGGCAGTCATACACCTCCATGCCCTGGAAATTGCTTCACTGCTGCAGTTGTGAAGGATCTAGTCACTGCCTTGATGAGCAGTGACTAGATTTCCTTCCAAAATTGCAAGACAGTCTGAAGGAACTTCTTGGTTCTCCCACAGACTGCACAGATTTGAATTTACTTTGTTTCTGACCTCATAGATAAATTCAGATTATAGATATTTCAGAAAGCAGAGAAAAGTGACTAAGGCAAGAGTCATTCAGGTCCTTACCAGGAAAAAAAGTGGCACATAGAATAATTACAATTCTGGCAGTAAATTGATGGGTAGGTACAGAAGGCATATAAACACAAAACCGTGAAATGAAGTTGACAAGAAGGCCAACTTAAACTTCCTTTAACTTAAAAAGATTCAGTGGACTTCCTGGTAAGTAGCTTTTGTCTGTTTGTGCTGTTGATTGTTTATCTTTTGCATGATAAAAATAATTTTAGCATATAACAAGAATGTCCACTTCTACATACCTCACTCCAAAAATATTTCATCAACTCCAGCAATAGTTATCCCTGAGTAACCAGTGAATGTCTAGATTTTCAGGGAAAAGGAAAGAATAGATTCAGTGTTTTTAAAACAGTCTTTGCCTTATGTCTGGTAACACAAGCAGACCTGCCTTCAAGCCTCATTACTTAGGAAGTAGAAGAGAAATACTTTCTCTTTCAATCACAGTCTAATCTGCAGGTTCTGTTAAAGCATATCATTTATATCTTCATTAAGAGGAGGTTATTCTCAAATAATCCAGAAAGACAGATGCCTTCGGGTTATTTGTATTTTTATATACTTTTCCATGCAATGATAAGAGAAGACATACTGTCAATTTTTTTTTTTTTTTTTTAAAACAATGGCCTTATGGCTAGCAGACAATGAAATGAGGCACAAAGACAAATTTCCAAATGCTGTTAAGCTTGACAGGGCACCAAGTGTGTGGTTAAAGACCGGTTTTGCAGCCTTCTTGCCTGATTCCAATCTCAGCCGCAGCAGTGTAAGGTGGAGGGGCTGCCTCCATTGCAATCAGAAGCTGTCTGCCTTGGTACAGTTTTACAGCAGACTAATTGCAGCAAATTGACCAGAGGTATTCCTGACTTAAGATCATTTAAAAGAGAAAGAGAGGGCAAAATGAGCTTTTTTTGACAACAATATCTACTGTGCTCACTGATTCTTAGATGTTGTACAGTTGTCATAAATCAAACAGCAGGTGGCTTTAATTGATGAAATTATTCTTGCTAATTTTTAAACTGTCACAGACAGATCTAAAGCAAGCTATGCGGTCGAGGTGGAGTGCATTGTTTTTTCTTAGAAATGTACAAAGCATTCTGTCTTCAATTCTGAAAGTGTAAACAAGACTTCTTCCTGGCCTTGCCTGGGCATGCAGGGCTTGCTGGTTCAAAGGAAGAATTATATTTGCTTCAAAAAAAGAAGGACAACATTTTAAAAGATGTTCCCAAAAGATCAGGTCACATCTCTCCTGGAAGTTCCTTAACATCTTTTGTAGCAATACCAGCAACGACTTGTGTAGTTTTCAGACAGTGTACCAGCAACAGTGCAAAAAGCCGAAATCAATGGCCATCTCAGACATAGAACTATTGCTCCTGAACAGATTGATGTGTTCACACACAATTGCTCTGAGAGGCCCTAGACACGTTGGGGTCAAATTGGCAAAATAGGTAGCAACTGTATTCTGGCAGCAGCCTCCAAAGGAGAGAGGCAGATGTCTATTCTATCTTGCAAACACATTCTTTTACAATGTGTTACTTCATCTCTTTTATTGCACAAGAGGAAAGTGAGAGACAGAGAATCAAGGATAACACTAATGATAGACCATATGGAATCCATAAACAATGTTGTTCTAGAATAAGATGGCCTTTAAAGGGGGTGGGGGCCTTACTGTACTTGGGCTAGACATTACCTAACTCCCCAGGTGAAAGAAGGAGAATAGGTGAGAATAGGGAGCAGACGCTGGGAGCATGCGGTTCAGAGCAAGTCTTTCTGGAAGATATAAAGAGCAGCTTGAATCCCTTTAGAGGTCTGAGTTCCTTTGTATTAAAATAGCCTGCTCCTGCTTTCTGGGAGCTGAACCTTCCTCATAAAGATTACTGAAGAAAATACTATTTTGAAACTGGATTAAGAATTTGGCGTGTTGTTTATGAATCACTTAGAAAATCCTGCACTTTCATGTGAATACATGGGACTCCTAAGGGGGGGAAATGACTGAGAGAATATCCTCTGGTAAAAAAAAGCCCTTGCTTTGACAAAGGGGAGCCAATAATGACAACAAAGACTCAGGGCTGTCCAAAAAAACTGGGTAGGAGAACCACTACGCCCCCACTTTTACAGTCTTTTAGAGCTCAGTTGGGGTAGTACTGTACTCGGTAAGTCATCCTGCTGAAAGTGGTCATTGCTCTTGGTACTGGAATCTGAGCCAACCTAGCCCATGGGCCAGCAAGTGGGACAGCCATCTGCAGCAAGGAAGCCAGGTATTTCTCTTTGTATTGCTTAACTGGCCAATGTTTTAACCGCATGAGCACAGGGAAGAATGATAGTGTCTGTCTCTCCCAGCATATGTGAAGGTTTCAGGTTTTGGCCTTGCTGTATTTGACCTCATTTAGGACAAGAATGCTTTTATCTAAATCAAAGCCAATTTTGAGTATTAGTCTGAACTTGTGAAGACCCCCAGTGAACAAAAATATTACAGGAATTAGGCAATATGTTCAGAATGCATTTTGAAGTTTTAAGCATGTGCTTAAGTGCTTTCCTGGCTCTACTTTAATGAAAGATGGAAACGTAATGTGGAAATATGACCGAGAAATTCTGTTTCATTAAAATTGGAATGAATCCCAGTGATGAACAGAACTCAAAATGAGGAACTATTTTGAGATTTAAAAGTAGCTTCTCTCAATGTTTATTCACTCCATTTTGCTGCTGCCTAATGTGAGCCCATGGTGAGGACACCACAGCAAGCCTCCTTGTTACATTTCTGATGTGAGGTAAAAAGGTATTAGTTATTGGATAGTGGTTTGTTGTACTAGGGCACGCTAGAAGGACAGTAGAAACTATAGCTGAAGTATGAAACTATAACAGGAGATTTCTGATTGCTTATCCGAAGTTTATCTGACTTGCTTGAAAAGGCTGTAGGACACAGAAATGGGTAACAGAAAATCACAGAATCACCTAGGTTGGAAGGGACCTTTTAAGATCATCTAGTCCAACCAATGGGGGGGGAAACAAAAAAAAACACCCACAAACAAACAAACAAAACAAAACAAAACAAACTACACAAAAAAAAAACCACCAAAAAACAACAACAACAACAAAAAAGCCCCACAAACCACCACACAACACAACACTAGCAAACCCAACACACCACACAAAAATACATCCAACACTAATCCATATCCCCGAGCACCATGTCAGCTCCTCTCTTGAATCTCCAGGGATGGTGCCTCAACCACCTCCCTGGGTAGCCTATTCCAATACTTGACAACCCTTTCAGTAAAGAAATATTTCCTAATATCTAACCTGAACTTTCCCTGGCGTAACTTGAAGNGGGGTTGTTGTGACCCAAGTGCAGGACCCGGCACTTGTCCTTATTGAACCTCATTCTGTTGGTCTCAGCCCATTGATCCAGTCTGTCCAGATCCCTCTGCCAAGCCTCTCTACCCTGGTTGATATAGGACAAAGAAAGCAATTTCTCTTTTCATTTCTTCTTTGATATAATTCCATAATTTTTCTAGTCACAGGAATAAAATAGAAACAGGTTGAAGGAGGGACCTTCATTTGATGCAACACACTGTTGCAACACATAGCTATGCTGACTTCTGCAAGTTTGTTTGGGGGAGAACATACAGACATCGCACTCAGCATGTCCCAAAACGGTTTTCTAGTTGGGGGCCTGTGCCTTTTTGCAGCCGTGACCAAGTCACCAAGCAGGAGCAGCCTGTAAGCCATCTCAGCCAAGGTCAAAATGAGGTGTGAGAACAGGGCACCCTTTCTGGTGGCTCAGAGAGAGGCAGGAAAAATGAAGGGGAAGACAGTCAAATGCCTAGGGAAACAGTGAAGGGTTTTAGGAGGAACAATACTCTGTTGTTTTCTGCAGCATCTTTTGGCTGGGTTACAGAAGAGGAGTCTGGGTTTTGTCTCTCTGCACAAGAGGAAGTGACAACTCAGGAGGAGGTAATTGTGCTGAGACTTGGAGAGCCCCTGTCTCGGGAGTAACTTGGCACTCATCACACATCCTTGCTTTGGGGGCTGGTGTTTTTTAACAGTACTTGTGAGAATGGTGCTACTAGTAGCATGGCAGAATGAGCAATGTGTGACAAAGGCTGCCAGGCTGGGTCTGAGCTCAGCAGGTTACTGTGGGCATTGACAGGTGACTTAGACAGTCCTCCTCTTCTGTATTTGCTAGAGCTATAGATTTTTACTGTAAGCCGAAAGCTAAATGGGTCCAAACTGATGAGGGATAGGTCAGTCAGTTACTAATACATGTGATGGTTCGGACACAAGCTGGATGGTGGGGATGGGGAGGAAGGTTATCTGTGTGCTCTGCTTCTCATGTGCAGCCATTGCTGGTTACTGTTGTAAAATGTGACAACATAGTCCGGCTTTTTTTATTAGTTATTAAAAAAAAAAAAAAAAAAGAAAAAAACTCACGGTATCAACCTGCCACACTTCTTCCTTTTTTAAGTGCATAAAAGACAGGCAGAAGCATCCTTTCAATTAAAGCATTGCACAGTTAAGGATTCCATAGCACAATAATATAAAAAAGTAAATTACTTCTGAATAAGATCAGCTCTTTTTAACATTCATACCCTGGACATCCATGACAATCCAGTGAACACTACATTATTATTGAGAAGCACATGAAAGAAAAATGGACCATGAAGATGATATATAAGAAAATTTTTCCTATTGTGACTTTTATTACCACTTTTTTTCATAGCTCGGCAGGAGACCTGAGCTATGTTGAGCAATTGCCAAATGGCACGGTAAACTAACAAGTGGGTTTTCTGTGTGTTGTCTCCAGTTTAGTGGAACTTCATAGGGCAACAACCCACTAGTAGATCACAACTCATTTTGGCAGGCCATTTTGTGTGCATTATTGACCTTTTCTTGCTGTCCATAAATCCTTGACAATGCTGACACAGAAACGCACCAACTGACCTTTCAAAAAATGTTGGAAATAATCCGTTCCAGCTGCAGGCTGAGGACACTGACCATATTCAAATATAAATCTCTCCATCAGCACCATGGACTGCTGGCAACGACAGCATTCACAGTCCCCAAACTGATTCTCCACACCAACAGGACTGATGTCCCTTATGAGAAAGAAAATTCTCACTGGCTAAAAGCAGGAGGAGGAACCTCCCTTTTTAAATCTGACTATGTATGGCAAACCTAGGGCAATGATGGTTTGACTTCACCCAAAACCTGGCTAGCAACTTGAGTAGTCCCTTGATAGCTTTTAGTGTAAAATGTTCTTAGCACCTGTAAGCCCTGTGGAGCTCAGGCTGAAGCACAGAACAAAGTGTGCGTTTCCTGTTTTTGAGCTGGCAACTTTTCATCAGATTTTAAAGCATAAGGCGTTCCTCTCAAAACTCTTTGTGTAGTGTATTCTTTCCATTCCTTCCAAATGTTTGGATTCTCCTTTCTTCTAAAGAAAAAAAAAACCCAATACCTTGAGAACTGACTCTCCAGCTATGATAAACTGTTGCATTTGCCACAGGAGACCTTATGAGGCTGGATCCTTGAAACAGCTGCCTGGGTGAGTTAGGCTGTGTTACTGTCTGTGGATATGGTCTTAACTTGAGGTCAGTAATGGTTGAACTGCCTTGAATAACATCTTGATGAGCATTTTCTGTAGATGAGAGCACTGTAAGTTTGCAAACTGCCTTATCTTGGAGTACCTTTTTCATGTTCCTAAATTAATTAGCTTTGACTTATATGCAGTGAAGAACTTTCCCCATAGCTTATCAAACATAAAATATCAAACAGTGGTATCAAACCTTTTGGAGTGGGTCCAGAGGAGGACCACAAAAATGACTGGAGGACTGAAACACCTCTGTTACGAGAACAGCCTGAGGGGGTTAGGGTTTTTCAGCCTGGAGAAGAGAAGACTCTGAGGACACCTTATTGCAGCCTTTCAGTACTTAATGGGGGCGTACAGGAGACATGGGGTCAAAGTTTTTAGCAGGGCCTGTTGCAACAGGGCAACGGGGAATGGCTTTAAACTGAAGATTTAAACTAGATATAAGAAAGAAATTTTTTTACAATAAGGGTGGTGAAATACAGGAACAGGTTGTCCAGAGAGATGGTAGATGACCTATCTGTGGAAACATTAAATGTCAGGTTGGACAGGGCTATGAGTTGAAGATGTCCCTGCTCATTGCAAGGAAGGTTGGACCAGATGACCTTTAATGGTCCTTTCCAACCCAAACTGTTCTATGATTCTTTGAATCTATGATGAAATATATTAGTAGATATGTGAGATAAATATAACATAATTCCAAATAGCTGTGCAAATTTTTGCATTTCTTTGGAAAGGAGGTGCACTGACCCCTATTTCAGGGAGACCTGTGTGCCTCTGTGTAAAACATTATTTGAATAACTGAGAGATAACTAGAGCTGAGGTAGAAGCATAGATCTTTTTCTTGGGATATGATGGAGACCAGAAATTTGGCAGGGTTGAGAGAGGAACTGTCTTCTTATATGATTAGCAACTATATTCAGGATGCAGTAATTAAACTTAAAACTACTGAAAGGAAGATCAAACATCTCTCCCATTGTTGAACTACAGCTTTCTCTAACTGTCAAGGTAAGGACAAAATGCTGATGGGAGGTTGTGCATGTTGCCAAGTGTCTTCTGAAATGTGTGGTGTCAGCCTCTCACATGTATGAGAGAAAGTTCCATTTAGCTAAACAGAAAAGACAAAAAGTCCCTATCTAGTTGTTTCAGGATAGTAGCTGAAAGAAAGTCTGTATCATATAGGTATTAATATTACAAATGTCACTGAATCTTTATTATGGAAACTAATACTTATAACAGTATTTCACATTTCCAGAGAAATTCTATGCAGTCTGTTTAAATTTATTTCCAGAAAGTGTATTGATGTGGATAGCCAGGAAAAGATGGCTAGATGAATAAACGGAAGGTTGCAATAAAGTTTTTTCTTCTATTTCTTCCTCATTAACGATCCAAGGTAGTAATCGCCAAAATGGTCTTTTATTGGCCCCTTTGCCAGGATCTGTTTCCCTTTGTCCCCCATGGGCTTGATAATACAGATTTTGACTTCACTAATATGTTTCTTTCTGTTTGCTTTGTATTTAATTCTGGGAAAGAAGTAGTAGTAGCATGTTCTGCATATAAGAGCGCTTCACATTTCCTTTCCAGCTGGCTAGTATATATTTTTTGTAATTGTTGTTTCTACATTTGTTTTAAATTTCCCTGCCTCCTTGAAGTAAGGGATAATAGGTTTGAGAACCAGTGCATGGGTATTAAACTCATCTGTGTAAAAGGGAATTCCAACAGCTTGGATGAGACTCNTTTTTTTTTTTTCCTCTTGTAAGGCTGGAGACCATGTAATGATCTAGTCCAGCCTTCTGTATAAGGCCATAAACCTCACCATGGTTCCAGAGATTTTTGTCACCGTGTACTCTCTGAGTACAGCATAAATACCAAGCAAAGAAGAATCTGAAAAAGTCTAAAAACTGGGCCTTTTGGTGGGTCTGCAATTAGCAGATGCCTTTCATAGCTGCATACAAACATTTTTTAAAAAGCCAAAATAACACAGTCTGCATGAATAGACTATTTCAGAGCCTTTAGATCTTAAAGGAAAACAAAGATTTAAGTGTGTGTTTGTCTCAACAGTATATTTTTTGTGCAGAATGCTATGATACTGTTTCATTGACTGAACATCCGCTTTTTTTAATATTGTATTTAAGTAGATCTATTATTCTTTTACATCTCAAGATAAGACTTTATATATTTTGACTATATTTGCTGTTAAAAAATGTTGACAATTTGTTCATACCATTGTTTGTGCATGTCTTCAGCATTTATATTCCCTTGTGATATAGAAGAATTTTTAATTTCAGTTGTAAAAACTCCTCACACAGAAGGTGCTGGAATATTTAAATTTGAATTTATATTACAAATTTGCTTTGCTATACTTCAGTAACTCATCACTGATCTCACTGAAGACATTGGTAGTGGACAGCATAATGTTTCCATAGACAAATATAGACTTTATTTTATCCTCTCTATCATTCACTCCTCTATTGAATTTGAAAACTTCATGGAAACAGGTGAATAAATGTTAAAAGAAAGCCATTGGTAGATTTATTTAGCAACATATCACCAAAGGTTCCTTTCACCCTTCATGCTCTCAGACAAAATGCTAGGCAACCACAGCCTCTTTAATGAGTCCCTCCTTTTATTTCACCTTCATATGCTTATATTGTACTTATGGAGAAGGATCTAGTCCGGGGTCCTTCTTTTATGGTCCAAGGTTCCCTTGGAAGACCATTTAAACCAAGTCCTCATTTCTCCCTTTTCTCTTTCTCCTACTTCATTTTTCAGTAGTTAAGTTAACAAGAAAGGGGTTTTCCCCTTTGTTTCCTGAACATTTTCATCCTCAACTGGTCATAATGCTGGTGTCCCTAAGAACAACCACATCAGTTTTCACCTCCCCAGAGGATAAACAGTTAGCTCACTGCACTACTGGTCTTCAGCCAAGCTTTTAGTGTAGTGTTAACCTATACCGAAAGAAAATGTTTTAGCTTCTCTGATAAGATATTAACAAAGAAATCAATCTGGCATTTGGCAGCAGCAAAAGGAATCACTTCAGCAGTTTCCATCCTTTTAAATAGATATCCCTCTGCTGGATAACCATGAAGAGAACTCAATCAGAGCTGTGGTAGGGCTGGAAAATTACCTAGCTGATGAAGTTGTAGTTCTACTGGATCAGCAGGACCTTGTTGGGTTCCCTGTGCAGCTGCTGGAGGAGGAGAGGGCAGTGGTGAAAGGAGCAAGCACCTTGGACAGAGATTGCCACCCTTGGCAGTGCTGTTGGAGGCATCACACTGCCGAAGTGTCCTTTCTGTATGAACCATTTTGTGAAATCACAGCTCCAGCATGAAGCCTCCTCACGCACCCGTAAACTGACAACCAGCCTTGTACCAACACCATGGTGCCTGCAGATGCTTCTAGATTTTGTAAGAGAAAAAACAAGGATTATTTGTGAGGATGATGAGTTTGGGATGAACTGACTCAGCTGGTGGAGCCTTCAATTTCAATGAATTTGTTGTCCAGATCATTCCTTTGAAGGCATTATAAAGATGGTTTGAGGAAGTAAAATAGCTTCCAACCAGTAAGAACTGATGAAAAGTTAAGTTCTTTTCTGTGCTAAACCTCCTAAAAGTATGATAGTATAAAGTAATACTTTCTTATTAAATCATAACATCACTAATGGATTTTCTGAAAAATGAAATAAGAAAATTAGTACAAGTTGACCATAACTAGAACAACAATTACTGTCTTACAATTGTCTAAAACGCTATTTAGAGTTTCTCTTATTGCATACAGATTATTTGGGTTTCCCAAACATTTAACTTTGTATACTTATCTAAAACTCTTGATATCAAGGCAGGGTTTTTTTCCTTCTTTTTTTTTTTTTTTTTTTTTTTTTTTTTACATTTAATACTTTTGAGGAAGGACAGATTAAACTTAAGTCTTAGTTCTGCTGAGCTAACCACTGAGTTTTGTAGTAGAGTGAAGAATGAGTTTCAGACGGGACATGTACAGGAAACACTTGGATAAATATCAAATAACTTTTGCAAAGTTACTTTCTAGTCACTGTAGTGCCTTTAAAGAAAAATTCTGGGAGCTAGTAACAGACAATTTTATTAAAATATGGTTTTATTAAAATAATAGTATCCACAAAAATTACTTTTTTTTTTCACTGGGTAGTAGAGTGTACACAGCTACTAGTAGTATAATGGAGTGCAATGATCCTGCAAGAACTTGTAACTTCCTAGTGGCTTAAATTAGTGGCAGATAATACAGATGTTACCATACCTAATGCAGCCTTAGTGTCATCGGAAAAATAGGAAGATACTTCATGACTGAAATAATAGGAAAAACCTAGGAAAAAGGAAAATCAGTATTTCATCCACAATGAATTCTGACCTTGACCAGTTCAAGAGAATATAATCTTTGAAAGCACAAGTTGCATTTTTTAAATGCAATGCAAATAAAATTTCTTCACATGTGGTGGCAGTAATACCATCTATAAGGATATGTTATCAGTGTCTGCTCTCTCAGATGATTTTTGGCAAAGACTTTCTGTGAGCCCACAGGTTGGTTGGTTTGTTTCTTCACATTCTTGGATGGTGACAGCTGACCCCAAACTCTGACAACTTCCTCCAACTGCCCACCTACAGTCAGAAACTTTATGAACCTTTGCCAATATTCTCTGTTTTAAAGCACCTAATATACAAGGTTTCTGTGTGTATGTTATAAATTCTCAGGGTTGGATGCTAACATTTATTCTCTTTTCAGTAGAGCAGATAAAGCAAAATACTGGGGAAAATCCAGGTCTTCTTTGCGTGCCAAAATGTTTGAAAATACTGTCCTTTGGCATGAAACAAATGAAAGACTACTTTTGGCCCTTAGAGTAAGAAAACAGGGAACAAGATTCAGAAAACTTCCTGAGAATTTTTTTTTGGCAATAAACAGCTTAACAGTTCTAGAACCAAGGATGGAGGTATTGCAAATAGAATGAAAATACTGTTCCCAGGAAGAGACAGGAAGGGTGCAACTAGAATACTGAAGGTCTAAGATTTATAAGTTAAGGTCTCTAGTACAACTCTGAATGGCCTTTGGGTTAGAAAGAGATTTCAGGGAACAAGAATCAAAAGACATGGCCACTGAATTAATTCTTCACACTCACAGAGCCAAAAGTGACCACAGAATACTATCAGATTCATTTAGGTAACAATGAAGTATAAGCATCAGGACAAAAGTCAGATCTAGTCCACCCAGAGACATTAAGTGCATTAATTTGCCATATTTGTACTAGTGCAGCTCATTGTTGGTGATTAGGTAATAAAAGAGGACTCTTCCATGAGGCAGCCTTCATCTAGCATTGAACTCACATTCATGCCAAAGTTCCCATCTGCAAATGCAATGAGACCTCCATTTCTTTGCAGCTTAACATCTAAGGCTTAGGCAAGATTTATCCATAACAGACTGGCCAGCTGTTAGTGTTTTCTAACATCCTAAAACTTATAATAACTTCTGAATTATCAGTCTTTTCTTTCTTTCTTATTTTTTTTTTTAAAGTTACTGTGCATATTTTTGTGATTGTTTTGTATGATGTATTCTTATGTGCTGAGTTTTGTAATTATTCTCAGTAAAGTGCTTTTAAACCCCTCTTTCTTAGTGGGAGCTTGTTCCTTGAAGTCTTTTAGTTCTCAGCACATATACATGGAATAAGAGAGTACTCAAAAAAGGGCAGGAGACCCAGGTTCAGTCTTCATGTCTTCATTCTCCCATCTCTCTGAGAGCCCCAACGAACAAGGGGAACACTGAAATCAGCTGGCTGTAAAGCTCTGAAAGATGTGTCTTAACTACCAGCCTGGGAGCAAATTGTTCTATCTGTTTACTCTGTGTAAAGCAAGAAAGGGGGGAGGTTCACGTGAATGTTCCCTAAGGGAAATTTGTTAGGATACTTTCACTGAAGGGTAAACATGAAGTTTATTTTAACCTCATGAATGGTGTGGCAAAAAGCCAATATCCTATGGCATGTATCAAGTAATAGATAAGATATTGAAAATCTAAGACGGTCCTTTATTGTTCCTATTGGAGCTTCTCTACTGCATTTAAACTGTTTTTTAAAACTGTCCCTTGAAATGCTATTATGTTTTATACAATAATTTTAGTCATATTCCATGGGCAATATTTCTAAGATCTTTCATTTCTGTATTGGCATCTTTCCCCCTGACCTGCATCCTATTTGTGGGACCAAACCAGTTTCCAGTGAAAAAAAATGTATGGCACACTGCCCTAGTGTTACACGGAATTGGCTGGCTATTCTAGGCTCAACTCTTATCAGATTTTCATACTTTTCTAGTGAGATAATAATTCTTCAAAACTGAAATGAAGTTGGATCAACTGGAGTCCAAAAAGAAAAGAAAAAGCTGATGACTTCATTATAGAAGTCAGTAATGAGTGATCTCAAACATACCAAAAAGCTGCCCCATGTGGATCCTCCTTTCCAGAGGTAATGAAATTGGCTTACCTAATACTAGTCCCACTCTCCCTAAGGGAAAGGGAAACATCGATAAGAAAGTTTAGGTTATCTCTTTTTAGTCCTGTGAAGGGAGTAATAGGCCCATCAGTTAACATAGAAGCTCAGTGGACATATGATTTTGCTCTCAATTTTGCAATGTTTCATTGAGATGTCTACTAATGTTTTCCATGTCTTGTCAAGAAATTACTCTCTCTCACTTTTGATTCAAGGTGTAAAGCTGTCTTGGTCAGAGTGGGGAACCTACACCGTATTACAGTCCTTGCCATATCAAAATTAGTTAAGGAGCAGCTGAATGGGAGCAGAGAGCAAATGGGACACAGTGTATTTCTTCTGTGCAGTTTTGCCTGCTACTGTTTAGAATGAGGCATTAAAACATGCCAGCTTAAATTTTGCAGATGAATGATTAAGATGTTTAACTTTTTCGCAAATTCCCAGGCCTTCTGAGTTTCTGTTGCTCCATAGTTTCAGTCTCTGTGGCGCTAACTGTTGTCATACCATCCGCAAAACTAGACAGTATTTGTGTAGGTGTCAGTCCCCAGGTGCCTGGGGAGCTGCAAGGCTGTATTATGCCTCCACGTATTCCACAGCTTTCTTATGCTCCCTCTGGGAATACTAGATTATATTGTTTTCTCCTTCTAAACTGTTGTCGGGTCCTGTTAACTTAGTCCTCAAATACCATGATTTGTTGCAAACGTTGCAATTGGCAACTTGCATATTTTACCACTTAAGATCAGGCTTGCTGTGAATTCCTTCATAACTCACAACTCTGTAAGTCAGAGTTGTTTTGGACAAGTAAATACACATTTCTGCTTCTATTGCATTGGAATGATCTGATGTTCTTTGCTTAAAAAAATAGGAAATAGAGCCACATGGGTCCCTCCTTTTCAGTACAGCTACATCTAACTCCCATCATCCAGTGGAAACCTGAAATTAGGCACCTGGTAACAGGACCTAGTGAACTAGAGTCATAGAATGGTTTAGGTTGGAAGGGACCTTAAAGTTCATCTAGTTCCACCCCCCCTGCCATGGGCAGGGACACCTCCCACTACACCAGGTTACTCAGTCTCATCCAACCTGGCCTTGAACACTTCCAGGGATGGGGCATCCACAACTTCTCTGGGCAACCTGTTCAAGTGTCTCATGATCCTCATAGTGAAGAATATCTACCTAATATGTGATCTAAATTTCCCCTCTTTCAGTTTAAAACCGATAGTCCTCATCCTATTGCTACACTCCTTTATAAAGAATCCTCCCCTAAGAGGTAACCTTTTAATTTCATCGTGTAAAGGCCAAATCATTAATTCAAAATAATCTGTTTCTAGCAATTAATGCTTTTTCTTCTATCTGAGGTTCACCCCTCAATGCACGCAACTTCCTCCTGGAGTTAAATAATTTGGGCACAGAAAAAGGAAAAAGATGTAGAGGGTCATGTAGTGTTCTGCCAAATACATGAATTAAATGCTGTTTTAGAAAACCCTCTCCCTTTTATATCCTTACAAGAGAATTCCCATGAAAAATTACTTAAGCAACCAATTAAACTTGTTTAGCATGTTTGATTGCAAACAACTTTTTAATTATTNTTTTTTTTGGGGGGGGGGGGGCTGTCCCCACTTAAGCTCTTGGAATCTGAGTTACCAAAGCATCTGACACTTATTAGGTAAAAACTAAGTAGAGGATATCTCCACTAAATCAGGTGATGAACATAGTAGAAAAGTAGAGATGAAAGGAAATGTGTCTGTATTTTGTGAAGCGTTCGGATGATGAACATCAAATAGTGATGGGAGCAACCTAATGAACCATTGCTTAAAAAAAAATATAAAAGACTGGGAATTATTATGTACCAAATAAATACTGTCCATCTTGTATGTTGCATGAAGCTGAATGAAATAATAATATGGTTCAAAACAACTCTCTCATATTGTGTATGCATAAAGATTTAAAATTAAAATTGCACAATCAACTTGATAACTGGTATCTTCTGAATTCTAATTGCTTAACTTAGAAACTTAAATGTGCTTACTAAACTAAGTGAATTCAGGCAGTGGTATTATTTGAACCAAGGAACTAGGAGGGCAGAATACAGACAAGACTTAACATTTATTTTAAGTAAAAAGAGCTTTTGCTCTGTCTTTGGAACCCTATCCAAAGTTGAGAGTCACACTCTCATGCTGGCTGAAAAATAACCATCTTTAAAATAAGAACAGAATATGAGAAAAGGTATTGGATTTACAGTTTAGGTAAGATAATACGGGTAAAAAGAAAGATTGTTAAGCAAAGGAAATGACATTCTAGAGTTCATGAGGTATAGAGGGAGCAGTTAAAACTTGTCAAATAGCAAAAGCTGAGCCAAGTTAGACATCACAAATTAATTTAAAACAAAGAACAAAAGACTCTTTAGCCATATAAATAAGATGAGGGTGAGAGAAGAAGGGAGGCTACTCTGCATTTGGGAGGAGTAGGAATGGATGGAAGGTTGTCCCACCACTAAAAAAATACCTCATTTCAACTTTTAATATGTGATATGGAATACAGGCGAGAAGGAGCAAACCAGCTAGCTACAGGGAATAAAAAGATTGAATCTAATGGGGGAATAAACTCTGAATTTCATGCCCTTTCCAGAGTTCTGAGTGGTCTAGCATATGAAATTTCAAAATTGGTGGCAAAATATTTAAAAATAAATTTAGCCACCATTACCATATGACCATAGAACAACAAATGCAAGATGTAATTTTTATAAAGGATAAAAAATATGTTGCATTTTTTCCAAAAGTTTGAGAGATATACACAGTAGCCTTTTTTTTTTACAAGTCAAATGGAGTAGATGCAAGATATCTCAGCCTGAGTAAACTGATGTTAGGTTCTGTGAGAAACTCTGCTGATAGTGTAGGCAGAATCACAGAATCACAGAATCACCTAGGTTGGAAGGGACCTTTTGAGACCATCTAGTCCAACCAATGGGGGGGG
>VXBW01005804.1:183170-195274 GCA_013400375.1 Thinocorus orbignyianus | reverse complement strand
CAGGCCAGGATGCTGTTGGCCTTCTTGGCTACCTGGGCACACTGCTGGCTCACGTTCAGCCGACAGTTGACCAACACCCCTAAGTCCTTTTGTGCCAGGCAGATCTCCAGCCATTCTTCCCCAAGCCTGTAGCACTGCCTGGGGTTGTTGTGACCCAAGTGTAGGACCCGGCACTTGTCCTTATTGAACCTCATTCCGTTGGTCTCAGCCCATTGATCCAGTCTGTCCAGATCCCTCTGCAAAGCCTCTCTACCCTCCAGCAGATCAACACTCCCACCCAATTTGGTGTCATCTGCAAATTTGCTGAGGGTACATTCGATCCCCTCGTCCAGATCATTAATGAAGATGTTAAAGAGAACCGGACCCAGTACCGAGCCCTGTGGGACACCACTCGTGACTGGTCGCCAACTGGACTTCACACCATTCACTACCACCCTCTGGGCCCGGCCCTCCAGCCAGCTTAGCAGAGACTATATCGAGTGAGTACTGAAAGAGAGGTATTGGGGTGTAAGACAGCCACTAGTACTAGTCCTGGAGACAGGAACTAGATACATTGAAACACAAATACATTGAATAATCAGCCTAGGTTATAATTTCAGTGAAATGACTCTGAACAGAGAGAATTAGAAATTCATGCCTTTGGGGGTTAATAACAAAATTCAAAGGTCATCAGTAAAGGAGGAGAAATATTTTGCATTAGTTAATCATAAAATGGCTGTTATCCACAGGTGGGATACAACCATGGCAAGGTAAATTCAGTCACTGGATTTATTATGCAAAGCTTTTTCAGTAGAGATGAGGAATTAATTTTACCCTTATCCAGGGTGCTCTTCCAGGGTATTGTGTGTGGATCTAGTTATCCATGTTATAGAAACCTACAATTCATCTAAAAAAATCTAAGTGAGAAGAACAGGGTGATCAAAAGACGCAGAGTTAAAATATGAGAAAAAACTAGAGGAGGTGGCTCTGCGTAGCATAGCAAAACAAGAGCTGGGAGAAATCTTACTGCTGTCTCAGATTGTATCATGGAAACAAACCCTAAGGAGAGAAAAGAATTATTTAAACTAAAGCACAATCTTGATTGAGAATAAAGGCATAGAAGATGCTCTTGAAAAGACATAGAAGGAAAATTAAGGACAATTTTGAGTGTAGAACACAACAGTGTTCTAGAACAAAGAAAATTAAGATAAAAAAAATTTAAAGATGTGGCAACTTATGAGAAGCTATGATTGCCTACAATAGCAGCTGAATAGGCTGAGTGATCGAGATATTTTCCAGTCCTATACTCCCCATAATGTAGTTTGTATATGTAACACAGAGTCATGGAATACTTATGGCATTGATTCAGTTTTTCTTGAATAACAGATACAAGGGCCGCAGCAATGCTAAAACAGAAATAGCAAGACATATGCTGCAATTGATCAACCTCATGTGATCAGGATTTTGCCTTTATTAGAAACAATAAAACAATTCCAGAACAGATTCTCCAAAATCCTGGATCAATCACACACCAGAAACTTGTCAAAAATTATTAAACAAGAAAGTGACATAAAATTGTTCTTTTTGTTTTTTTTTAATCCTCAATTCAGAAATCAGGGGTCTTCTCCCTGTGGTTTCTCAGTATCACACAGCTGAAACATTTTGTTTTTTATAGTGCTGATTTGTTTCCCCTCCAGACTTCAAATTTTTCCCATCTTAATGAAAACTTTTGGTTTGCATATTGGTGGATCAGTCCCTACAGTTTCGGTGAACTTCCCTGGGTGTTTTTCACCTCTATTAATCCTAAATTTAGTGGCTAAAAATCCTTCTAATCCTAAATATGTATTTTTGGTTATCTTTCAATCCACCAAAAACATATGGGATGCCCTCAGGAGATTGAATACATAGTTCTTAAAATGAGACTCTCTTTTCGGAGTCAATGTTATGCAACTTGAATTGCTATGGAATGAAAATATAACAAAAAATTTTATTTGTCAATAAAAGTTTGTCACTTTTCAACCTGAATTCTGAACTCTTTTGTCTAACAATCCTTGTTAATAAATAAATTAATGAGTACATAACACCTCTGAGAGTGTGAGAAGTAGATGTATTATATACTAAATCCTTGTCTGCAGGACAATGGGTATCTGGTTGTATCAATAGAGAGGGAATAAGTTATGTACTCTGAATAAGACTTCGTGTACAAGTAGGTAAGTAGTGAAAGCTTGTAAATTAGGAAGAGAGTTATAGTGAGCTATAAACCACTGAGAAGGTGATGAGGCAACTTCAAGGAGAGTAATCCTGAGGAGGTTAAAGCCTCAGACACTTCAAGAAAAAATATCTTTTACATTTCACCTACTATGTTTCTGAACCTTCTCTTATCACAGGTGAAGAATATTAACTTGAATGAGTTACTCATTGATAAGCGTGATAGAATCAAATTGGTCTTGATGAAAGGTAGCATTGACTTGGGTAAGGTTAGACAGGTTAGATTTGATCACCTTTTGAGGTCCTTTCCAGATGAAATATTTCTAGGACTGTAAAATAAGACACTATCTGTCAATATGATATATGCAGCCCTGGAAGGTCCAGGCATTTTCTCAATGATTTTCAAAATTTTTCGAATTCTACAAAACCTTTTGAGATTTGCTAAAAAATTTTCTTTTTTCTAGTTAATTTTCACTAGTGTGTAGAACAAACTGAATATATATCAACTGCCATCAATGTCAGTAGGACCTTCGAAAACTTCAGTCTGTATGGAGATGTACATTTGTGGGGAATATTTTGTAGATAGATGAAAGGATATAAAGATTTTTGTTAATTACATTTCTTAGGAATATATCTACTTTGGCTTGAATGACAATCTAACATATAAATCTGACAAATCAAATGTATGAATTTGATAGCTCAGCTGCCAAGAATCATATCAATAATTTGAGGACCTCACATGTACATTTTCCAGCAATAACATATAGAATTATCTGCACAAGTTTCTTGCAGAAGGGTAGGGTGAGATGAATACGTCAGACCTTAACAAGTGGAATTACAGATCTTATTCTGCAATGGTTCTGTGCTACTGTTTTCCCTAAAGATTCCAGTAAAATTAATAAAATATCTCCTACTTGTCCAGGTTGATGCTAGGTGCAAACGCAAAACAGCTGGTTAGTAGTAAGCAGTTCTACTGTAGTTTCATATTCAAAGGACTACTACTCTTTCTAAGTTGTAGAAAAGCAGAAAATTTTATGGACCAAGACGATGAAAAAATTTAGTGAGGAAGAGACAATTTTTTTCAGCCTAGAAGCCACGTATGGGTTATGCAACCAGAGACAGAGATGTTCTAGATTTTCAGGAGGGCTGAAGACCCTGTCCTGTTGCAGAAAGCCACTTGTGTTTGTGTGAATGTGGGCCACTGAAGGGAAAAGATGTAATGATTTTCAAGGACTTAGTCTTGCAAGTAGGATACTACGGTCTTCCAGAAAATGTAACATGGCATAAAGCACAGCTTTGCCTTTTTGTCTCCTCCTTTTGGAAGCACTGGTTCAGATTTTGCATCAGGCCTCACAAAGTTGCCTTTTTTGAACCCATAAAAGTACCTGCATGTCAAAGCACCCTGTGATTTACAGTAGTTACGCTGTTGTCTCCTTTTGTCTGCTTATCTGCTGTTGTTCACAAATTGTGTCCTTGTCTTTTGTCAACCAGCTGTACTTTGTTAATCATCACCTCTGCTTTAGTGAACCTCTGTGGAAAGTCATCAGTGTTTGCAGGTTTTCCATAAGATCATAAGCTGACATAGGCAGGGTCTTGTCCTCTTTCACACTTTCAATCTACTTCTGCTCAAAAGTGTGTGATGTGGTGGAAGGAGTACACACCACGGTCCAAACAACACTCCCATAAAAAGGAAAAATGAAGGTTGGTGTTTTCATTAGACAAGCCAGCTTCCAACACTGATGAAATCCTGCAACTTACTGAAGTTAGGAGTGGCTGGATAAAGTCAGCAGACCACCAGTAATATAACCTATACTCATGGCTTGAAGTTGGCACTGCTTGATTAGAGAACTAGGCATTTTAAACAGACCTCTCTCCCCTTACCATTTCTATCTATTGCTGTCAGGTTTCCAGTCATTCTTCTCCACTGAATACTCACTCTTTCTTTAGTTTCCTGATACAGGTGGCTACCATTTGTAGAGCTATCAATTTCTTTGCCCGTTTTAAAGCAGCTATTATTTATGCCAGTCCCTGCTTATCATCCTCTTTATTCGTTTAGACAAGAACAGCTACAAAACATTTTAAACAGCTTGAGATAAAGGTTAAGCTTAAAGATCACATGTTATCATGCACAGCTTCAAAATAATGGGTTAAACCTGCTTCAACACAATGTTCTGAAATCATGTCTTTAATGTGCATTTAATTTGTGCCACTCTTTCAGATGTAAGAAATGTGAAAACATGAACCAAGCTAAAAAGCTATGGCCCATAAAGAAAATCATCTGCAGTAGCATAAAAGGTACATGCCACACTTCTTTTCACTAGTCTTCATATGCAAGACCATACAAAATTGAAAAACACACCTTTTTTTCATCTGACTTTTATGTCTTTATGTTTTAATAATATTATGTATCAGTGACATGTGTCTCACTAAAGAAATGTAATTGTTGGAAGTCCTGAATTTATCCTTCAAATAATTTTAGAAGTTTTTGTATTAGAATCAATGGTAAACTCACTGCCCTTGTTACAAACAATAAATTATCACTACATGTCTTGCTATTGAAATAGATTGCTTAGCCATTCACCATTTGCCACGGGATGCTCTCCAGATGTGTTGCATCTGAATTTCTCTGAATTTTCACTTGAGTACTACGAAGTTAATCTGTTGTTTAGCACACCACCAAAAGAATCGTTAAATATCTGCTAAACATTATACCAGTTTGCAGTGTTCTGGTGTAAGGATTTTTTTCTTCTCTTTCTTCCCTCTCTTCATTCCAGTGATCTTTAACAATGCCCCACTGTTGCAATGCTGTTCTTTTTCCTCCTTCAAAGTATAATTTTATGCTAATCCTTGAGCTGTTGAAGAGGGCACCAGCTTTCAGCTCATTTTCTGATTTGTTGTGCTATGGAAACTTTGTTACAGCCTGGCACAACCTGAATTTCCACAAACATTACCTATCGCTTCCATAGTTTAAACATTTTTTTTAATTTGGTAGAGATGACACAATAAGGAGGCATGGTCCTTCTGTCTACTGTATATCTCACAACGCAATTGCTGAGAGGACTGAACTTTCATCTCTATGTTGGAATATGGCCCAGATTCTGGATTTCAAAGCAACTAAAAGGAAGACAATCATTAAGACAATGTTCCCTCAAATCCCAGTTCAAATAATCCTCAGTTCAATAATCTCTATGCAAAACACAAATGTTGACCTCACGGAACTTCCCAACCTCCAGAATAGTTCACAAAGCTCTGAAAACACTTGCAAATATATTTCTGAAACTTCTCTCTTTTTTTTTTTTTTTTTTTTTTTTTTTTTTTTTTTATTGTGGGCAAAATATCCCTTGGTTGCCATTAGTTTTGCTTAAATCCTGTGGAAATATTCAGAGCTTCCTGGTGTATTCAACAGTTCAGAAAAATGGCTCATCATCTCAGTTTAGCTCAGTCTGCACGATTGCTTGTTTACTTAGTCCCCACTTATTTTTTTCAGGTTCACTATCAGGCTAGACAGCTCTGTCAACTCAAAAAGACATGCTTTTTTCAAACTATTGATCTCTGTTGCTCTTCCAAATCCTTTAGTATTGGCTCTTAGGATTACTATAATGCTATAATCATTCTGTTAAGGATTCAGATTTGTGGTGGACTAAAAGATGGTAACATCAAAAGGATTGAAATGCCCTTGAAGCAATCAATTTTTGTTCATCAAATACAAATGCTGAGAGGCTGCTTTCAGCTAATAATTTATAACTGAATTAATGACACATGGCTTCCGTCAGCAATGGTCTCCTCTCTGGGATCTTTTTTTTCCCTTTCTGTGATCTGATTTCATATTCTGGGAAAGGAAATCAGACTGCTAAAGAATTTAATCAGAAATGGGGACTCTCTGAAGTTAAAAGCTTAGCTTTCTTGCTTCAAATTGAGTGCTGCTGAAATCTTTATCTTTCAGTTTTGGCAAACTTGTATTTTTAAGCCAATCCTACTTATGTGGAATTGTATTTCCACTTTTTTATCCTACATACAAAGAATTACTGAGTTGCGGGAAGCATCTTGCAAAAGTTTTAAGTCACTTGAATATGTAGGTCTTCAAACATTTTGATTAATGAGAATTTTTCCTTATTAACAGAAGGGTGCCAAAACGGGCACAGGCAATTTACCGTTTCTCACTCCAACCTCCTCCTTCTTCTTCTTATATGCTGGATTCTGGAACAGGTTCAAAGAAAAAAACTGCCACTTTTGCAGTTTAAAACAAACTCAAAATCATTGTTTCTCATTTCCTGCCACAGTCCTGTCTCCTCTTTTCTGATTTTCTAGTGATTTGGGATGAGTCTATTTGTTCAGAAAGGCTATAAAAAAAAATTGACAACTTTTTCTTCTTTTATATTTTCCTCTTAAATTTTGTATGGAAAGGGGAATATCCCCCAGGCTTACCATCTGTCAAAACATTCTGAACAAGAATAGCATTAAGAAGCCAACATTAGATAGGGTTAGAGAATAAGAAAAAAAGAAAAGTCAAGACAAGACAAGAAAAAAGTCTTTATAAAGGAAAAGTTGTACACCTGAATAAGTGCCAAATTATTGGACACCTACATAAACTGATCTCAGCTTCATGGTGTTTCCTTTCTGCTACATTGATTAAGGATAACCTAATAACACAGCTGTGTGTTGAATTTGCTCTGTGATACAGTTCTACTATAGTGTGGTCCTTGCTTATGTGGACCTTGGTTATGCAGGGGAATAATTGTTGTGGCAGAAGGGAAAGAAGCAACCATGACACCAGCTTTAGCAATGAAATATCACATTAATATAGTTATTAGCTCTTCCCATTTCTTCTGTGAAGCACAGAAATTCACTGAAATAACTTCTTACATGTTGCTTACACTTCCCTTACATTTACGCTGCAACAAGGTTTACAAGCAAAAATAGCAGGTAGGCTGTCATATGTCCTTTAAGACTTACAGGTAACATTACAGATAAGTTTCCTTTCATACAAACCATTTGCTCTTGTCCAATGAATCCTTTTCTCCATTTCCTTCCTCATTCTCCATTTAGGCTTCACCATCTCCTCCCTCTCTCCCAAACACCCTGCAGCTTAAAATTGGTTTAGAAATAGATCAGGCTACTTATATTTAATAGCCAAAAGTACTTACTGAGGCTAATTCTGTTATAGTAATTTGTATTCAGTTAATACTAAATCTTCAGTGGTAGCAAATCTGCAACGTAGATCCTGCATTGGAACTTACCTGTTGTGCTTGTGTGTTAAAACTGTATGTGGCACGGATATCACCCGAGTGTTGCTGAGTCTATTAACATATCAGTTGATTTTCAGAATTTTAAAACCTTTAATTGGGAACTTACGAAGTGTTCAGAACAAAGACCCAAGGCAGAACAAAAATACTTAACCAACACTGAAATAGTTAAATAGAAATAGAAAAGAATGCATTGCATAAGTTAGAAAAGCAAGAATATAGTACACTAATCTACTCATGAAAGAAATCTCCATATCAGATTTCACTTGTACACAAACTGTCAGTATCTGAATTTGTTGATTCTCAGAAAACAATATCTAAAATTCTGCGAGATGCTTAGCACTTCAGAATGAAGCTAAAGTTCACACAAAGCCTTGCAAAATCAGATCAATGGATGAAAAACAAACACAACACAAACTTTTGGAAACACTAAATCAAAACTAGGCACTAGTTGTTGAAATTAGGTACATTAACTTGGCCTTGCAAAGTACTCATACTTGATAACAGTTGAAAAAGCAGTGTAGTTTTAAAAAATGTTTCAAATAAACTGAGACATATTCCAAATAAAAGTTACAAAATAACTGAAGAACCATAATAAAAATGATCAATAAAAGAAAAAAAAAAGCTTTTAAACTAATTGAAAACATCATAACATTAAGCTTTATGACAATCATGCTCTCTTTCTTAAAGCAGCCTTACACGCAATCTTTGGCAGGGAAAATTTTGTTTCAAATCCCCTCCCACTCTGCAGTTTAATGCAGTCCAAATGTCTTTGCTACTGAGAATGGAGCTGTTGGTCCCAAAGTTCATTTGTGATAAATACCTGGACCTTCTCTAATTTTGTCTTGCAAGTATTCAGGAGTTCCCATCATCTTTTTCTCCCTTGGCATTCTCTTCTGTTAGTTTTTCAGTGTTTGAGCTGAGATGAAAATATGCTGGAGGTTATGCCTCATATGCAGACGTCTGGAAGCAGCCCTGAAAAGTGGACTCTCAAGAGGCTTCAAAGACGTTAAACCACCTTCAACTCCAGAACAAAAGAGAGAAATGTCTTTTTCTTCCATGGAAGGCTGGGTATGTCTGGGATCCTTTTATTGTGTAGGGTGTCAAGTTATCTTTTGTCTCCTTACTTGCATCTCTGGGCTCACAACATCCCTGTGACAATGCTGAGAATGACTGCAATCACAGCCACCACTTTGCCTGAGCTGGAATCCTGAAGAAGCCACTGGGATTTAAAGTGCAGGAGATAGTCCCTTCCAGAAACAGCAGGTCTGGCTCCCCAGGCCTGTCCTTTCTTCACTTTTTATTACAGGAGCAGCCCTCTCCAGAGTCCTCTGAGCTGCAGAAGGAAATGTTGCCCATACTACCGGAAGCTGGCTCCAATTACCAGCCTTTAATCGAGAGGCATGAAGATGCTGAGGTAGTGTCATCCTACAGACACATGGGTATGAACTTCAAATCTGCAGCCAACTTCAATGGGATGGTTCACATGCCTGAAGTTCAGTTAGTGTGTAGCTTCCTGCCGGAAGGCTGGTCATAAAACTTCTGAGTACTTCAATGACTTTGGGGGCAAGGGACCACCGAGTGTTAGGAGGTACATTCTGTGTGAAGGCATCAGAAAAGCGTTCAAAATAGCTTCAGCAGTAAGACAACAAAAGTACTTGATCATGCTGTTTACCCCAGCAGTTCCTGGCACTGCTGTTACTGAGTTGCAGTCTCGGTGACATGGGGAATCTGTGTTAACGGTAATCTTCAGAAGCAGATACCTTATAAAACAAACATCACTCTAGGAAGATAGTACACAATGTCTTCCCTGTCTCCATCTGGGTTGTGGGCAGGTGTTTATCACTTGTCAGTTAATTCACACAACTGAAAACATTGTTAAGAGATAACTTTAAAATTCTTTCAGTAACCTTGTTTGGCAGTAAATGATCCCAGAGGTTATGGGTGATACCTAGAACTGTAAGTAGCTTGAAAAGTGTTAGTAAAACACCTTTTATTTCTTAGCTGGCCTTTGAAACACAAGAGAAAAGGAAATGCAGTGTACAAGATATGTAACCATATTCAGTAGCCCTTTGATGTCTCATCTGCTAGAACAAGTCCATAACAGCCTTTCTTTGGTCTGTAGTGGGCATTCTTGGTCTGAAGAGGGGGAAGGAGAAACACTGAGGACTTGTATTCAACTTTGTGATAAGGCTGAGTGAGGTTCAGTCAGTAGCACTAAAGGGCACTGGTCTCCTGGTCTCCTGGGACAGAGACAGGCAGGAAAACCCTTACCTACTCTGTCAATCAAAGGTGAGAAGGAAACATTTGCACTCCCGCCTCTGCTGTGCAATATGCCCTGACTGTAGGTAGCTGTGAACGAATCCTCGTTCAATTTTTTTATTTTTTTTTTAAATTTATTTGTTTAGGAGGAAATCAGGAAAGGCCTTAAAGGTCTACCAGGTTGCTTACATGTTCACAGTTGTCAGGATCTGCAAAGCATCCTATTGTCTCAGATAAATGAATGTAGGTTTATATGGTCAGTGCTTTAAAGGCTCATATTTGTTAAGCAAAATAAACCAGTGGCTATCACTATATTTTTCCCCATCTTTCTTTTATACAGTCTAAAATAAAAATGTCATTATTTTCAGAAGGATAGTCCATTTCTAGAACTTTTTCATCATGTGTAAAAAATAACTCACAACTTTTTCATTGAGTAATAGTAGCAAGCAAGACTATGATATCTAAGATGGACTTATTTTTTGTGGGGAAAATGTATCTAAGCCTTAAGACATAATGTAAAAACCCAATTAATCTAGAAGGTCTGGGTAAAAATGTGAAATAAATTATATGCATTGTTTTAAAGGCTTCAATATTTTGACTATTATTAATTTTTTCTAGTCATATATCCATCAACAAATTATGAAAGATAGTTTAGTCTCACATTTCTTCCACAGTCACCAGCAGAATAGTATGAAGCTAATATACCGAGAACACAAAATATGGGACAGGTCACTGAAAAATATATGGCACTTTTCCCCATCAAGTCTCTTTCTGAATATATATTGCATCCAGTTTGGGTGGAAGTGGTGGTGTCAAAATTAATGCAGAGCCTGGTAAGTTTTCTGAACATCCAGGATAGCATGATTCAGCAAAGGAAGCACCATTTATCTCAGCAAAGGTTATGAAATGAGGGGCAGGATGCGAGTGATGTCATTTTCTGTCATATGAGATGGAGTCCATCAGGTTGAACTAAGCAGCTCTTTGTGGGCCTTGCATTTTGTCACCAGTTAATAGAGACTGACATGTTCAGTTGCAACACCTCCCCCTCTCCTGTAAAGCTAACCGTGTGCATCTGAAAGCCAACGTAGCACAGGGCTTAAATCCTCCTGGTAGCACTTTAACAAGCACCAGTGTGGGTCTGATTTTCCAGCTTGCTTGCATTTGCGCTGAGTTGTTTTTATAAGGATCTCAACTCACTGAGTTCATTCTTTCTATTTTTCTATTGATTTTTCTACAACTGATGTGAAATAGAAGTATCTTTTAGGCTCTTTGTTTAACTGCATTTCCTTGTGTTTTCCCCCTTAATCTTTGTAAACTTAGTTCTTCCTGAGGTTATGGCAGTATGTTTGTTATCGCTTCTTGTCATGTGATATTTATCTAGCTGTGACTGTGATACTGCTTGTGTTTCTGAAACGGCACGGGGCTCCTCTGTTATCTTTCTGCAGGTGTTGGATTTGCTAGTTTGGTATCCTCAGTAATTAATTACTGATAGTTTTCAAAACCAGCAATGTGGGATTTTCCCAGAGAGTTTACCTCCTGATAAACTGTTTGGATTCTTGTTACAGAATGAAAATATACCCAAAACGTGAGAGGGAAAAAACAGCTCACTAAATTTTTTGCTGCTTAATTGGCTAAATCAACTGCACATTTCAAATTCTAAAATGCAAAAGGAAATAATCAATATAGCAACTTGAGACTTAAACATGCTGTCAGTTGCTAGGTTTCTGCCAGTGAGTACAATTCATCTGCCCAAGGTTCTGTCTTCAAATTACAGTAGGAAATATGAATCATCAGATTTCATCACTTTAAGAGTAGTCTGACTTCTCAACATGAAGAGTTTATACAAGGGAAAGCATTTTAAAGGCTTCAGTTTTCATGACAAGTAGGGTGTCTTACAGAACAAAACCTGATGTGCTTTTCCTTCCAAAGTGTATATGGAGACTTGTAAGTAGATGACCCCCCAAAAAAGTAAAAATTAGTTACTTGCAATATCTGACTTATATCTAGAGGTCAAACAAAATGTGATCTTGGAGAATCCTAGAAGTAGTTGTTTAACTGCGGGTGTATTCTGCTGGAGCAGGGCTTAGTGTTGTTTTTGAAGCAGACAGAAATCTATTATCTACTCAGAATCATGGGCTTCTGTTCTTCTTTTTTTGATGCCTGAAAATATGGTAGTAGCAGCAAAGTTTACCCACATTGCAAACTTCATTGAAATAAGCGGGAAGAAAGGAAACTTTGAAACAGCGCTATTTTGAAATAGACTGACCTTCTTCAATAGTTTTCAAACATCAAAGGATTGTGTATTCTGTCTGCAAGTTAGTTTTCTGAATAAATTATTATTTGATTCATCTCACCATGATCTATTTTTAGTCTTTCGGGAGACTTTTGAAAGCAAAAGTGCTTCCCCCCCCC
>VXBW01005804.1:0-183095 GCA_013400375.1 Thinocorus orbignyianus | reverse complement strand
ATGGTTTGGAAGCTCACAGCTCTTGCTGCCTGACAGATTCTCACACAATTACCCTTCCAGCAAATTCACCCTTGCTGGAACTTACTTCTTAGGAATTCCTCCAGTGCCCCTTGCACTCGTGGACGTCTGTATATTTTGGTGATCAAAGAGTGTTCTTCTCCATCCACTTATCAAATGGTTTATTTTTACATAATGTGTCTGTTGACACCACAGCTGCTTTTTTGAACTGGGGAGGGGAGAACTGCTGTTGAGTAGGGAAGATGACGTTAAAATCGAACTGCACATTTTTGCAAGTAGCAGTGGAGCCACAGCTGTGCTTTTGGGGGTTTATTGTCCTCAGTGGTACTGTCTTGTCCAGCCAAGCTGCCTACCTGTGTAGCAGTCTGACAAGCATGAGTAGGGGGCTGCAGTTTTAGTAGACCTACCCAGATGCTTTGCTGAGTCTGGGATCCCTGCTTTATAGCATACTAATTCCCTACATAAAGTTAAATTTAATCCAAATTCAGTGGAAAAAATATGCCTCCTTTATTAGATAACACACTTTAAAATGGTATTTACTAACATGTCACTCTTGACAACCACAGACTGGAAAGTGAGCTGCAGATAGCTGTAACAAACATGCATAAATGAAGACTGTAGATTCTTGAATAAAAACATATGATACAAATTTTTTTTTTTTTTAAATTTGGCTGTAGGCAGACCTGGTTTATTCTACTGGCAGTAACATATAAATACAGTTTTGTGATATCGCTTCTGCTTAAGATATTTTAATATACAGCCTTTTAATCTTGGAATATTTATTCCACACCCATTGTTATGGTGTGTGGGGTAGTAGTAATAAAAGTAATAAAAGCAAAAGTACTTTTCTGTCAGCTTCCTGGGTCTCTGAGGCAGGCAAAGCCGGTCTCTGTTCCCTTCAAAAGTTTTCTCAAAGATGTAATGTAAACCATATCAACTTCTGAACACACCACACTTCTGTCAGGGTGCAGTCCCATCAAATTCTCCATTTGTTTTAAAATCATAGGATCAGACTTGTAATACAAAATGCAACCTGTGAATTGCTTGCATTGCCCTGACTTCCTTTTGTCACGAGGCACGTAGGCACAAATTAGTCTCAGAACTACTTCTCTCTCTACTGTCAGGAACTTGCTGGGACTGGCTTATGAACCAAGGATGTACCTTCTCCTCCTTTCTCTTTGAAAGATTTTCACACCAGCCAAACTCTTCTTTGTGATCTTGCTTACCTGCTATAGGAAGGATATGATGTGCGCAGAAACCAATTGACTCAGGTAAGTAATTGGTAAGTGCCGGTGCTCTGTGGAGGCACTTGACACAAAGGAGGCAAAAGGGTAGGTTGGCATAGTAAAAAGCATCTGGAGAATGTGATTTAGGTAGAAAATAAGCCGCCCTATCTCTTACATTATTTTATCTTATGCTGCCTTGTGCATCTCTATTAATCTTTCTTCTTTGATCCCATGGTACAGCTCTGGTACCACCTGTGTCTCATCCCACTGATTTCTTTAGCCAGAGCTTACTGTTGTGCAGTAGAAGGAACAGCCATAGTCTTTTAGGTCTTTCTCTGCTTACAGAATATTCCTTCTCATTCCCAGGGGATAATGCATATGAGACCTCACTGGCTCAAATTGTCTAATTTCATTGCAGCAGTCCTTGAACGTGAGAAAGGGAAGCAGATGTCCAGGCTGAGTGAGAAGAGAGGGGGCTCACCTGGTGTTTGTCACCCATACCGTTGGCTTCTTTGCTACCTGCGCCTTTGGAGCAGGGTGGGTATTATTTAGAACAATACTCCTGCAAAATGGGAGTCATTTTTCTGTCTCTCCTTTCCCCACTTCACCTTCCCATGCCATTGCCACATTGTTTTATGTCTGAGCTTGAAACAGATGTAAAAACTGGTGAGGGTGGTGCTTCGCTTCAGGCCCTTCTGCCTTTGCGGGGGATCCCATTACCCTGCTGCCAGTGCAGCTACAGTTTCACCAACATGATACCCAGCTGTTGTATAATATAAGTCAGAGCATTTCTCCTTGCTTGCATGCTCCATATCTCCATCTCCACACTTGGTTTGTGGCTCTTGGTATCCCCCTGGAGCCATTCTGCTGCCTGGAGGCACCTTGTGGTGAGTTTAGTGAGCTCCCTGCTCCAGAGCTACAGCCTCAGGGCTCACACAAGGGGAAAAACCACAAGGAGATGAAGGATATAACTTTAGCTAGTACAGATTGGCAAATAGTCCTATGGCAGACCCCAGCAGCTGTTTGTGCCTCTACATCAGTTCAGGATTGAAAATAGGAGCAGTATTGGCATCATTGCAAAGACCATTTGAGGCATACAGAATTTAAGAGTGAAACTCTAATCTAGGCAAGTGGCTTAATCTCTCATCTGTCTCAGTTTCTTACCCATAAAGTGTTGATATAATAAACTTTAAGATTACTATCAGTATAGGTGTGCTACTTTCAAATCTGAGCAGCTTCACTTTTGTTACTGCAGTCTGTTTACTTGGCATTAGCTCCTGGTAATATTCAAGCTAATAAACTTGTGGCGTATATTCTGAAGCCTGCAAGAAGTCAGCACTCTGGTTTTCTGTCTGACCACTACGGTGCCTAAACTTTCCCCTGTTCGTGCGTTATTTTGTTACTTGGTCAATCACTTTTTTCTCCCCGCAGAATGTAACCTACTCAAATAACTGTGATTATACATTCATAATTGCAAAGTCAAAATAAAAGCCTAGAGCATATGGAAATGATCAGAATATGGTGTAATAGCGGCAATGCCATTTACTGTATATAATCAATTTGGCACACCAATAAATACATACATATATAAACCTTTGACAAGCACACTATTCTTTTCTATAAAACTTTTCATTTAAATTCTGGTGCTATTGTTTCAGAATAAATTTTCTTGTCACAAAGATATGGCTTTTTATTTGATTCAGTCTTATTACATCATTAAAATATTGATATCCTTTATGTTTTGTAAACATTTGTGGACACACCATTAAGCAACATAAAACACAATGCAGTAACAAATGCCTGTTTTATGACTGCTGTCAGACTATATATTCTCTAATGGCCTAACATTATCAGCAATCTAAGCCTAAATTATCACAACTAAAAGTCTATGAAATACAAGACACATATATAATCTCCAACAGTCAATATATCGAAACATTAGAATCAAAGGTTCAGGCAATCAATTCAGCCAAAAATGCAGTTTTGCAGAGGAATTTTTCATTCAAGCAGCAAAAAGGAAAAGGAAGGAAACAGCAAGTTATTACCAAAAAGATTGCCCATATGAAAGAAGATATAGTTTCTCTGGACATTTATGTACTGTCAGCAGGAGGAATGGGGGAAAAAAGGTGAACTAGAGAAAGAGAAAATGAATTTGATAAAGGTGCAGGGTTTATATCTTTATTGCTTTCATTATGAATGCTTTTTGATCAATGAAAATGTTCCATTACCTGTTTCGAAGATTAATTTGTGTTTTTCTCTGACAGTTTTTATTTGGCCTGAGAATTTTACGGTGTGTCTATAGGAACAGAAGAATTAAAGACAAGGATGATAAATAGCTAACAACATATGATTCATTCCAAGTTGTGTGAAAATACCCTCTGTGCTGCTAGAGAATGCAATTAATGAAAGTGTATCAGGGACACTAAATTTAGATAGTGATAAAGTCCAAGGTGTTTTGTTGTATATGGCATGGTCAACAGCAGTTGCCAGTGAACACATACAAGGAATTAATTTGCCTTTTGCATAATGACCATTTAAAAGTATTTTTCGTCTCCTGTGTCAGCCCTAGAAATGAACTTTTTCTTTTGGTTGCCTTCTCTTGTAAAGGTGATGACAGGATCAATTTCATTGGCTTAAAATGACAATATTAATCACAAGGGTCTGTCAAGATACATAATGGCAATATATATTGGAGAAGCGTCTTGGCAGAATGCACTTCTTATTATGAATCTCCCTTTTATTGTAGTCTTTGACAGCAACAGTTTAAAGGGTAAAGAGAGTTCTAAAATCTCAGCACCACAGGCAGACAATGTCAAGTAAAGAGAAGCAGGGAGGAAGAAAAGCAAACAAGTTTGAAAGAAAGTGTCCAGACTCTCAAATGCATTCCTAATTAAACACCAAAGGAATCGTGATTTAGTAAGATTCTAAAGTATGCCATTTACTCTCCATCAAAAGGTTTGTGGGTTTTTTTAACTTTCCTTTCTAAACTAAAAAGGTAGAAGGCACACAAAAGTCTGGTACCTAAGATGGTTTCAAAATACAAAGGTTCTGTGTTTAGTTTACTTTTTGGATTAGACGTGTCAGTTCCAACAACCCCAGCTAACCTATGCTCTTGCCCATCCTCTTGTGCTCCTTGTCCTTCTTATAGAGATTATACCTCATCTATTAGGCTCTTTTTAATTTTTGTTCCCACTGCTTCCACAGATTTTCTCTGAACACTTTGCCACTTTTGAAGATCTACATTCTTTGCCATTTGTTTATTGTTCCTCTAATGAAAGTATTGGAGTTGTTTATGGAATACAAATTAAAGCCTCTTTACCCCTTTCCCTTTGGAAATGAAATGGAAACATTTTCCATTGACTCAAAGGGAAATAAGCAGCATGGAGCTGATTTATCTTATTCACATTGTAATTTGCTAGACATCCTCTTTTCCTTGCCTGTTTCCATTTTTAAGATTGTATGACAGTAATCAGAATTTAATATTTGTTATTTTTATATTTATCTTTTCCTGATTAATCCAATAAATAAAAATTAATATGTATTTTTATGATTTATTGTTCTATTCCTTTTGTTTGAACTCTTGGGTCTTTGCAGTGATTTATAAATCTGTGTTATGCTTCTTTCTGTTTCCCTCTTTTCTATGGAATACAATGTTATTGGGAAATTACCACAAGATTCATTTTAAAATGGGAGTGGGAGTTTGTTTGTAAATAAGAGTACAATTCTGCTAAATTCTCTGGAGATGTACCGGTTTTATCTGGTCTTAAAAATTTATAATAACTTAGAAAGCTAAGTACAGGATGATCCATCATGGTCTAATGAAGTAATTCTTTTCCAGCTGTACTGAAAATGAAAGCGTAGCTGATATCCATTTCTGTAGGGAAACTACAGACACAATGTTCAATATCCTCCTAGACTAGACAATTACAAACTGCATTTATGTAAACTCTCTTGAATTCATTGGCTAATACCCATTTGAGTAAGGACTGCTTACTGAAGGGAAGATTTTCAGGATCAAGCCCTACCTTAATATTCTCCACTTTAACCAGGCAATTATCTCACCCTCCTGAGCAGGTTACAAATTATGCAAAACTATAAACAAGGTCGAAAGGGCAAGAGGAAAATAGAAGTAATTTATGAAGTATGCATCATGCTTATAGAGTTCTTAAAAGCAACAGACCTTACAATTTGGATACAACATAGCAGTAACGTGAAGATGAATAGAAGATCCTTTCCTAGTTTCAATATTGCATCCAAAACTTTAAAAACGGAAATAGAAAATACATGTTAACATGCACAACAGTTGCTGTAAATTAAAAAAGTAAAAATACAATATATAAATACAAAAGTTGATAGATAAGGAAAAAATGTTTTCTATCTCATTTTCCACAAATTTACAAGTCTATTTGTGCTTTTTTTAAAAAAGGGCTGTGATTTATTCAGAGTAAAATTGGACAGGTGTGAATTTTGGGAAAGCAACAATACCAATAAAAAAACCCTGAAGTTTTTAGGATGTCGCATTGTAGAAGCATTTTTTAATTTTTTTTTTTATATCTCCTGATGAAAAAAAAAGTGGATATTTTTGTTGGAAATATTGCTGAAGGAAAATACTGTGTTTCACTAATTAATGGACTTCTTAAATTGGATACAAAGGCAGATACAACTCTGAGAAGAATTAAAAAGAGCACAGTACTTGTGGTTGATCAGAAAGGGAAAAATAGGTGTGTGAAAAAGCTGATATTGAGGAGTTTACCAAGGACTCTGTTGCAACCGTACTTAGGTCTCATCATCAGGCAGATACAAGTGATTTGGGCCTTTTTTTCTTTCTTTTGGAACAAAATTATGTCCTTACTGGAGCAACTGAAGCTCTAGCTGAACTCAGCTAATTGTAGATTTGGGAAGAGAGTATTGTCTTTTTTTTTCAATTCACTAATCCATTACATTTAAGATAAACAGTTTTCGATAACAGCTTGCAACAGCAGAAACTTACCATAGTAATTCCAGGAAGGGAAAGAATTATCTTCTTGTGGTGTTGGTCTCATACATGCAGATTTAAAGGTACTGTTCATAAATATTTAGAAAAAAATATTTTTAATTTCTCCTGGACACTTTCTGCAGTACTGTTGCACTCAGATGATAGCACGCATAGAAATGCACACATCAGATCTTATAACACAAATCTACATCTTGGCACTCATCTCTTTTAAACTAGAGTTTTTGAGAAAAAATCTGAGTTCTTAATGCTTTTATTCAGGTGTAGGGAAGTTAGTTCAAAGACAATACTCTGCTAATTAATACAGTGTGGGGAAATTATTGTTTTTGGCGTGAACAGTTTTCCTTGATTAACTTTGGCTATTTTTAGGTAACGTGCTCTCCAGTGCAGGAAAAAATACAAATAGTTTAATCATAATTTGGTGGAATGCTAGTTTATTTATGTACATTTCATTGTATCGTCAACTTAAAAATTGAACAATACTTTAGTTATTTGATACACAGAATTAAGTTAGTCACGCTACTTGGTCTGTATGCCTGATCCTCGCAGTGGCATAATACTATTTCTCTTTGCAAAAATAGTCCAAAAGACTATTGAATAATTTTTGTCCTCTTGCCTGAGATTATTTTTGTGAATATTCTTTAAAACAGAATTTTTCTTGAGATATGTCAGTGGAGACATGAAAATTAAAACAAAACCAGTGTAACTAGTTTGAATAATTATTTTGTCAGAGTTCTTCTGTGTTTCTCACCACCTCTAAAATTTTTAAGTACTGCAGCTTGAAAATGGTTACTAACTTGACCCTCAGCCCTCTGCTCTGAAATAAAATATTAAAATGGAGAAGTTATTCAGACTTACTGTTTCTGGAAGACTTTATAAGCAATAAAACTACTATAGTTCTGCTGCATAGAGAAGAAGGATGTGGGTAACAGTGTCTCTGTTCTGCAGATGTGTTTCGTTTGGGCTTCTCTACCATTGGCTACAAGAGTTTTTGAAAGACATGGAATATTAGAACAATTAGATCATTAGCTACAATAAGGAGCTTTTTTTTTTTTCTTTCCAGTTTTATATTATCTAGTTACTTACTGTATCTTTTACAGATTACATTACTAAAAAGTAGAAACTATTTTTTTTAAAAGAAGTTGAACATAATGCCTCATTTATTCATACCTCTCTAGTAACAAATCTTTACTACATGTGGGATCAACATACAGTGCCACAAAATGTATCTTAACCCCTGCCATCCCAACTAAGTAATGTAGGAAGATCTCAGTATGATAATCACAAATGATTTACCACTGGTGACTACACTTGTATAATCTCTGACAAAATACATCTGATTTTAACCCAGCTATCATGTTAAATCTTATGCAATTTCAAGATTATGAAATGATAAGGAAAAGATCTTCCAGCGCTGGAGTGAAGATGATATAATATGTATTGGCATTTACAGTAAGAAAATATGTCTTTATCCAGTTAAGTGCTGGAAGGTACTGCATTTCATACAGGGGTTGAGAAGAAAGGAATCCAATCACTGTACTGGCAAGTGGCCTTCTTGTGATATATCTGTAGGGTGATTGCATGTGGCTTTTAAAATTATTTTTTAGAGGCTCATTATCACTTTAAAAAGAAGTGAGAAAATTAAAGCAATTCTCTTAGCAGACCCTGCAAATATTTTTTAGTTTAGACAGCATTTTGTGAAGCATTCATGTACAACTCTTTTGAGTTTTGATATTATATATTATTTACTTTCACTAAAATTATGTTTTGATGCCTTAATTTTAGGTGGCTACTCTGTTTTAAAATATGTATTGGGCTAGATGGATTTTTAAATTACTGGATTTCATGTATTGCTCTGCTAGATTTTTGCATTCCTATATTTAATGCACAGTTTGTTCTACTTATGTGCATATAAAATATTCTGGTTTTTGCATGGATTATATTTCATGAAATGAAGAGAAGAAGAACTGGATGAAGAGAGACTGATGACATTTCTTTCTCCTCAAATTCATACGGGAAAAAAGATTCTATTTCTTTTAGATCTGTAGTTGCTTCTGAAAGTGTGATGATCCTCTAGGACTCCGAATTTTCTATGAAACGGTATTTTGTGCATAGGTTTCTCACTACAAGTAATGTGTTTGTAGTGTGAGAGTTCTTCTGTGGCTATCAGATTGTTCTATTATCCCAAATATTCACTGTCATTATGTCTAGACTTTCTGCTGTAATAAAATTTTTGTGAAGATTCTGTAGAGGAATGGTTTACACACCACTCTATGATTGCACAGCAGAAAAAATCAGCAGACTATTGATGTCACTGTGATATGGTGATCTAGCACCCTGACACTACACTCTGTGAAAAGGCTTGTACTTTTATTCTGTTTTGAGATGTACCTGTATGTTCCTGCAAAAAATGGCACTCAACTAAAAAAGGGTAAATCGACACATCAAAACTCTTTCCTCTTGAAGAAGAAAAACAAATTACCTCTCCAACCCCAACGAACCTTTAAATACTCTAAATGCCTATCAAATGAAAATGAAGGTCTGTAAAATTTTGAAAAAGAATACTTAGTTTCGAATTAATCCATGCTAACTTTGATTATGTAAAAGGTGGTTATATGCTACTTCAGTTCAACTCTGTTGTGAAGGAAACCTTTTAATGTTGGTTACATTTCAAGGCTTGTGAAAGGAGAAAGACTCTAACTTGATGATCTCTGATATCAAATAAGTCTTTTTTTTTTTAATAATCATCTATAAGGTTATGAATAATTTTCCTGTTTACTACCAGAAATGAAGTATTAGACATTAGGAAATTAACCCATCTTTTTGTTAGAGAGAGATAAAGCGTGAAGTTTGTTAACTTGTAGAATAAGGAGAAAGAGTAGCATGTCCTAAAGACTACAATCTCTGTCACTTAATTATGTTACGAATTTAATTAAATTTGTCAAAATAGCTTTTTATGAACAAACCAAGTTAGTTTTATTATTTTACTATTTATGCTATTTATGTGGTGGCTTGAGTTTTTGCCCTTGCATTTCTTAAAGTTTCTTTTTATTTAAGAGTGCAGAATGTCCACCTCCGAGTAAATTGCCTCCTAAAAAATAGAATAGTAGATTTGAAAAAATTGTTTAAATATAATGTGAATTTGGAATCTAATAATAATAACTGAATGGCTATGATAAATTAAAATTATTCCATGAGCCATATTTCAGTAGGTAGTATGAAGTTTCACTCACAGAGTATTGCTTATGAAGAGTTAATCTGCTGGATTTCTTATATGTTTGTCTTTTCTGGGTGACAGTGCCCAGAGACTGAGTAAAGCTCCACGAGTCCAGGTTCATACAACACCTCAGAGAGCTGTAAGACTGAAGCTGTAAATTGAGAATTTCAGGCTTTAAACATTTTAAGAGACACTGATCACTTTGATCTTTAACATAACCAATTCAGATTTTCTGTCTCTTTTCTATTTTAACAGTTTATGGGCTTTTGCTTTATTTTTTCCTCACTTGCACATTTACAGGTATTGAGAACGTGGTCAACAATGTTATAAAGAGAAACAGGAGTCTCATATTTCAAAAGTGTGATCAGAACTTCCTGAGTTGAGGTACCTTATTCTGGGCATTTAAATTTATAGTTTGAGAGACACCACCTGTAGGCCACACAAGGGCCATGCTGATCACTATGAAGTGGCCATTTTGATCACTGTGAAGTTCACAGATTTGATGAGCAGAAGTTGAAGAAAAGCCAAGAAGAAAATTGAAAAAGCTGGGTTACTTAGCTGCATTTCTCCTAGTCAATGATTTCATGAGAAAACCAAGCGTCTGCCATCTGGGAGACAGTGGGAGTTACAAGTTTAGCTTGCTGAGCCATTAACTCTTACAATCCCTTCCTCTCCTTTTGTAAATCTGAGGCGTTAATATATCTTCGGATATGTGGGAGGTTTTAAATGAGTAAAATGGCATGCAATGCACTGTTATGTAAAGGATTAGGAGACATATTCTTGGAACAACATTCAGGTTTTTTATTGAGGTGGAATAAACAAATCTTGACCTATCCATAAGACTCCTCAGTAAACCAAGTGGCTAGAGACATTACAGACTGATCAGGGATTTCAGAGAAGTAGAAAGAGGGTGGCGATACACAAGGAAAGAACAGAGATGCTCCTGGAGTATGACCCTGAGAAAATCTGAGATGCAATTTTTGTATCAAGCATTGCCTGAAAAAGAAGCTTGTACCTGTGGGCAAAGCAACTGTCTCCTATTTGAGTTCTCCCAGGACTCTAGATACGCTCTGTAAGTAAACAGGACTTTATCTAAGAAACACCTTGGCAGAATCAGTATCTCCTTCTATCACAGAAAGCTACAAATTTGTTAAATTTGGCTACTCATTCACTCAAAGAAAGGCAACAGTATGGCTATAAGTGGAAAAACATCTTAATTTAGTTTTTTTTCCCATCTGTACAAAAGATCAGAGTAGTCAGACTAAAATGCTTGGTTCAAACTTACTTTATTGTCAACTTTTTTAATTACTGGAACATGACAGTTTCTGCTTTATTCAAACAACTCCCTTCACTCCATGTCATTTTTATCAATGAAGAATATAATTTGTTAGTGGACAGAGAGTTTTATAGAAGGTAACGTGTCCCACATTGTCCTTAGTCTATACTCATGCATACAAAGATGACTAAAACATACCATGCAGGGATGGCTGAGCATTTGAACATTCCTGCAATACCTTCAGCTGCTTCAGCCAGCTTCCTAGGGTGGATGTTTTGTGTTGGTTTTTTTCCCCAGTTTGATGGCCTGATTTTACGCTTAATGTGAATCAACAGACAAATGGTAGTGAACTAACAGTTTTGGAAAAAGTACATGTTCATCAAAGTCATTCTGGTAAACAAATTGTGGCAGCTCTATTAATCATGTCAGTTTTATGCTCCCTTCTTGCTCCCTTCCCTCCATTCAGTCTAGTTGTCACGTGCTGTGTTTGCCTTATATCAACACAAGGATATTGGAATGACAGACAAACCAATACAGAACTATATTTAAGTAATTCACCTGAACCACACACCTTCTGTGGCTCATGATCAGTAAGCCAAACTGTTACATACCAGTGTACGAGGACTGAGCCATTTTTTCCACTAACTTAAATAAATTAAAAAAAAAAATGTATATACATAATTACTTTTATTCCTGAGTTAATTAGAAGCTGCACAGCAAACTGTAGCTTCAGTCCACATGCAGTTTTCTGTGACTACTGCCTGTGAGCAGAAGTTATCTTTTTTTTTATGCCTGCAAATTTACATCCCTAGGTAACCACATA
This sequence comes from Thinocorus orbignyianus, assembly GCA_013400375.1. NCBI lineage: Eukaryota > Metazoa > Chordata > Aves > Ciconiiformes > Thinocoridae > Thinocorus > Thinocorus orbignyianus. The sequence continues at coordinate 171,542 of VXBW01005804.1, read as the reverse complement.
ATTTCACACGTGTAAACGGAGTACCCAAATAGAGTACCCATAAAATCTTACTGCTTGTGCACACGGAAACGTTTGTGGGAAATTGCACGCTCATTTTACAGTCTACACTCTTTTTTTTTTTTTTAAATTAGCTATGTGGCAGTAAGATTATTTCCAGATCTGTAAGTTTTTCATTTTTATAAGAATACTGTGACCAAAATCAGAAAATAAATCTGTGGCTTTTCCTTAATGCATTCACATTTTTCCATTTTGCTGTGAAAACAAAACAAAAAAGCCTTAAGTAGAACTTCTGGGAGAAACCCCACATGCATAACCATCTGTTTTCTTGCTAGCTATTTTTTTCCTAGCAGTTAGGGTGGCTTCTTTGGCTTTTACCAATTGCCAGGCTCAGGTCTTCCGCCCTGAGGAATTGCACACCTTGCAGACAGATGTGGGTATGTAAGGATCAGAACGAATCTCCCTCTCCCTCCCTACCTCACTTCCCCACACATACTCACATCCCCACGCACAAGTGTTTACAAGGGGAAGCCTTGTACGACTTTTTAACTTTGCCCCATTAGGGCCAGTGTATGAGCTACTGGTGTAGCACAGCAAAGAGTAATTTCACCAGGCGGTGAATCTTGTCAAGTGTGGAAATGAACCTTTCTAAGCAGCAGCCCAAGCATTAATAATTGAATGGCTGTGGAATTGCAAGTAACAAAGCTTGTTCCCCTCATACTGTAACCTGTGAGCTCCTTTAGGATGTGCGCAAGTATGCAAGACCAGACAAGAAATTGAACATTGTGCAACTGCTGTCTGACCTCCATATATTTTTGGCACGTCAGGTCTAATGTGTATTAGCAGGGGTCAGACACAAATGCTATCTACATCCAATGAACTGGCTCTCTTAAGATAAATGACAAAGTTTGGAAGGTATTTGCCTGGAGAAAGGGGTCTAACTTCTAAGCAATGCTCAGTTCAGAGTGACACTGCTTATCTTTTTAAACATTTAGAGCACAGATCTAGTTTGCAGTAGAAGTTTTCCACTTTCCCTCCTGCTGTCTTAAGTGAATGTAGGTTCTAAGTTGTGGTAGATACAGGAGCTTTAACAAAGAAACACAGGAGCAACACCAGCAGCTGCTGGTGTACTTGAGACAAATGGATTCAACACAGCTATGCAGCACTTCTTGGATATTTTCTGTTTTAAGAATAAGGGAAAGAACAATGGGAATGGCAGATTGGCAGCACAGGAAAAATATGAAAGTCAGTATGATTCTTACTGGTTTAATATTACACAAAGGACTGATTTTTTTCAGGAGAGGTACTTTTAATACACAAAGTACTATTAATATATAGGTATTTCTTAATACTTTTGAAACATAAAAATATGTATTAATCATTCTAGCAATGGTATATTAACAGAATATGACTTTTTTTTTTTTTTTTATTCCCCTGAGAAAATATGAAAAGATGTAATTCCTTGCCAAGTTTAGCTAGAACTATAGCAGGACTAATGCTTTGAGTTACCGATTTTTGCAGTATGCATATAAACACTTTGGTATGGGAAAAAACCCCACAAAGAGTCCAAAACAACAACTTGAGTTTGTATTTCATCTTATTTTAAGGAAACTGCAGTTATAAGAGAGAAAACCTAGGAATAACTAAGGACCTGACTCTCATTTCTGCTCAAAAACTTCTGTACTGCTCCAGCACTAAGTAAGAATTACTTTGATGTGCTTCAAGGTTTGAAGAAACAAAATTGTCTGTAATTTAGGTTAAAAATTGTGATAATTATTTTAAGGCAGGCTCTGGTTTAAGGGAATCAAGTTGTGGTATTCATATCCAAACTTCTTTAGCATTCTGTAGTTGAGGCATGTCTCCGCTAAAAGCTTTACTGATACTGTTAGCTGTGATACTGTTGAATAGAATTTAACAGCTGAATAAAAGTTTGAAAGCTAACCCAGCTGACTTTAATCAGTTTATTGATTCAAAGCTATACAAAAGTAACCAATTAATATCACAAAAGACCTGACTGGAATAAGAATTTATTGGAGCATGCTGCTGCCGTTTGTAAAGGCACAAATCTAGCATGCAAAATTAGTTACTTCTTTTTAAACTTTATTTATCAATTGTCAACTATTTACAGTGTTACTTTGTTAACACCTTTTTGCTTTAAAAGCAACAGAAGATTAGCAAAATGTCAGTTACGGGGATCAGTTTTATAATATTTCATCTGGCATTTGATAGGAAATATGATGCATGCACAACATATAAATCCTCTAGGGACCAAAACTCACTACTTATCCTGTGCCCTCAATAAAGGATAAAATAATGGTACTTAGTTTATGAACTGTTAGGGTAGTAGACTAAACTAAAAGTTAGGGAAATCTTGCCTAAATCCCAAACACAATGAAAGTACCAGGAATGTTTGATTAAAATCTTAAAAAGGATGTTACAAATTATGTTTTAAATAAAACAATAAGTAATTAAAATTAGGAATGAAATAATCTATTAACAGTACAGGCCAGTAATCCAAAACATAACAGTAAGAGAGAATATTCAAAGTCCAGAAAGTCAGATGAAAGAACATTTTTTAAGAATCCCCATTCACTGTTCTGAAGACACCATCTCTGGCAAAATAAGCATGGAAATTATTGGTGAGGCAGCAGTATGTCTGATGAGCAGAGTCACTGCTTCTAGCTTAGAGAATAGTATTTCATCCAAATAAAACGTTGCATCATTTTGAGTAAGAAGTTTGGCTTCATGGAGTATGCTTGCAGAGTCTGCAAACTGCTTGCTCTCGTTTTAAGAATGTGTGAATAACATGAGAAAATGTTTAGTACTCAGAACCAAAAATGGCTCCAGAGAGTTAGTAGCTTCTTGTGTCATTGTTCAGAAACTTGTTTTAAGGCCCTTTTATTTCTTACAGGCTCCTCTGATTATTGGTCACTCCCACTAAAGACAGGAGTAGACATAACTCATAACTCGCTAAGAGGACACTTGCAAGTCCTTTTTTCTTTTGATTGTGTAGTAGTGCACAGAACACCAGATCGCTCTTTTAATAATAAAAGAAAGGTAGAGACCTTTGAATTGGGTGAAACATAAAAAGAAGAGGTGCTAGAACATTCAGATGCTTCACGGATCAGTGAGCTACTAGAACCAGACTATATTATCTGAATGATGCTAAAAAAATCCTACAAAAGGATGTAAGGTTTGACTGCTTGCTTGCAATTGTGCAAAGCTGAAAAAGTCCTACTTAACTACTGCCTAATATGGGAGGCAGTGTAAAACTGAGAGGAGACTGTGCTTTTGGAGTTCTATAGGCCCTCATGTTTTGTTTCTCTGTGGACCTGGGAGCATCTTAGTCTCAAATAGCGATGAGCAGCTTGGAGCCTAATCCCTAGCCAAACCCCACTGTGATTCACAGGATTCATTCCTGAGGGGCTTCGTCAGCTAAGTGTTCCCAAACCATCCATAAGGGATCAATATGTTGTGTGTGCTCCCCATTCAACACTCAAAAGTATTGCAATGGGGATGCCTCTTGCTCTTTTCTTCTAGACGGCATCTACATTGTCTTATTAATGAACCCCACATGGTTCCCTCAGGGGTAGGTTCCCTGTCCGTCTGTTGTGGCCTTGACCCATGTGTATTACGAGTGGGGTGCTGGGAACCCTGCAGAGGTGGGAACCTCAGATCTAGCTTTGTAGAACCTTCCTACACACAGCTTTGTGATGCCTCAGGAAATCCCTTTCTCCCCCAGATTTCCAATTGAGGAACGAGAAATCTGGGCTCACCACTGAGCACACACAAGAATCCCCACACTGTCAGATCTTCTGAAAACTCCCACTACCAAGGTAGTCTCCCTACCTGAAGAGTTGATCTGTAGTTTATATCTCCCACATGGGCCTACTGCATCATGTATCTGGATGACGTGAGTTAACCACAACTGTATGACATGAGCCAATCACAACTTAATGACAGCTATATACCTTAACCACTTACTGCACACAGTTCTGATCACTGTTTGATTGGTCCCACCCTGCAAAGCCCTTCTCAGCAGGTACTAGCATCTCCAACCTCTAATGTGTACATTCAGGCAGGACAACAGATAAAGGCTTTACTAGCATGGGATGGCGGTCTTTTTGTTGTTTGTTTGCTTTTCTTTTGTTTTTTAAAACAAACAAGAAAAAAGTATTTGCTGGAAAGAATGTATATCCTCTTGTCCATGTCCCCATCCCATGGTCTGCAGTTGCAATGCAGGCATGAGGCAGAAGGGAAAGCCACCTCAATGTCAGAGATGTAGAGGTCTTGTAGTTTAATCTGGAAACACACACCTTGAACCAGTTCAGGGCAGTGGGGTTACTCTAGCAAGGCATCACTCTTTTTTAGGAATAGGAACCCCACAGGAAACTCATTGTTCTCCCTTTCTTCAATGACTTACATTGGTGGTCCCCATCATGCTGAAGTATTTGTTGCCTTTGTGTGTGTTATTGTCTCCAACTCATGGCTTTCGCATGTAGCACAGCTCACTGGGGTCCAGATTGAGGAAGGATGAGGCTGCTGGGCTAGCAATGGAAAAAATGTTTCTCGGGAAACCTTGAAAAGTGCTAATCTTCCCTGGGGACATTGTATATTGCACAGAATCACAGAACAGTTTGGGTTGGAAGAGACCTTCAAAGCCCCATCTAACCTCACCTTGAATACCTCTGGGAGCATTCACAGCTTCTCTGGGCAGCCTGTTCCAGTGCCTCATCACCCTCGTTGTAAAAAATTTCTTCCTTACTTCTAATCTAAATTTACCCACTCTCAGTTTAAAGCCATAACCCCTCTTTCTATCACTACATGCCCTTGTAAAAAATTCCTCTCCATCTTTCTTGTAGGCCTCTGAAAGGTACTGAAAGGCTGCTATAAAGTCTCCCCAGATCCTTCTCTTCTTTGGGTTTAACAACCGCAACTCTCTTAGTGTGTCTTCACAGGAGAGGTGCTCCAGCCCTCTTATAGTTTTTGTGGCTCTCCTCTGGACTCAGTCCAACCGGTCCATGTCTTTCTTATGTTGGAGGCTCTACAGCTGGATGCAGTACTGCAGATAGGGTCTCACAAGAGTGGAGGTAGAGGAACAGAATCACCTCCCTCGGTCTGCTGGTCATGCTTCTTTTGATGCAGCTCAGGATGTGGTTGGGATACTACATTGTTATATCCAGGACATAACTAAGGTGCTATGCAGGTTTCAGGTGTAATCATTTGGATCTGGATTGGTGCTTGAAGGTGTTTTCCTTTTGCCTAAGTGCTCACGAAAATTTAGCTATTTGCTCTTTTGTATTTGGTGCAGATGTTTTTCTTAGAAAAGACCTTCTGAGGCAATCTGAGATCACTTACAAAGGCAGCTCTTAGATGACTCATCCTGAGATGAGCTACAAGATTAATGGGAAAAAGTGGAACCCCAGGTTATGAAAAGATCCATTAAAAGATTTCTGTAAATGTTTTTTTCTTTACATTTTTCCCACTAGAGGGTGAGTTGTTCTGTGTCGAACTGAGGTGCCTGAGCAGAGATTTCCTCAGCCAGGCTGAAAGGACAGACTGGGTTGTGTACTTGGAGATTCATTGCTGGTTCAGGCCAAAACTGCAGTCAAGGGGACAGAGCTAACTGGGGAACCGTCATTCAAGATGCTCATCTCAGTGCAATCTGATTTTCACATCTTGGAGCACTAGAAGTGTCGAGCTGATTGCTGTTTCCATGAATATTTTAAAGCAGACCAGGAGAGAGTATCCCTTCTTTCCAAGACCTTCTGTAGCTGCTAGAGGATTGTAGCACATTTACATCATAGGAATTTTGCTAGTTCTTTCCTGTGACGTTTGCGGGTAAGAATAACAAGGTGCTTTATCTAGGACAATGATAATATGTATATCAAAGATAAAGAGTGTCATCATGTCTTATCTCCTCTCAGTAGTGGCAGAAATAAGCCCTGATTGTCAAACCCTCCTCTCTCGTGGTTAGTGGTTAGGACAGCTTGCTGGAAGAGTTGTGGTTCCAGTAAACACCTGAAGACACTCTTATTTTCAAAGGTCTGCAGTAGGTTTATTAATATAATTAATTCACTCACTCACTGGGGGGCGAAGTGTTCACACATATATGAAACTGGCTGAACAATGCTTTCTCTTTCTGACACAGGCAAAGATTCCAGAAGCAAACTCTTGGTTAAGGTACATTGTTTTGATATGTATGGCATTGAAGTTGTTCCTTCATGCATAGTATCATGACCCATGTGCCAGAGAGCCCTAAATAAGCAGCTATATCCTTGTGCTCAGAACCATTGCGCTTGTGAGACTAAGGGTATGTCATCAGCTCTGTGTAACCACTTTTATGAGTAGAATATCCAAAGCTATTGCTTTTTATTTATTAATGATCTAAGAAAAAGGCATAGAGACAAGTCAAATATAAAAAAATTGAATTAGACTAGTGGCACTTAGACTAATCAAGACTTGATAAGAATAGTAAAAAGCATAGGGAAAATAAAGCACAGTGTCAACTGAACTGCTCCTAAATGCTGTGATGGAACAGTCTGAGTGAACTGTGACAATTTAAAATGCAATGCTGGCATTCAGGAAAGTAAACCTTGTCATCATTGGGTTTGCCTCAATGACACTCTCACCTCAGTCTGCAGGTACAGTGAAACCAGTGAAGAAAATGTTGCGAAAAATAGAGGGAAAAATTCACAATGTTATGGTAGTGCCAGTAATAGTAACTGGCAGTATGCCCTTGTGGAGGAATGGTTGAGTGAAAAGGGCACGACTTGATTGCAATGAGCAGCCCAGTCTTTGATGTAGATAAAAACTTAGAGGTTGCTGTGAATTGTCCTTGAAAAGTAGAAGTATGAAGAAGCAGCTACATGGGAAACAAGATAAGCGGAACGGCAGTTGGGAGAAGGGGAAAAAAACATTGCTGCGTGTGGACAAGAACTTTACACCAATTGTGTGAGTGCTCTAGGTGTTTGAACAGAGATTATAAGCCAATCATGTAGCTGTTGCTAGTGTGTGTTTTTCTTAACTGTCTATATAAACTCTGTAAGAAAATTGAATAAAGGAGAATGATCATACTCACATTGAGACTCATCGTTACTCCGGGTCTGGCTTCCCACTCCAACCATTCCGACATGCCATCAATTGTCTTCCATTTTGGATACAAGATCCTTTTTAAAATACTTCTGATATACATAAAATATTTTTTATGCATATATCAGAAAATTTGCAGCTGGAAAAATAAAATTACTGAAGGAGTGGTACGACTTTGGAGAGCCTGGTGAACAGCAGAATGAGAAAGTAAAGACAACATAAGTTAACATGGTTCTGATTATGAGAGAAGGGATTGTTTAAATAATTTAAAAGTTGAAAATTTTCAAAAGAAAAGAAACACATTATACAACGTATAATCTCTTTCTGGAATTAATTGCTACAAAAATACCATTGCTTGCAAAATCCCCCTATAAATTTCAAAGCTTTGTATTTATTTGGACAATAAGAAATAGAATTAAACAAAAGAGGTTACGATCAAGTGTGAGGATTCTGTATCAGAATGAAAGCTAATTACTTCCTAAAAAGTTAAAAGATATTTTCTTCTATTTTTAACCCTTTTTTGCACATTTCAGAGAACCTTGTGCCCTTTTGTGGAATATCTGGCACTGGCCACAGTTGGATAGGGATGCAGGACCTCCCATTTAACCCAGTCACAATTTTTACATTTTTGAACAAGACTTACACTCTTCGTAGTGCTCCCCAGCAGATGATTTTAAAACCTTGACACATTTTGAAGAGTCTCCCTGTAAACCTGATTTGTGCCTAACTTCTTACGGAAAATAAAAAAAATATGTAGCATGGAAAAAAAAGTGTGAGTGTAAATGGTACAGACAGCAGTGGCTGTTCTCTCTCCCTCTAATGAGAGGCTGAAATCAAAAGCAGAAGAATGACTTGCTTTATGTGGGAACCCTGCGACCGAGCAGAGACCTGTGTTCTCCTCTGATGCCCTGTCTTGGGTAGATTTAGTCTGGTCTGCAGGAAGGCTGGGTAGGCTTGGCCTTTAATGCAACCTAATTGATTGCTAACTAATCTGGATGATTTCAGCCTGTTCTGGGTAATCCAAATAAATTTTTCTAATCCTCTCTGACTGATCCTGCTTCCCCTCTGGCATTTAGCACATTTTTGACAGGACATTTTTCTTGTTCCAAATCTGAATTGAATTTTTAGGGATTTCTTTGGTAATTCATCCAGGAAATCAACCTGAGGAAAGTGACACCTTTGATAACCAAAGTTCCATAAGAGATGCTTTCTCCTTGTAGTAAGCTTAATTTCAGTAAAATATTAAAATCAGACATTACTCAAATTTTTAATGAATATTGTAATGAAATGCCTGAAAATTGATTTACACAGCAGTTCATAATTTGAAATGCATTGCAGTTTAAGTTTTTGTTTTGTGTTTTAGTTCAGATGCTGAGATTTTGGGAACTGAAAATTCTCGCAGAAGAAAATAAATTATTTTGTGTGAAAGGGAGTGATAATGCATGTGAAAAAGGTGCTTTTTTCGTTGCTATTCCACTTTTATGCTGACTTATTGACAGGCATAAGGTTATGGTGAACAACATGACAATTTTAAAAGTAAGATGAGAAATTTTCCTTAGGAGAAAAAAGGGTTAAAAAATTGGTTAACAATGATGGTGATTAAAGTTTTCAGAGTATGCTCTGTAAAGTCTCTTGCTTTCTACCAGATCTGTAATTTGGATCAGCCACCAGGACAGTGTGTACTTGAATAGCAAAAAAGTGCCAGCAAGGCTCAGGGAGAAAGCTCTGTGAATTGCCAGCTCACCTCTGAGCTCTGGTGTGGATTATAGGATCAAAAGTCATTACAACACACGCTTTGTTTGCTGTTGCATGAATGAAAACTAAGTTTACTGTGCAGAATGTTTGGTGGTTGGATTTTCACAGGCAAACAAGCACATTCATATTTCTGACTGACATTTTCAGGGAGGTTGAATTTGTTTGGAAGCATCCTCATATTTGTGGCTTAGTAAATTTAGATCTTCACAAGTGAATATGGGTAATTTAATCATAATTGCCCTTCCCTGGGCAGAGGAGAAGCAAAAATGCAATAATTTCCATTTACATTGGGTGTGTAAGATTTTATTTTGATGTATTTTACTGGAAAAATTTCTAGTGAGATTGATTTTTTACAAGCACTTAGTACTGTGCTGACTATGTTCATCCTTGAATTAGCGGTAGAAAAAGCAGGCCAATCCATAATACTTCAAAAGTTTATTCTAAGAATTCACTAGGTGTTAAACAGAAAAGTGGACCAGGTTACACTAAGAATTATCTCCCCATTTACAAATTAAGCCATGTGCATGACTTAATGGTACCTTCAAAGCATAACTAACGAATAGGGGAATGAGGATATTTATAGATGTTCAGATGATGAATTCATATGTTGAAATAACAGAAATAAGTTCTGTAAAAATAAATTTGCATCAGGGAAAAATAATGGACAAAAGAATACAAAATGCAGTAATCAGAAGTGCTCAGAAGCAGGTCTGGGTTAATTTTTTTTTCCTCCTAATCCTTACAGCAACAGTGAAACCTTCCTGACTTTGCCTCTTGATGAAATACCAACTTGTAAAACCTCTGTGAACTGATTAGAAAAAGAAAAATGAAATTAAATAAAATAAAATCACTGTAATCATTTTAATCCCTTGAAAATATCTTGGTACTTCAACATAAGAGGGATATTCATGTGAAAAGCAAAGCTTTTATTTTGATGATATGCGTAAAAACAAACTTTTAGGCAACTCTGAATCCTTCTTTTTTTTGCAAACCAGCATGTTCAAAAAAATTGCCCCTCTGATGAGAATAGTTTGTTTAATGCCTTTAAATCTCTCACAACGTTGTGTTGTCATAACGTTCCTGACCAGGTGACACAAAAACATTTGGATGGAGGAGAATCTGGATGAGTTCCTTAACTTTGCTAGCCAGTCTAGTATGAGATCTATCAGCTCTATTGGCACAACTCAGCATCACAGGTTAAGTAGGTATCCATCACATAGGGAATGCAGTGTCTTTTAAAACTGGAATAGCTAGAGGATAATTTTTTCTTTTCTACTAAAAAGCACAGCTCTGGTGGACATAGAAATTGAGATGACAGAGTAAAATTTTGGAGAAAAAAAAAGTCCTTTGTTTTTTTATTCACAGTAAGTCTTCCCTTCCCATGTTTTATGTCATTTTCATATTTGCCAATCTATCTATGGCTGAGGTTCCCTAGAAGTTGGAAAACCAGTATTAGGCCAGGGGGGTTCTGAGCACAAAGATGACTCATTTCTAGGGCAGATGCATAATTATTAGAGATTAATACCTCCAGGCCAGGCTACCACTCAGATCTCAGAAATCTTGAATAATTATTTTGCCCTTTCTTAATTGACCCCAGAAGAAAGTTAAGAGTATGTGTGCCTAGTCTGAACATATCAGTTCAAATGAATTAAAGCTGGGCAAGTAAGCATAGGCCCAAATATTCAGATTATGAAGTGGGAAAGCTTTTGAAAGCAAAGGGCTCTGTAATTGCAGGTTCTTCTTGGCTGAGCTGTGAAACTATTTTTCTTTGTTTTCTGTGTATTTGTACTGTGTGTGTGTTGTGTAGGGTTTCTTATTGCTCCCTGTGAACTGACTGCTGCTACAAGGTAACACAGTTGAAACAAGAAAAGCAATCAAACAGCGCTCTTTTGGATATCTGAAAGTTAAAACTCTTCTTGATTCATCAGAAACAGCTTAATATGTAAATTCTTTACTTTTTCGACTACTACTGCAGACTATATTATTTGCACATAAAACATCTCCGGGCCTCTTCCTTCAGTTCTGCCCCACAACTGGTTTAAATCAGTGGGGTAACTTGAACAAGGACTTACTGCTGGGATCTAAGATATAATTAGTAGGACCTGCGTTCCTAGGCCACTTAGGCCTCCTTTAGAAAATACCTCCCTTTGTTTTTAGTTATGAGAGAGAGGTAATCATCCTCTATCCATAAGATTATTTCATTTTTCTAAAGCGACATGCCCATATAAGGCAAACATCAATCATGGTCTAAGGCTTGTGAAGAAGCTAATTCTGTCTTCTTTTTGCTAGAGGAAGGAGCTACTGAACAGTTGGCATAACTAGGGTCACAGAGGAAGGAGGGAATGAATAATCAAATACATTGCGTGTAAGCAACTTGAAGGCAAGAAGCCATTAACAACTAGCACGAATCATCAAACCAGCTCAGTATTTCCTCGCATCAGAGTCCTCTGACACAGAAAGGAGGTCTCTCCCGATTTTGTGTCATTTCATGAAGATGGATCTCTACCTGGCTGGCAGTTCTGCAGAAAAGAGCCTAGGAACTAGAATGGACCCCAAAATGAGCATGTATTCTCAATGTTAAACTTCTGCCAAAAATATTTTTAAAAAAGCAAACACTGTATCAGGATGTATAAACATGAGTATTATATGTAAACCAGCTGCTCTGCTGAATACTGGCCTCAGCTGGAGCATTACTGCATCCAATTAGAAGCACTATATTTCCAGAAGTTTGTGGACGAAAAGAAGGGGAGGGCAAAGCAGGGAAAAAAGATTGATCAGAAACCTAGAAAACATGGCTTTAAAGAAAGAATTAGGATGGTTTAGTAAAAGGAACAGAAAACTTGAGCAGTCTTCAAATATGTAAAAGGCTGCTCCAAAAGTTAGATTTACAAAATGTTCTCTAGGCACTATTTAGGACTTCGATCCATTGATCTTTAGGGTGAGAAATAGCATGCAAAAACACAGCTAGGAAGATTTAGGTTATACTTGAGAAGAGATGTTCTATCAATATGGATAATTACACAGTGGAAAAGATTTCTGAGGGACGCTAAGGAGTCTCAGTTGCTGGAAGTTTTTAAGAAAACATTAGACAAACATCTGCCGGGAATGGTTTAGGTATAGTTGATTCTGCTTTTAGACTAGTTGACCTCTCTACTAACTCTGTGATCACGACTGTTTATCCTGAGTGATTTGTAAGATACTGTTTTAAAGGTGCTAAGGTCAAATGCGGTGGATATATTGATTTCCCACTGTCACTGGCTAAGCTGGCTGCTGGTTGCAGAAATGACGAGCTAAATTTACCAGCAGCCAGAGAAGACAGTGGAAGAGGACAGAGTTTGAGATGAGTACTAGGGGTAATTTCCTTTTCCTCTCTTGACCTCTGGTTTGAACTTCGCTGATGGACTTGCCATCTGTACCTGCTTCTTAAAGGAGCATGCTTTTACCCATGTGCTTTAAGAAATGGCATTTCCAAGTTCAGAACTGATCACTTCAAGTGGGAGAGTAAGCAGGGTAAGAGAGCACTTTGATAAGTAAGAATGCATCAGGGAAATAGCTGTTACAGGTCCAAACTTCATAAGACAGAACAGAGAGACAGAAAGAGGCAGTTCACTATCAAAGCAATTTAAGTTACAACAGAAGGTCATTTGAACTTTGGTGGAAGTGGGAACAAGCTGAATTTGGGATCTGCAGCCAAAGAGACGAAGCTGACATCTTGCCATCCGAATTATGAGACATTGTACCATATGGTCAAACTGTATTTTTAAACTGCCCTCATCACCCGAATAAAAGAACCTTCCAGTAATGCATTAAGTGGGGTGATTTATATCTGCCAGAGAGGTTTGTTCTTTTGATCATTCCTTTTCCTGAGGGGCACTGTACTGTTCTGGTTTAGGAGTTTTTAAAATGGTATGACTGATTAAAAAAATGTTCCCCAACACATGACTTTGATATTCATGTTTCATTCCCAGGAAATCTTCAGGATTTATCAGTCCAGCCGTGTGAAGCTAGTGAATTTTCACTTGGCTAGTTTTGTTATTCTATTTTGAATGATTCTGTGACTACACAGAGTCTACCCTAACTCCAAAAATCATAACTTTTGGGTCAGAAATGTGGAGTTTCATGCTTTCAAATACTTCATGAGCAGCAGGACTTACTAGTAAAAATAGTATCTAAACGAGGAAAAAAGCTAAGAAAGGTAGGAAAATATTTTTTCCTCTGTTTGGAACTTTTAAAAAAAATATATATATAAAAGCTAGTGCATTTCCCCCATCCATTTGTTAAAGAAACAATGTTGATGTTCAGTAGCTCAGAGATTGTCTCTTTAAATGGCAAATGAAGAGTTTCTGTGGAGCTATGCAAGCTGATGTCAGTTGAAAACTTTTAATTCGTGATCAGAGAAGTTCTGTCATTTTTGGAATTCAAGGACTTGCAACATGAAGGACTTCAAAACTGAGTCCAAACAGTCTTTCAAAAATGTGGCTTGCTACTGACTTCACATGAACTTAATCTCTTGCCTAATAATACCAAATATTGGGTTCATTGAATTACTATTTACAGCAATTCCAGGAGGTCTTTCATATCAGGTACAAATATCAAGTACCAGGCATTGCTGAAAGATAGATTTTGGCACATTTCTATTAATGACTGCACGTTTAATGATCTCTGACATATTTTATGTCCATTTCAATATGTTTACAAATATTGCTTTTCACTCACCATTCAAACTTTAAATTAGTCAAAACCAAATTGGTTGAATTCCCTACCTTTATTTCCCTTTACTTCATACACACACTGCACATCATCCAAAGACCTCTTATTCTTCCTCAAATTGTCAGAATTCATATGCTTGGATTCTGATGCTCCTGCTGGTTTAAAGAAGAAATGCAACACTAATAAATTATAATAAATTGTCAGTCTCAACGGGTCTGTGACCTTCAATCAGTAGGGGGTTACGTGCAACACTTCATTTCCCCTTCTTTTAGCTCTGGTTGTTTCCCTTGCTGTTAGGCAGTTTCCTTGATTTATGGGTGGGCCACCAGCAGGACATCTCACCTGCAAAAATAGTTCATACTGTGTTGTTTATTGTACTAAGTAGGCTTCATGCTGGCTGAGGGTTTTTACAAGGGAAAGGAGCTGCTGTCAGTCTTTCCATCATTTGAGCAAAGCCAGCTCCAAAGTTCTCTCAAATTTCGACATGAAGTCTAGGAGCAAGAAGCCAGAGCGAGCTATTGGCTCTTCTTCAGTGTGTCAGTATCTCTTGGCTTTTTTGACTAGAAGTTCAACAGAAGATGAGAACAAAACTAATGAAAAACAGGGATAAAGTTAAAAAAAAAACTCCACTCTTAATTTAGAGCAAATATTTAATGCTGCCCACGTAATTTTCAATATCTGATTTTTCCCCATCTTAAAATTATTACCTGCTGTGTGACATATTGCCATTTCTTGTGATTAAAACAAAAGGGTTTGGTTTGCTAAAGGGAAAAAATCCAACCTTAATTGTCCCAGTGCTGTAATTTTAGTGCAAATACAGGACAGAAACAGTTACATATTTAGCTTCCAAAATATGAACTAGGAGGCAAGTAAAGCAACCAGTAAGTCAGTAGAGTTACCTACATGTTATGCTTTTTATTGTCCTCATATTTATGAGGTTTTCTAAGTGAAGAACACTCCATGTTTCACCAAGGTAACATCAAAGTAAAGAAGGGAAGTAAAGACATTTTACATTAATTTTGTATATATTTACATTGTCAATTTCTGAAATAGGTCCTCTGTGTCACTCCAAAATTGTCCCAGAGATTGTCAACACTTTTGGAGGGATGTTTGCTATTGATGGCAAATAAATCATTATACATAGTTCAGAAATAACCCATTTCCACTCTTTTCCTCTTTAGCTGCTTTGTGCCGCTATGGTGGAGTCACAGAGTGGCTAATGGATGGTAGGGTCAGTTTTATTGTATCACCAAGGATAGACAATTACAAAGATTTCTATATTACAGAACCTTTATCAGCCTCTTACCTGAACAAGACTGAATTCTTGGTTGATCCAGTAGGAAATGAACAACTGTGTAGTGCTTCCTGATCATCGCCTCAAGTGCAATTAGGATGTGATGTCATGATGGCCCATTTTGTTATTGTTCACTACTTATTCATTTTCTTTACAAGTCTCCGGGTGTTTCTAATCTCTGATGAATTCTGCTGCTACATTTCTGGTGCTGCATTTGGTTCCACTTAGTTGAATCAAAAATTATTGTAGACACCTCTTTTTTTTTTTTTTTTTGCATTTGTATGCGCATTTCAGGTTTTTGAGAGTGTAGTAATGGTTCAAGCAAACAAGTAGCACAATAGAGAGCAAATAATTTTTTCCCAGCCCATCAAAAAAGTTCATTGTGCTGCAGAGCACTCTAAGAAGACATTGTACCTGAAATCATGCTACTTGTCTCATTAAACTAGGATGAACTGGCACACTAGCAAACATGCCGTGATGCAACCAGACAACATTTCTGAAGTTAAAAGAACAGGTTAGAACTGCAAATCATAAAGATAAACAAGTTAGGGTTACATGTCTATGCTGTAGTCACTCTGAAGAAAACCAATAAGGATATCCTGCTTTTCTAGTTCATGTTTTTGTATACCTTCTGATTGTGCTTCCTTTGCTAAAATACATAGAATGTCTTTCACCTCAAGAGGTTTTTTTGCAGTTCTTTGGAAAAAGCTCTAGTCACAAGCAAAACACATCTATCTACCTACCTATCTATCTATCTATCTATCTATCTATCTATCTATCTATCTATCTATCTATCTATCATCACCTGCATACCTACCATACAACTTTGCTGAGAAGAAAGAAATCTTGCTGAGTGTATTTAAACCTACTTGAAAATTGTCATATTCACTACCGTATACAAGAAAGAATATGGGTTTTAAATACTACTTTAAAATTTTTGGGTTTTGTTTTTGTTTTTTGAAAAAAGATTAATTTAGAAATAAAATAGAAACTACTACCATCTATTTCTTTGTCCAAGTATTTGCTTTCAAAAACATACATTTTTGATTTGCTGAATTATAATACCATTTTTTAGAAATCTAAGAAATGGATCATGATACTTCCATAATGTGATTAGTCAGTTCCCCAGTGTTAAATATGTGAGATTTTATCATTTATTCTGGAAATAATGCAGCCAGAAATGTGAGTGTAGATTACATGTGGTTGTTTTCAAACATTTATCACCTGGAGACATCTCGAGAAAATGATGAGTCTTAATTAACCTTTTTTTCAACATGAAAAATGAAGCTGCCTGATGTTAGTCAGTTTTCATTTTAATTTCTTTTCTCACATCTCTCAGAAGTAGTCAATAGAGCACAGGGACGATCAGTTCACTTTTTCAGAAATATTTATTAGCCTGAGTAGAAATTGTCTACTTGACAAATTATTAAGATACAGTTGTCTCTGCTCTCAAAAAAGCTTAAATAATAGTAACTTATGAATGAAATTCTGCTGATTTAGGTCCCTCCACTGAAACAAAGATGAGTAGCAACTGCCTGTGGTACGCTTCTTTGAATGCAAATTAAAATGAAGTGAAATAAATCCTTAAGGCTATGCTTTCTGGGTCGGCCTGGCTGAACAAGCATGTCACGTGTTGCTTAGACTGCATTTTCAAGAGATCTGACTTATAATCAGGGGTCAGTCTTTGTCAACAAGTAACAATACATTTGTTGATCTGATCTTGAAGGCCAAGGGATTTTCCAGCTCATGGAATCTCCTTGCATCTTGGCCTTCTCTGCTCAGCCGAGGAGATGCTAGCAGAGATGGACAGGGAACTCTCACATTGCCTGCATGCATTACGCCTGGCTCTGCTATGTAATACTACAGCTACACTACTCATGTTTCTAAGTTGTTGATTTGAATATACATAGTCAAAATATCCAAAGAATTTGACAGTCCTTAGGAAGAGTAGACTTTTCTTGCCAAAATTAAACATGATTTATGGCAATACACTTTTAAAATTTTGACTCCTTCCACATTGTGTTAAACTCATCAGCAGGTCTGTGTGATACATGTGTATTGAACAACATGTATGGTTTAAATCAGACCTCAGTTTTAAAGTCTGATGCATCTGCACATCTCTGTTCATGAATAAATGGAATAAACAAAACAGGGGCTGTCTGTATATTCAACGCCCTGAACACCGCATTCTTCTGACCTTGTTGATCTTCTGCCATTCTTCCCATCATAAGCAAGTAACCCATGTAGACCTTTGCATGTAAAGTGACTTTCTTGTCCACATGCCTGCCTTAGGAACTTTCTAGAGGTTTCCATAGTATCAAGTCCTTTATTTTACCTTTTCAAAGCCACTTACTCAATATTGGGTTTTAATATATCTATCTACCAGTCTTCCTAATATTGAAGATCATTTTATCCACTTCTGCTCTTGATCATCTCCCTGTGAGACTGGCATTCGTCAAACAGTGTTTCCTCCATAAATAAACCTGCAGAACTGCTAATCTACACTCAGCCAAATCCCTTTCTGATGATCTCTGCTGGATGCTACAAGTAATCAGTCAGTGATGCCAGATAGACAGTGTGTATTGTTCATTTCCAAAAGGAAAGCATGAAATGAAAAGGAAAACAAATACTCTGATAAATCCTCTTCCTCTCTTTCCTTAACCTATAGGTTTTCCTTGCATCAAGTAAAATGGGCTCAAAATGTCTATTTTGAATTGGATTTATATGATAAAAAAACCAAAAAACTCACCTCAACAAACAGAATAAATAAAATTAATATTAAATTGTGGTTTGCTATGCCTGATGAGCTCTCAAATTTCAGTTCTTACACCTGTTGTTCACTGTTAAAATGCAAGATGTCCCAGCGAAATAGAATAGAATAGAATAGTTCAGTTGGAAGGGGCCTGCCACAATCACCTCGTCCAACTGCCTCACCACTTCAGGGCTGACCAAAACCTAAAGCACGTTAAAGGCATTGTCCAAATGCCTCTTTAAAGCTGACAGGCTTGGGGCATCGACCACCTCTCTAGTAAACCCGTACCAGTGATAGTTGTCTATCCTTGTCCAGCACCTGTTCACAGAGAGAAGGAAAACTAACAAGATGGCACTGACATAACTAAAATTGCCATCGAGATCACTATGCTTGGCTTATTCTGAACTCCAGTGAGAACAACTGTCTGCTTGGGTAACTCCAAGGGCTGTATTTGTGATATGAAGAGAAGGAACACTTAAACAATCTGGTTAGTAATTAACACTTCACTTTCACCACCTCTGAAACCCAGTGGGTTTAATTCTTTGAAAATTTGACTAAAATTGCCCTCCTTTATGTTTGTAATTTCTGCTGAATAGTCAGTTTTCTAAGAACGCTGAATGGATTTATTATTTCTTTTTTTATTTTATTTTATTTTTTTTTTTATTGTTAAAGATATTTGTCGCTTTTGAGCTACGTATTCCAAAGTGTTTTGGACAGGAAGTTAATATCATTACCCCTACTGAAAAGCATTTTCTTTTGGCTGTCTTTCCTCCAACCCCCCCAAAAGAATATTTGGCTCATAATGTTTAATATTTTACATAATATTTTACTTATTTTCCTCTTGGCACTGAAACAACAAGGTCAAGTAGGAAATCTGGAATATGTTCCACATTTTTCCCTTCTGTCTGTGATCAGTAAGCTGCAAGAGATGAAAGAGATTGCGACTTGAATGCTTCCTTTCTGTATTTTTTTGAACCCTGAAAATAGTTCTGTATTCCTTTTCATTCATTCATTTTTCTGCTATCAGCATAAATAAAACTGATTGGAAAAAACGACATTTGTCTTCCAAAGAATCGATCTGTGTTTTAGTGATTTTTTAAAAACTTAGTGATTCACAGGAAAAAACAAGATAAATATTTTCACAGAAGCGTAACAGGGTTGATATTTTTGACAGTGAGCTATGTATCCTGTGTACCATGAGATCACACGTGTGTCTTAGGAGAGCAGTGTGCAGAGCTAGACACTCTTCTTGCATTTTTCTTGAAGTTTTCCCTCCACTATGGAGATTTCATATATTATTGTGGTCAGTTAAGTAAATCAACACATATATTAGTGTCTGTGTTACAGTATGATCATCTTATCCTGTTTTAACTGTCAACAAAAAATGACACAGACTTGAAGAATTATAATTTGAGTTTCATGTTGCATAGTTGTAGCTACATGGCAAGTACCAAACTGTGATCAGACAGCTGTGTACATAAATCAGATAAACGACTGAATTTATAGAGATCTTATTAAATAAATATACAGCATATTCCACGAATTAAATGTAAGTGGTTTGGAAATTACTTTTTTAATTCCAGCAAAAATGCTTTCTTCAGAAATACAAAATACTCTGGAATTCAAATATATTCCATACAAGAATTTCAAAATATGACTGAAACCTGGAGAAGGAACACTAAATGCACAACACATTTAGAATAAACTAAATAAATTTCATTGTGTTTTTTATTTTTCACAGTGTATGATATTGAATTTTCTTGGTGGTTTTTTTTTTTTCATCCCTTTCATATGATATCTTAGCATATTAAATAAAACAAGAAAAGGTAATTCAAATAGTTTTTCCATTGTCTTACAACTGAAACTGCAAAAGCATCATTTTAATCCCCTCCCTTAATTTAGAATAAACATATAATTTCCCTAAAATTGCTCGGAGATAACAACACGTGTATGTGCAGCCTGACTGGCAATGAGCCATCTCCAGCATAGCGCTGTGCAGAGGTCTGCATTGGTATTTGTCAGTCATTTCTTGGAGATTTATAACTGAGCTGAAGTCCTTCCTCCTCCCCTCCCCCATTCCCACTACTGCAGGAATTTGTGATGAATAGGATGGAAAATCCACAGCATGAGTATTAGTTAACAGGAGGCTGTGACTACAGTTTAAATCTGAACAGAAATCGAGAGGCCTCAGAGGAATTAAAGGGGTTTTAATTCATTTAAACTGGCCAACCCTGGTTTAAGTACTCTACAACTGCGAGCCTTTATCATCTAGGATATCTATTACACTCTACTAAGCATGAGAAAATATACTTATTTTTCTTCTTTACAGCAAAATGGTTAGCCTCCTTATTCACCTACCTGTCAGGCTCTTTTGAGTTACAAAATCTACAACTACATAATTCAGCTGCAGTTTAAGAGCAGAAAATATCTATTGAGAAACCATGGAAAGTTATTATGCAGATACCATGAAATATCCTGGCTGCCTCTGACCAAAGAGCCAAAGTTAAGTCCTATAACACTTGGACTGAGTTCAGTATCACACTGAGTGCTTCTCCTTAAGCCAAAGACATTTTCAGTAGAAGACTGGCTGGACATCTAGACTGTGGAGCAGGTGCATTTGGCAATGCAGGGTGCCCTCCTGGTTCCTCAGAAGTTCAGCTCTATGAAGGTGGTGGTTTACCTTGTGGGTCCTTCCCAGGAAAGAAGGAGAGATGTTGTGTTTCTGGGTCTTCCTCTCAGCAAGAGGGAAAGTGTTAGGAGCAAAAGGCAGGACATTACCCTGGCCCTCTGTGACCAGGTCAGGATACTGAAAAAGACAAAATATATTTTGGTGAACCTATAGCTAGTTATCTGTCTTTCATAACAGTACATAAAATTAAACCTAAACCCAAGTCAATAAAATCTACAAACCAACATGATTTCAGGCCTAAAAGGTTTTCTAGGCATTATATGTGTTTTGATACAGAAAATAAAGTTTGACAAGGACAACAGACACAAAACACAAATGAGAAAACTGAAGAGTAGCATCGACTACTATTCAAGATCATGTTTTTTACAGTTCTGTATATGGATAACAGCCTGGCCATTTGTAGGCCTTTAGCAGTACATTCTCATATGTCTCAGTGTAGAACTGAAACAATGATTATGGAAAAGCTAATGATGCAAAACTCAGAAAGTATAGTCCTGTTTGTATTTGGCTAAATGAATTTTAAATCCCCTTCATGGTTTAAAGAAAAAGGTTTTCCTTCTATGACGAGGTTACCTGCTTAGTGTATAAGGGGAAGCTGTGGATGTTGTTTATCCAGACTTTGGTAAAGCCTTGGACACTGCTTCCCACAGCATTCTCCCTGAGAAACCAGCTGCTCATGTCTTGGATGGCCAAGACACTTCACTGGGTGAATAACTAGCTGGAGGGTCAGGCTTAGAGAGTTGTGGTGCATGGAGTTAAATCCAGTCATTGGCTGGTCACAAGTATTCCCCAGGGCTTGATATTGGAACCAGTTCTCTGATATCTTCAACAATGATCTGGATGAGGGTATTGAGTGCACTCTCAGTAAGTCTGCAGACGACACCAAGCTGGGTGGGAACGTTGACCTCCTTGTAGGTAGGGAGGTTCTACAGAAGGATCTGGACAGGCTGGATCAATGGGCTGAGGCCAATGGCACGAGATTCAACAAGGCTAAGAGCTGGGTTCTGCCAGTAGTGTGCACAGGTGGCCAAGAAGCCCATAGTGTGGCCAGCAGGAAGAGAGACATGATCATTCCCCTGTATTTGGCACTGGTGAGGCTGGCCCTCAAGTACTGTGTACTTTCACAGACACTGAGGAGATGGAGCGTGTCCAAAGGCAACAAAACTGGTGAAGGGTCTAGAGCACAAGTTCTGTGAGTAACAGCTGAAGGAACTGGGGTTGTTCAGTCTGGAGAAAAGGAGGCTGAGGGGAGAGACACCTTATTGTGCTCTTACGATTACCTGAAAAGAGGCTGTAACAAGGTGGGGTTTGGTTTCTTTTCCCAAGTAACAATCAATAGGACAAGAGCCTCAGTGTTGCCTCAAGTTGCATCAGAGAAGGTTTTGATTGAATATTAGGAAAAAATTCTTCATCTAAAGTGTTATCAAACATTGGAACAGGTTTCTCAGGGAAGTGGCTGGGTCACCATTACTAGAGGTATTTAAAAGATGTGTAGATGTAGTGCTTAGGGACATGGTTTAGTGGTGAACTTGGCAGTGCCAGGTTAATTGCTGGACTTGATGATCTTAAAGGTCTTTTCCAACCTAAATGATTCTACAATTCTATGACTTTTAGGGGAATTTACAGGCTTTGGCAAGATGAAGCCATTTGGTCTGTTATCCCAATGTTAGGATCAGAGAGGACCATTTCACTCCTTCAGGAGCAAGGTTTGACTACAAATATCAAAGCAAATCAATTCAGTCTGTCAGGATTCTGAGGTTCTACACCAGTGATGGATGGCTCCTGACTGCTGGTATTCACAAGTGTATTTTTTTTCAGGCTTGGCTATTTCAGTTCTTTATTCCCAAATGCTATGGGGTATTTTATACCCCTTTGCAGCTTACAGCAAGTCAAATAAATATCTTGAATTGGATGTTGACCAAGTTTCTTGATTATCTTACAGTGAGGAAAGGAGCTTTCAAGCTATCTAACCTATATAGCTAATGTATGTCTAAAGTACTTCTCACATTTAGTATTTCTCTTGAACTGGCAGTTGGCCAACTTCCCTAAACGTGTCTTTATACTAAAAAGAAAAGGAAAAGAAAAAGAAAAATGAAAAAGAAAAAGAAGACTTATCTTCATTATGTCTAAGCAATTTAAATATTATTATTTGCTAAGTACTAAAAAGGCCCAAGATCTATTAACAGGCCTAGCACCAGAGCAGCTGCTGCTGGACATACAATATTAATGCACATATGTCACTTCAGAGTACAACTCTACCTCCACATTTCATCATTGTGCTGAACGTGGCAAAGCTATCCATGCAAACTTTGCTACCTGATTAATGTAAGTCTACAGGAACCTGGAAAAATATCTTCTCACAGGGAGCACAGGCATATGCTGTGGCAAATTTTTGACTGTAGTTTCTTCACTACTGGTATTCAGTTTCCAGGGTGTGCAAAGTAATGCAATACCTTGCAGGCCAGTGTCTCCAACCCCGTTACTACTCATTGTCACTAGTTTCAGTCATCAGTGAATTCACCCATCCTTAGAATTCATTCTGCCCAGGATGAGTCTGACACAGGGAGAAGATGAAGAAAATTACAGTAAAGCAATGCCTTGTGAGTGAAACAGTATCTACAACATATTTGTAGCCCTGTACATCTGAATATGTTTAATAGTGTCCTTTCAAGCAGTAGGAATAGGAAGATCAGTTAGGGCTATCTATTACCACCTTTAAGAACATCTTTTGTTTTTTCTACAAATAAAATTTCATTGTGAAAGATCATTCAGGCAATTTTATTAGCATACCTAATAATCCGTCCCACTTTGTTTCAGAAATAATAACAGCCTACATAATATGTTTGTACCTGACTTTTATCACTCATATCGGTAGAAAAGATACATAATTGCAGAGATCATACATAGGCCTACCAGTATGGGTTTTCCCTAGAGCTTTACCTATGTAAAAAGCATAGGGTAAAATCAACAAGATTAATTATAAATTATTATATTATTATATTAATTATAAATTAATTATAAATTATAAATTATATTCATTATAAATTATAAATTATATTAATTATAAATATCAGAACAGGAAGTCCTTTAACCAGTTGCTAGGAATGTAACGTCAATAACCGTTTATACAGTATTATCTGTTCAAAAATGTGTTACAGTTGGATGAATAGTATAAAATGTTTAAGAATAACAATCAGTCTTTAAATGACTTAGTTTTGTCTGTTTTTCTTGTTGAATATTATTGCAAATGATCCCGTCAAATCTGTGGGCAGGAATATTTCCCAGCCCATGGCAGAGGGGTTGGAACTAGATGATCTTTAAGATCCCTTCCAACCCAAAGCATTCTATGATTTCTATGATAATATTTCTAAAACAGTAACAGCTTATTCCAATCAATAGACCAGGAACTGTCTGCTGTATTTCTGAAAATGAACATCATAAGAAAGGTCTAAATTGCACATAGACGTTCTGTTGCAAGATAATTATGTGAATCCAACTGCAACTATTTGGACATCAGAAATGCAATAACAACTGTTTCAGAGCAAAAGTTTGAAAGGGTCACAGCATTACAGCACTTCTGTGACTAATAATCACTCTTAGCTGGAGAGAAATTCCATTAAATCAGTGGTAAAATCACTGTAATAGAAAACATACATTTTCATTTGAATCAGTGTGAACATGATTAGGAGGCTCAAGTCAGTATTAGTTTATACTTACTTGCATGTCAAATCAGAGCATTACATAATTACTTGCTTATGCTCTTTTGTGCATGTTTGCCTACACAGACAGTAAATTTACTCTGCTTTCCCTTATAATAAATTCAACCTTCTTGCATTAAGTTCTCTGGCTAACAAAAATAGATTAGATTTATATCTATTCCCTCTACAAAGCAACACAGAAATTCCTAAAAAAATGCTCTCTTCTTGAAAACCAAGCACTGGAAATTTCTATCAGAAGTTTTATTTGAAGTTGCTTATTTTATTATAATTTTTACTGGAAAGTTTGGCTTTTATAAAAATGGTTCTTTTTCATTGGAAAAATAAGTTACAGAATTATAGAGAGCTGAGGTTGGAAGGTACCTCTGGAGATCTGTAGTCCAAGCCCCCTGCTCAAAGAAGGATCAGCTACAGCAAGTTGCCCACAGCTGTGTCCAGTTGGATTTCGAGTATCTCCAAGGACTGAGATTCCATAACCTCTCTGTGAAAGCTGTGCCAGTGCTTGGACACCTCCACTGCAGAAAAGCTTTTTCATACACTTAAACAGAATTTCAGTTTGTGCTCATTGCTTATTCTATCAGTGGGCTACACTGTGAGGAGTCTGCTTCTGTCTTTCTCACCCCCACCTGCAATCAGGTCTTTGCAAAGATTGATCAGATCCCCACGAGCCTTCTGTGCTCCAGGCTGAACAACTCCATCTCTCTCAGCCTTTTCTCATATGATAGATGCTCCATTTCTTCATCATTTTTGTTGCCCTCCAGTAAATTCATGGGTGTGTTGTACCAAGGAACCCAAAATTAAATCTCCAGGTCATCTACAGAGCTGTTTTCTGGTTGCTTGGCCACCAGTGTTTACTAGATAGCTGTGAGAAATGAAATGTTTTCATTGACTATTCAGCCTGCAGCAGATTTGGAAATGTTATTCTTTCTGTGTCTTTCTGTCCAAATGCATTGGTCAGAACATAACGTGGCCATAAATAAACTGCTATAGGCAGCCTGAAAAAATGAAAATATATGAACATAAAACTGAAGATAAATTAAAAGAACAGCTCAGGTAAGCCAGATCTATAAAAAAATTAACTATTGCTCTTACGTATCTCCTTCACGTGTAACTGCAAAAGTGATTTGGAGCTGCGTTGTCAAAATCTTGGATGGCAGGCAACTAGGTGCCTAGATGAGATGACAGAAAGGGACAATCAGATTCAGCCTATACTCTTTGATACAGGTACTTAATTCCTGTCTTCATTTTATCTATTTTTGCCTCTCTTGCTAAATTAGTGTTATGTTTTTCAGCCTGATTGTAGTATTTCAAACTCTTGAGATGAAGAACAAATCATTTACTGAACAAGGGATGTGTAATACGAACCGTAATACATAGACTGTGTAGCCTGACTCTCAGCCCGATTTTCTTTCTGGTGTTTGTCAAAAGCACAGGTTTCTCAGCTGAAAGCATGATTTGAGAGGTTAGATGTAGCAAAAACACTTGACCCATGAATCTAGTCTGCTTTTTGGCAGAAAAAGATAAATAGTCATTTTCCGATTAGCTCAAAGTAAGAACACAAAGATAATGTATTTGAGAAACAGGAACAATAACAGGTCATAAAGCAAATCAATCTTAAACAGGAATCCGTGAAAGAAAGCAGCAGTTCACAGAAGAGAGGTGGAAAGAAAGAGAAGACACACTGTGCCACAGACTGGTGAGAAATTACTGTAATGTTGATTCTGGGAAAAGCTGATGAGGCCAGCTTGTTTCTTAGTCTTCCTTTGACTCAAACAAAAGCTATGTACAGACAAAGGAGGCACAGTTGGGCTGATGCAGAATGTCTTAAAAACCTTCATAATGAAATATAAAGCAGGTGAAATGCAGTATGTCTGCCCACACTCAGGTTCTGGAAATGCAGTTCCCTGAGTCTGGGGCCAACATTTTCTGCTCTGTATGTTGTCCCAGGGATTTGACACAGGGCACTAAGACAGGAGGCATAGGTACTAAGGGATAGTCTGTCTCAGGTAAAAAGCTCTGGCTCATGTTTAGGTAATGATATGCTTGTGAATCCCTAATTATATCTGGCAGTAGATGTTTACAGAAATCTCCTGCGAAAGTTTTTTGTGCAAAGCTCACCGAG
Organism: Thinocorus orbignyianus; assembly: GCA_013400375.1. Classification (NCBI taxonomy): domain Eukaryota; kingdom Metazoa; phylum Chordata; class Aves; order Ciconiiformes; family Thinocoridae; genus Thinocorus; species Thinocorus orbignyianus. The sequence continues at coordinate 145,415 of VXBW01005804.1, read as the reverse complement.
GCCAGTGAAAGCTTTTCTGAACTTAACTTTTTGCCCATGAACATCCAGTCCTTACCTTAACTTGTCCCAGACTTGTCACCAGTAGTAGCCACATATAGTTATCTATATATTTTCCAATATTCTCTGCAATACCTGGAAAATTTTTAGCACCTTTATTTACAAATCCATCACATTGCCCTCATTCAAATGCTTTCTAAAGCACTGCTTCTCTTCAAATACACAGAAGTGAATTTAAGAGAAAAGAAAACCGTCAAACCCACCATTGTGAGCCTTAGCATTTTCTACAGGGTCCAATCCCCTCTGTATCTGAGTCAGAGAGTAGAGGCAGGGAACATCTTCGTGTATTGTATTACGTAAGGATACTGTTGGTATTAAATAACTTACCCAGAATATAGTTAATAGATCCCTTTTACACCTGTCGATCTTCTATATTGTATAATGTTGACAGCCTCCTTTCTCTTCAAAAAACAATGGTCTCGTGTAGTTTGTACAAGGCTTTTTTTCCTCTGCTACAAAATGGTTATCCACTTTTTGCTTCTTGCTGAGCCTTAGTATGGTTTCTCTAATTCAAAACAAATGTGCATGCTGCATTTTTCAACACAATTAAAGACTAGCTCCTGATAGAAAAATAGCATTAGAATGAACTAATTGTTGGTACTAGTTTGATACCAGATACAAAGAATCTGGTTTTAATTAAGTGTCCCTCTGGTGAAAATGCTGTGTTATAAAAATGACAACTCAGCATGCATTTGAATACTGCATTATAACTTCTATGTCATGTTTGCATAGTTTACTGTTTTATGAAATGTATTGCTGTGCTCTGCCCTACTGGAATTGAATTAAATTATGAAACTCAAGCTGGCACAGAAATAATGGACTGAGGATGTATATAGCATTAGATTCTTCTCACTCCTCCTAATAACAAATAAAACAAAATGTCATCTGGTTTCATTTTTTTTTTTTTTTTTGAGGAAGCAGAGCAGTATAGAAAAGTCAGGAGGGGTGCTTTGATACTTTTTAATACTTGCATTGCAAGATGATGCAAAATTCTGAAATAACTTTTGCCTGGTTGGAGAAACACTCAGAGGAAAGTACTTCAAACACAACAAACAAGATCTCTTTTGTTATGATCTTATTTTTAGAAAAAAACTATACCACAGGACTGTTAGAGCAGCTGTGATAATATAATAATATAATTCAGGACAGAAAACATCGGAAATATATCTCTCCTTCAAAACTGAGATTGAGCTCTCAAAATCAGTAAAGGCCCATGAGACTTTTCACAGCTTCAAGGCTTTAAGTTGGAGTGTCCCAGCTATTTGAATGAGGAGGGTCCTCTCTCATCTGTCCTTGCCAACTTGTTCTGCTTTTTCTTTCATCATTCTCTGCATATGAAATTATTCTTGAACTTCTCAACCTACTTTTGGATTCTTCCTCTGATTTAGGCAAAGGAAAAGTACCTAATTGAAAACTGATTGTTTGATGTGTGACTATGTGATGTTTAACAGCCATTTCTGTGGTTTTTAATAGTGACTGAAGTGTTTCACTTATCTGACTGGTCTTTTGGAAACTCAGTGTTTCAAAGCGTCTGGGAAATACTGAAATAAAGGTGTTTAATATGCATGAATATTTTTCTATTTCATCCTGGAAAAAAACAGTTACAAATTTCTTGAAAGCATTTAATCTATATTTTAAGTGATGTAAAAGTTAAACAAAGTTGCATGTTAGATTTTGCTCAGAAAAGCTGTATGACTTGTCATAAACATTTATGCTGTTTCTAAAGCATCTCTTTTAATTATTGATCATTTTGAGGTTGACTAAAATGAGTTCAACTTGCCAATCGTCTATGTAGGAAATTTATTAAAACAGGTGTAAGATAAAGCTGTCATGGAGATTTTCTCCTTGTTTTTTCCCAATTAAACACAGCATATTTGATCAACCTGATTTCTTTTAAATTTGGGGGGAAAAAAACCCCAACAATAACTGTGAAAGGATCACAAGGAGAAGAAATGTCCTTTGCATCCCTTTAGAAGGTTATCCCACATTCCCATCTTCAGAGTGAACATCTGCAAAACTTGGTGAGCAATGCATGGATCGTTCCTCAGCCATCCCAGGAAAAGTTGTCCATCTTTGGTTTCAGGTGAAAATCTGTGCCTTTGGTCCATACTCCACACCATCAACACTGGGGCGGGGGGTGGGTGGGGTGTGGTGGTGGTGGTGTCTATTAAAAAGAGAGAGTATCTACAATGTACTATCTGACATAGAAAAATAAACATACAGTGTCTACATACTTGTAGCATTCAGTCTAATCTCACGCACTGAGAGCTTACATGTAGAAGAGAGAAAGCAAAAAAGGATAAAGGAAGGCAAAAATAATAAGATTTGAGATCTTTAGTCACTGTTGTTTTCTTTTTTTTCTAAAGTTGCAGAAGGGGCAGAAGAAAAAGGGAGGCTTGAGTGGGCAAGTACCAATAGCTAGGGTTAGTGAAGCAAAACTAAAGAGTTTAAAGCTTACGGCAGAAGATGATGGGATGGTGACAACAGATAGGACATGTTGCCAGACTGTAACTGTCTTAAAGTTCAGCATCTGGTCTATACTCATTGTCCAGTCTCCATCTGTGGAGGCTGCTAGGAGGCCTCACATGACCCTGTGTGATGCTAACGTATAGAGTGCATAGTGTAAAAAACTTTGGTCAATATACTTATTCACTGTGGTCCATAAAGGGAGTTAAGATAACTACCTTAGATGAAATACCTAGCAGCTCTATGGCTGTAGTTAGGAGAGATGAATGCCCTCAGTGTGATGAGCAAAGTTTGGAAGGAAGAGGGGTATTGAAAAGATAGGAGAAGTATAAGAAATTTAAAAAAGGATGCAGAACATAAGAAAAATATAATAATTATTATGTTAATATAATCACATGGAAAATGAAAGAGGAGAGAACCTCGCTGAGATCTCTGCATATAAAGTTTATATATAAAGTCTACAGATTCAGCCTCTGAAAAGACCCAGATGCATTCCCTGGCAGCTGAATTTTTCATTATATTTATCAGGAAAAGGTCTATGGAGAAGTGCCTGTTAAGTATTTAACTCCATCTTTGAGTCAGCAAGTGCATTATCACCCAAGGCTGTAGTGAAGAACCATCTCTGAAAACTTCCACTGATAGCAGAAACAAGGCAGGATTCATTGGCACTGTAGAGTGATAATTGCTTGGATGCTCCCAGCTATAGCAGCAGTTTATGTGTTACCATATTAGCCCATTATATCCTACGATAATGTGTGTCATTATAATTGAAGAATCGCTTCAGAAGCATTTGCAGTTTGATACAGAGCATTTATGCAGGACTAGAAGTTTGGGCAAGAAACAGAAGACCACTGAATACAAGAAAAATACCGTAGAGGTTTTGATTCTGTGTGACATGACATAGGTGAGTGATACATAATATGCACAGATCCGACTTTCACTTGGATAAATAATGTAATAGTTATTTGTTAACAGATTAACTGATCAAGGAGCAAGTAAAGCATGAGCCAGGAGAGATGAACTGAATCATTGGTTACTTAGATATTTTTCCTCTTGGAGGAAAAGTTCTATCTTTATTTAAATTTTGTAAGCAACAAAATCTTTGTCAGTTGATCAGTGTTCTCTCAAGGAGCCATGCCAAATTACCTTCACATTTAATCCAAAAAGACAATTGTTTGCAAGTAGCCACACCAAAGTTGAGGACAATCTAAATTAGACTGCTAATAAAACATATGTACTATTACTGTACTTTCATGAAGTCCCAGCCTGACTTCCTAATTATTTTTGGCTCTTTTATCATTGCAAATATCTATAAATAATTTTGTTAATAGAAAAGTAAAACGAACAAAACAGGCTTAGACAACAGTACTTTGAAGGTTATCTGAAGCCCATTCAGGTTCTGCGTCTTTGCTTTGTAGAGATCCTACTGCTTTCTGGATGATATTTATTCTTCATTTTGTAGCTTTTTTTTTTTAATATATATGAAGAGTGGGTTGGTTCCTGAAAAAAGTGCTGATAAAGCACAAGTGAGGATTTTTTAAAGTTTAAATCCTGCTTTGTGACGTAAAGAGACAATAGCTGTTGCTAATGTTAAGTGTTATTCAGAGAAGCAGGTCAACATTTCCTTAAATATGGAAAAGGATAACCGAGAAAGGAAATTAATCGCTGAAAATCAAAGAGATATTAATGACTTAGAATGACTGGAATAAAACTAAAAGAGTGAAAACTTTCAGGGTCACCATAGCAGCGTGGGCATTGTCGCATGCAGCTACATTTGCTGATTTTCTGGCTTACTAGTAAATTAAGCAATTTTACAGATTGGGAGAAGATTCATCTTCCCTAATTTAAGTGTTAAAAGTTAGTTGTTTAAATTCAGGTTAGTCTCCCTAGGGACCATGTAAAGTCAATGAGAGAAACAAGCAATTCATTTAATCTTAAGCTAGTTGTATTAAGATAGGCAACACAAATTGTTTACTGAAGTTACATGATTTCTTCTATTGACCATAAAGGAGACTGGGGTGACTTGAACTAACAAAATGAGGAATCTTAGATTACATAAAATGAATCTCAGTCTGGGTATATTGTTAGAAATCAATTGGTATTTGAGTCTGTCAGCTATATTTCCCTGTTTTGGTGGGAGGGAAAAAAGATCTTTGCAACTGAATCAAAAGCTAGTATTGTATTATTTTTATATTGTAGGTTTTTAATTTTTAGATACAACTTCAGAAGCAGAATACTTTTAAGACACTCCTTACATCCTGATAACCAACAAAAGTTAGTAGAGATAAATACAATAAATATTTCACAACCAACAAAAGTTAGTAGAGATAAATACAATAAATATTTCACAAGATGGAAGCTTGTTATTAAACTCTGAATAATAGCAATTCTTGTTCTCCGAATGATAGAATTAAACACGTTCTGTTCAGCTAAAGCTTCCTTAACATTGCTACCAGAGAGAAAGGTACAAAATACCAAAGGCTGCTAGATAAGGAATAAGTCCTCTTCTGGGAAGTCTTATATCAACTTCATGATTAGTGATTGTTTTATAATCTGAAAGATATATTTGTATGTCCCAGTGACAATGGTTGGTAATAGTAATTAGTGTGGTGCTGGATATTCTTGTTATCCCGTAATATTTGATTCCTCTTTAAGAGATTTTTCTGTCCTTTAAAAGATTCTGTCCTTTAATTACTGGTTGCATGAAAATTTCTTTTGATAACCAGGTATAACGTCACAGAGTATAGATTGGCAATGCCAAGACATTTTGTATATTGTGTTTTAATTTTCTTTTTTTTTTAAAAATAAAACCCATGACTTGCAGAAAAAATTTTGACTTCTCTAAATGGAAGTCCAAATCAGTATAGTATGTGCTATTTCCACAGGTGTAAGCAATTTGACTTCTCTGTACAAAACCCCAGAGTATATAAATGAGCATGAAAATTTGGAAGCATCAACTCTAATTCCTTTTATATCTGTGACTATTATTTAAAGACAATAATCATTGAAGAATTTGCACAGATTTAAGAGACATATTTTTTGTATTTTTAAAAAGTGTTTGTACAGTGACAGGCTTTTCCCAATTTAGTCTAGATTACAAACGATGCAGCTGTTGCCCTCAGAAGGTGGAATGCAAGGGTTATATTTTCAAAGCATGTTCTAATACCATGATTTATATTAGACCCTATTATTTGTTGACCGTAATGCTTGGACAACATTTTAAGGATATCTTTTGAGTTTACAGGAGAGCTTTTTAGGAAACAAGGTAACTTTTAAGGAAAATAAATCCCAATTGCATCTGTATGTGAAACTAATTCAATTAAAACAAAAGCCTTGAAAGCTGGGCCTTGATATTTCCACCACAGGCAGCCAGAAATAACACTGTAAACTGTGGGTGCAGAATGTGTCCTGCTATACTTTTTGGATATTGGTTCCTGGACAACTGTGAGTTGCTTTAAGTTTTTATAAATATACATAGCAGTTACCTCCTCTTTTTGTTTTTACCTTGAGAACTGAATAACAATGATAAACCTTTTGTTCTTCTGTGGTTTTGCTTTTCTGGCTCTTCATACGGATAGCTTAAAAGAAAACTAATTATATTAGAAGTCACAATAGCTTTCCAGACTCAAATGTAAGCATTTTTTAATTTTTTTCACATTCCATTAATTTTATAATTCAAACCTAACACAATTTAATTATATGCAGACTGAATTTGGTGCTCTGCCATGTACGCATGGAACATTACTTTGTTCAGCAAATGATAGAGGGATGGTCGTGGTCACATCTCTCACAGGAGTGAGAGGGAGAAGGAGAAAGTGCTGGGACTTCAACAAAAGGATGACAAGAAAAGAGTTTGTGTATGGTTTTAATGAAATTCCGGTTCCTAGTTTCAAAAGTTTCTCTCTATATATTTACAGTTTCCCAGAATAAATGGGAAATAGAAAGGAAACATAATCCTTCAAGAAGTAGGACAAACTTCAAGAGGTAGGACAACTATCTATTCAGGGAGGTCTTCTTCCAGCATTATGATATCTCTGTATACTGATATGTGAAACCATGGAGTTCGACTTGATGCTGACAGTATGTTATGGATGGATTCACCAGCATAGCTGGAGGAAACTTTTACAGGCTACTGATAGCTTGCAAGTTTGCAGAATAATTCTGCCTGGGTTGAATTATTCAATCCTTTCCACAGCCAAAGTGTGACATACCTGTGTGTTATATTTCAGATCTCTGCCAGAAGTAAAGTTTTATTGAAAACAGTGAACAAGATAAGAATAAAAGCTTTTGGAACAGAAAGAGTAACAGCAAGAGAATTAATCCAGATTTCAATGTCCCAACAGTAAATTTATGTAAGGCCATACTCTGAGATATGTAGGTAAGATGATGCTAAGTGAATGTGCAGAATAAGTAGGAGGGGAAAAGGAGCTGACATTTCATATCTTTATTTACCTAGTGAGTTAGTTGAGTTGCAACAGCACTAGTATGAACAAACACATAGCCGTTTACTTTCAGTCACATATTTATTGATCAGTTTTTTCCTTACAGTAAGGTATCATCATGTTAGTCACTTGTTTTTGTTGGAGTGAACTGTTCTAAACACCACTGTAAAAATACGAGCAGCCACAGAACAGGATGGTCAAGTGTAGCTGATGGATAGATGGATACACTGAAAAAGCTCATTTACTTAAGCAAGAGCTCTGGGGTTTAGTTTTTGTTGTTGTTGTTGTTGTTGTTGTTGTTGTTTTAAATACCTTGATTATGCTAAAACTCTTACTTTCTGCACCTTTCACCATCTTACTATGAGGAATTGTTGACACAGGAGAAACATTTCACAAGATCTGGCAACAGGTGAATAAACACCACATAAACAAGAGAATACAATGGCATTTTCGCCCCCAACATAAACTTAGTGTGATACTTGGATTTTTCTTTTTGTTTTTGGTAAACCATAGCAGAAAGTGGTTTCACTGTAGCTTCCTGGGGCACTAGTCGCCCCAACTAGTGTTGATCTGGACACTGCACAGATAAATGCAACTCCCACCTCAGAGCTCATTCTCTAGCTGTAAGGGAAGAGACTGCAGATGGATCGAGTCATATGGGGACGAAGGGGTAGCAGTGAGACAACCTGCAACCTGAACCTGTATGTATTGTGGTCAAAGAGAGTTCCTAAATATAATTCAACATGACTACATGTGCAGGTATCCAGAATTTTTTCCAAAAATGATTTGATTTCAGCTGCCTGTTGCTTGTGTTGCAATTGATGCAGAATGACATGGTATGAATCTGTTTAATTTGAACAGACTTGAAAAACATGTGGGAATTACTGGTAATAGCAAAATGAACCCTTCGAAAAAAACCCACAAACAAATCACCCAAAACTGTAATTAACACCTCAACAGACAATCATGCTTTGTCGTACAAATTTATTTTAAGAATGGGAAAAATCCCATAGTTAAAAGTAAATCCTATCACTCTGATTTATACGAGGAGCCAAAAATTTAGACTAAACATCAATTCCTCATATAATTGAGGAGCATAGACTTGTGGCACTATTTTATGACACTAGAGCTCATCTGCATGTGATTTGCCACACTGGTTGAGGTGTTCCTGAATTGTTCACTCAAGTTTCTTATTTCCTTCTCTGGGATTCTTTCACACAATGAAGTAGGCAACAGTTATATGTCTTCAAAAAAAATCAGTGAAGTTATTGTCATAGCAAAAGGCATTAGATAGGTAATGACAACCAGCTATTGCTGATTTTGGCTAACTTTATGTTTGACTTCAACACTGTTTTTACATCTCTCTTGTCATAAAGTAATTTTTGAATACTTGTGCAGATACACTGATTTCTTTCCAGGAAACTGACCAGTAGATTACAGTAAGAGAACACTGTTTTTAGTAATAAAGGAATAAACTAAATTGTTGGATTGGAAACATCAGTGAAAAGCAACTAGTCTTTTGAAAAGCAATATGTCTTATTATAAAAAAGCAAAAGGTTTCTGAAACAAAAGATTAAAATAGAATGTTTTCTTCATTCATTTGCACAAACTACACCTATTGGAGTTCCTTCAGGCCATCTGTATCATGGGAATACCATTAAGTTACAGACATCATGCCACTATCAAAAGTATTTACTCAGACCAGTGTGGGCTGGTGCAGTCTCTTTGACTAATAAAATATTGCTTTGTTGAAGTAACCATATTTCGTGCATGCCAATGTAATAGCAATTGCCTGTACATCGCTGCACGCTCCATCAGCTGCTGCATATTCTACTAAATGAGGAAAGTCATGTATCATTGGATGGTTATTTCCCTCTCTGCACCTTCCCAACCCCAATGAGGAGCCATGGAGCCCATCCCTGCTCCCATCCTCAGCACAGCACCCTGCAGCCGGTGGCTCCTCCTATTCCTTGGGAGGAGAGCTGCCTATCTGATTTTGGAGCTCTGGCAAAAAGCCTGAGCTCATTGATTACAGATCACTGTTAATAAAGAGCATTTGTAATGCAGCAGTGGTGATACAATCTCCACACGCCAGTTCATGATGGCCCTTCAGTCTCCACAATTAAGTCGTCCAGCAGGCATGCCCCCTGTTGCAGCTGCTCTGTCAATCTCATTTTGTAGTACAAATGATCTTAGACCCAGTGTTTGACATGGGGTTTTAACACCAAAGAAGGCAATTCTGCAACTTCAAATGAGCTTAATTGGTTGTGCGCTCAGGCGTTCACTCAAGCTGCTTCAGTCCATCAGAGAGAGATTTCCAACTAATTGAACAGCTCAGAAGAAAAAGAACCACGGAAATCACAATGCACTGGGCGTTTGAGAGGGTTTTTCATGATAAAAACCATCAAAATAAGATGGTTTTTTTTTTGTTAAATCAGCCACCTGTCAATCTAGAAAGTGGTTTCATTGGTACAAAAGCTCTTAATGAGATATGTCCTAAAAATCAGTGGCTGTTAATAGCAAAGTCTGCAGGTAAATGTCATATTTTTATATTTAAAAATGTTTATTTTGGATTGCGAAAGTATTTTCTTTAGACCAGGAAGCTTTTCTTGTGGTGCATAACAATTATGTGGTAATGGACAGGCTCTGCAAATCCAGGACATTTCTTACCAGAGGAATGCCATTTGAGGCAATCTTACTGATAAAGTGTGTAAAGTTATTCATGTGTACAAGTGTTGGGACTGGGCTGGGTGAGATTCTGATAGTGTAAATATTTGCCTTTTTTTTTTTTTTTTTTTTTTTAGGAAGGCTGAATTTAAATTTGCGTGTTTGTTCTAGGAAATTATGAATCTGGTTTCTCTTCTGAAATACACCCTTTTTACCTCTTGTTTTCACTCTACTGATTTAAATAACTTTTCTTCAAAACTCAATTCAGAGTCTTTTGCCCTACTGTTTACACACTGTATGTCTAATAATTCCATATCTATTCCATGAGTGATTCAAACCTATAATTTATGCAATATTTGTATTTGACATTCAAGGTAGTAGTTCACATTTGAACCGATGACAACTCAGTAGCTATGTTTTTGGGAAAAGGAAGACAGAACAGGCTAAACAATATATATTTCTTTCCTTCCTATTTAAAATAGGAAAAAACTGAAGACTTTTACTTCAGTAAATATGAGTACAGAACTCCATTCATTGAAATCAAGGTATGTTCTGGGGAGAAGCTGATTAACCCAGTCCAATAAAGCAGCAGTTCAGCAGTTGTTTAATTGTAAATAAGTAAGTTGTCCTCTGATTCCAAACACCCAGTTGCCTTTGCCATTGTTTGTACAGTGGTGGTACGGAGGTACTGAAGATGTTTTTAAGCCCCTGTTGGATGATATGTACACTTCAGGCAGGGATAATGCTTACCACAATGAGTTTACAAATTTTGTGGGAAAGGGGAAAAAAAAGTGTGTCTACATATATATATATTTAGATATACACGCATACATATAATTATAAAATATAAACTAATTGTTCCAATTTGTGCAAAATTCCAGAGGCTCTGGGGCTTATGCCTGTACTTGATTTTTTTTTTTCAGCAATATTTACATAATTAGACTCTAAAATAATGATATATCAAAAAAAAACAAAACAAAACAAACCCTCAACCACAGAAAACGCAAAAACTTCCTGAAGTCAATGAGAGGTAATTATCAGCCACATAATTACAGTAATCTTTATATATTGTTGTCATCTTTAAAGTCCAGTGGCAGTGAAACTATGCCCAAAGCAGTGAACATTTGGCATGAAGTGTCATAGACTCACATATCCTAACATTTTACAGGCATCCATAGACGTTAACAGCAACACTCTTATTTGACTTCAGAGAGAAAAGAATCAGACACTCCAGTTTCATGATCAAAGACTAAATTCTTCCAGTTTACATGAAAAGTGAAAAATAATATCTGCATGTTCAAAAGGTACTTTTTTCCCAATCACTTGAGGTGCTTTATTGCTCTGGTGTTGAATCATGACTCAGAATTCTAAAATTCCAGCATATGTAAGAGGATATAAACATAACATGGTTACTTAAGGAAAATATCCTTGTATTTCAGGAATATTTACTAGATTAAATCAAAACATCATGATACTTATCTCTCTGAGGATATATTTCAGTGTGAACTATACCCCAAGAATATTTTTGTGTAAAATCTGAAGGATTGCCCTATACATATGATATCAAATGCACTTGTAATCCTATAGTAAAGACAGTAATTGGCAAGTGCCTTCTAGGTCCCCTAACAGTGGGGTGGAGCTGCAGCTACCAGGGATCTCTGTTGCTGAACTCAGCAGACGAGTTGCCCATGTGATTCCAGATGTTTCTGTTTTCTGGGGCCTGGGGACCTCCCAGGATCAGAATGCCAGCATGTCTGATGTAGAGAAGCCAGCCTTTGACACTGGAAGCTCAGTAGTCCTAACCCTACAGCTCTGCAAGAAATCAAGTTGGATCCTCAGGGGCAGATGGGCCAAACATATCCCTGTTGTCAACTTCCTTAGCCAATTGCATCTGCCAAAAATATTATGTTTAATTTGCACACACACACGGGGTATATTTCTAAACTCAGAGGAAAATAAAAAAGCCAAAAAAAACCCCAAATGCTAAAGACCTTATACAGAAAAAAACAGCTGCACTCATTTATGCTGTGAACCAGCTGAGTCAGCCTTTAAATTGAGCCCTAATTAATTTGTGCACACGGTGTAACCAACAAAGAATGGCAACAGAGAGAAGAATGGATGGTGTTGAGGGGGATTAGTCTTTAGCAGAAAGGGTGCCTGAGAGAGCGAGCCTGATGGCAGTTAATTGCTGCCAGGAGGACCAAAATAATGGTCAGCCTGTAAAAGAAAGAGAAAAGAAAGGACTGGTGGAAGCAGTCATCAGGTGTTTGCAGTGATGAAGTTCATTGCCCACACTGTTTACACGGGTGTTCAGTCTTAATGCCCATTTGGAACTGGCACAGCGAGAAGTCTTGTTAAAATAATAAGATCTGAGTGTGTGATGTATTGATGGAGTCAGAACTCCATGCAAATGTCTGTTTCACAGGGGATATTCAGTCTGACCGACACATAGGGTTCAGGCACTGAGCCCGGAAAGAACTGAATAGCCTGATGTTTTTGCACAGCAGCTCCTGTGGACACTTAACATCTGTGCTTAATACAGCTTCCTCTAATGGCAACTGTTTAAGTGGGTGATGTCTGAAGAGATTTTTGCCCTTTAAGATTTTTTCATTCTGTTAACATCCTATTTTTCATCTAGGAAACATGGCACGGTGTTACTAAACCACTAGTAACCCAAACACTACTCTGCAAAATTTTAAAGCTGCCTTTTTACAAGCAGAAATAAGTAAAACATACTTCTGTCGTTCAATTTCTTAAAATCCAAACAATGAATGTTTAATATTTAATAAATATACAGCATATTAGACCACGCTTGTGGTTCCTCATGTTTGAACGTGTTAATATTTAATCAGGGGAAAAAAGTGCAGCACTGCTACTGCTCTTGAAGTCCCTGTAAATTGCCAGCAATAAGTATCACTGAAATTCAAGACCCAGGTGTTGCAACTTAAGCACTGGAAACCAATGGTCTGCAAAATCCTAACTCTCTGCTCTCACAAACGTTTTCAGTGTTTTGCTTCACATATCCATTACAGCAGGATTGGCTTAAAGTTGTTAGCTGGGAATTGTTGAATGGTGCTTTGTGGAGGAATGAGTAGCAATTCCAAAACAAACCAAAATATTTTCTGTGATCATCCCAGTTAGAAGACGACATGTGAATGTTGTACATAATGTATATGCAGACAAGCCACAGAAACACGTGCTCATGCCTATATAGATATATGGATGTTTCATCAACAACAAATATCAATGACTGATAATTGACAAAGGAAGATATTTGAGAATTAATGCTTACAAAATAAGAGAAAAAAGAAAAGCTATATAGCTCCAGCATACATAGCTCCAGTAAGAGATAAGGGTAGAACAGCCACCAAATACAGTGTAAAAGCTACCATCAACTCACAATAATGTTAAACCAAATCTAGTACATTAAAACAATTTGAGTCCATGTGACTGGAAAAACCTACATCTACCATACATCATAGTTGGCTCATTAATTTCTCAGTCGCTATTCTTGATTTGTAAGAAACATAGATATGCTGTCCTGATATGAAAAAAGATAACCAGTGTATTTTGAGTGTTCAAACTGCCTGGTCTCCTGATCAAAGCCATGGAAAAGTTCGTATCATGCATAGTCCAATAACAAATTAAAACATGTTTACATAATCAATGTCAGCTGCCGAAGTTAACTGTATTGACGTCATGTACAATGTAAGGGCTCAATACCACATTACGTTCTGGTTAAAAATAGTTTAATAAAAAATATCATGGAGGCCAGATGAAAGAAATTAAACTGATCTGCAAACATTAATTTCAAATGGAAAATCTACACCCAAAAAGGGGCAAAAAGTCGATTTAGGTCCTGCCAGGTCCTTTTCATGAACCATATTCTGTTGTGATATGGAAGGAAACATAAAATAATTGTTTAGGAAATGATGATTAAAAAAAATAAATTGACTCACAATAAAACTATGAAGAAAAGATTGCCTGACAATGAACTTCCTTTGCTTGGAATGTGGAACAAACTAAGATCTCAGAATTTGCCTTCATGAATTTATACTGTGAACTATGAATTTATACATTCTGCATTAAAGAAAAACAAACAAAAAATTATTTGACTACATTAATATCTCCTTTTAGTAGTAGTTGCTTTTTTAACTTCAAAAGAGCCTCCCCGTCAGAGAAGCAAGTATCTTGCTCTAAAATTGTAAATCTCAGCATTACCAGTAACATCTTTCTTCCTGAATGTAACTCCAGGAAAACTTTCATGATTCTGATAGAAGTGCATATTTGGATGGAATATGAGTCCATCAATTTTTATTCAATTAGTCCTGCTAATGTAGGACTACAAAGTAGGTCATGCATACCAGATGGGCAGCATTGATCTGGAGTTAGGTGACATGGAAAAGAGTCCAGAGCCACAGTAATGAATCAGCTAGATATGAATGAGGAATATCAGTTTGGAATTAGAGAAGAGCACAAGAGGCAGCATTGTTTCAAGTTGTGTAATACACTGTACAAAAAGCAAACTGTAAAATTACAGAAATTATAGAAAAGTCACCAGAACTATTGGAAGTCTGAAACATTGCAAACGTGCAGGTTATGGTGAGGCCATTTCTTAACATTTCCTTGGATAAATAAAATACATTAAGCTTCCAGAGGAAAATATTGTGAGATTGGATAGTTATTTTATCTAGCAAGATTTTTTCCAATATCTCTCATTCCTCCAAACACAGCAAAGCTGAAAATATGTTAACATAGCTTGAAATGTTGTCTTTAAAATAGTGACAAAAGTAACGACTACAACTTTACCTGGGGATCAGAAATGGCCAGGACTAATCCCTGGGCCCAACAGCAAGTAGCACAAGACAGTTATGACCATAAAACTAACTTCCTCTATACCCCTTTGGCCAAACATCCTTATTAAGCCTACTGGGAGCAGACCACAACTTGTGTCCTCTCCTGACTGTGCCAGAGTAGTGCTTGGACCAACAGGGTGCAAACTAAAGCTGTGCCAAAGAGCACAATAAGAATTAAACTATATGGAAAAGTTTGAGTTTAATTTAAGTTTTAATATGGGTAAGTTTACTGGGGCAGAGACAGTTGTCACATAAAGTGAGACTCTCTTAATTTTTCTCCTCTTCACTATTGGTTGTCCTATACTTAGAACCCACTTGTCCTCATGGCTGACCGAGACCACCAAAATGGTTAAGGATGGTGTTCTGATCCCAGGTTTGTCATTAACTTGGTGTGTGGCTTTGGGTTACTGAATTAAGCTGTTTCAGCAAATACTACCTACCTGATCTAGACATAAAGTGTGCTAGCTCTCCCCAGGATGATTCTGTTCCTCTAGTGGCAATACTGCAAGCTCTGGTGAGGTTCCTCGTGGAGAGATATGAACTGAGTAGGACAGATCCAGATCTTTTTGTCTTAGGTTGTTTATCTATAAAAGAGACACTGAGTGACCTTCCTGAGGTGATGAGAAAAATTAATTGTTGTATTCCAGTCTCAGAGAATATTCCACCAAAAAAACCTTTTACTGAATATTTCTTCTTTGCTAGGCAGTGATAGTGTGCTTTATGCTTTTGCAGCAGACCAGTTTTGTATTAGTAGCTTTCAGTCAATCATTCAAGTTATTTTTTTATTAAATTAATATAGTTGATAAAGTGTAGACAATTTTAACACCAAACAAAGGTACTTAAACCCCATACACTTCCTTTTACAGAAATCCTATCAAATCCACTCTCTTCCCAAGGAATTTCTGTCTTGGCAAGTGATCTTCATCACCAGCCACAGTAGTATGCTCTGCCCCAATCACTGGAACAGCGCTAAACTCTTTCTGGCTGAGAAACCCCTAATCCAAAGGTTAGACACACCAATAACAGCCTCAGATGTTTTATTCTGCAAAGAAACAAATTGGTTTTATGTCTGTCCTTCAGATTCCCTGAGTCCCCTGGGGTATATTGAGCTGGCAGGCTTGGGCAGTGAACTTCTTCCCTCCTGCCAGATTGAGGCAGCATCCAACTTGCTCCGACTGCAAGATGGTCTTTTTTATGTGGATGTAATGAATGAGGACTCAGGGGCAAACAGTTGACCATTTCATAACACAGACCCTGTGATATGCAAAGCTTTCATGGAGTAAGGACTTATGCTTGATTTCAACTCTGCACTCTCTGTCTGTTCTAATATCCTTTCAAATTGTGTGAAAGAGTTGAGAGACACGGCAAGAGGAAAGTGCGTTAAGAGGTTTACAATAGTTCTCTTTTTTTCCAGGAGCAGCGTTAACAAGAAAAGACCATGTTCCTGGCACAGCCCCATAGTAGACATTAATCTCATCCCTCTGGGATGATAAGGGAATGAGACCCTTGAAGACTCAGTGTCTTTTCTGAGAATTGCTTTTAATAGTCCAGCTAAAATGATCAAACTGACCAAATCATGGACCACTGGAAACCAGAAGTGTCCTATTTAAATTGTTATTCCTTGGTTCTTTTGCTTNAAAAAAAAAAAAAGTTTTGGGATGCTCTCTTAATATTCTCTCCTGTAATGTGACCTAGTGACAAAAGCTTATCAACATTTCTCAGGAGATTTTGAAGTTAAAAGCATCGAGACTTTCAGTGGAAATCCAGGCAATTGTTTCTATGTGTTGGCAATTTTTCACCATAGACCTGGAAAGCAGTCTGGTAATGAAAGGTTTATTTGTGATGGCGAGAGGAAGAAGGTGCAGTTGAATAGAGGGTAAATGTTCTGTGGTTTCACTATGATCCACAAGTTGTTTTTCTTGTATGAAAACATTAGCACTTGTGCTGTTTTTGGTTAATAGGCACAGTTCTCATCTTGATATTTCAGATTTTCTCATTTCTCTTGGCTTTTGCCTATTTAATACATCTAATTTGGCAATTAATGCTGTGGAGTCCTCTATCAAAAAAAGCCTTCAGCCGGACAGCAGTAGAAATGAAAAGCTCAGGGCTCTGAACCCTGAGCACAGGACTAGGAAAGGAAATAAGAGGATTTTCAGGTTCTGGTGTGTACCTCTTTTTCTGTATATATTTATCATATTCACATCTAAAAGGAAAAAATAATGTTTTCTTGTTACTGAAAGGGTGCACAACAGAAATCAATTTAGAGGCAAATGTGGTTATGGAAAAATTGACAAAAATATATTCACAAAATGCAGCCCATGGATTTTGTATAAACTCAGAATTGTATCTGATGACTTGTCATATACATCCTTCTTTTTAGAATTATAAGATCTCCAAGTATCTTCAATTCCACTTGTTTTAAAATATCAGATTGGCTATTTACTTAATTATCCAAAACAGAAGAGCCTCAGGCTTCATTCACTAAGTGCAAATATTCAAATTGTCACACACTGTGTGACATGCGCTGAATACTAGCCAACCTGTTACACAGGTGATCGTCAATGCCTGGATACTTCAGGCAGGTAACAGTATTTGCAAGTATTTTCTTGGACATACAGAAGCTAGTTTAAATATTAAAATGTTATTTTTCCTCTAAGCAAAAGAAGTACATCATGCAAGAGGTGTTATAATTACCCATATTTATGGAGGACTAATATATTGTTATGAAGCCAAATACTGTTTTTACATATTCAAATAACTCAGTGTTATTTCATTTTTAAATTGATATTGAAAGGTGTTTGGCTTGTTGCTGATTTTGGATATGATTTGCAACAACACATGATGAGACATATAAAACTGCGATGTGAATAGATGATATTGTTACTAGGCATCTCGTCAGTTGGTCATATGATTGAAAGATAAAACCAACAAATGAATTTAAGTTGTTGGACACGTATATGAGATCTTTGGGTTTTCATCCTTTCATTGCTTTAGTTTTGGTTTTATCATATTTCTTTTGCTTACATGGCTTGCTAACTATGTAGTTTCTATAGCAACATCCATTGACCGTTGAAATAATGAAAGCCACAGCAACACTCCTGCAGTGAAATCCCTCATGCTGACAAGAATAACTCCTATTTTCTTTGTCCACTGTTGCTCATTACTTACACGACTGGCTCATTTGTCAACATACTCAAGACATTTGCTAATTACTCCTGAATTTGACTAATATAGACAAGACACCTAACATTTAGTGTACCTGCAGACTAGCATTCTAACAGAGAGTTAAAATAGGAATCTTTTTTGTGTGCCAGCAATATAAGTTCTTAACTGTGGAAGGATTTCAAGTATGTATTCAAGATATTTAGAGGAAAGAACTACTTGAATTTTGAAAACAAAACCAGCCAAACAAATGTTAGTTGCTTTAACTTAATTATAAAGATTTTTTTAAAGGCTCTATCTCTGAACTGCTGTTTTTTAACATTCTCGAATTTGATTCCAAATCAGCAGCAAACAGGATCAATGCCTGGATGCTGGACCTGAGGTAAGGACATAGGAGGAGTAGGAAGTGGTTCTGATTATTCAGTAGGTGGCACTTAAGTTTTGTATCTCACTGAATCAACTATTCATCATGAAGTTAGTAGCCCCTTTACTGTTGGAGGTGCCATTTTCCAGCTGAAATAGAGAATTAACCATTGGTGCTAGCTAAAGAGCCTGTAGCACTTTCTATGCTAATCTAATGATGCTGATCATTGTACCATGCAAGTAGTTGTATTTTTTTCCAAATTTAATGTTCTTTTTTATACTATGTAGAGCAGGAGTTACGTGTTCATGGCTTTTAGTCTGATGTAGCTCTTCCTGTATTGAAGTGAAGCTTCCAGACCTGTAGAATTGGGGATGGAGGCTGCATACTCTGGACTCCTGGTTACGTGGGTAAGTTGGGCTCACCCCAACCCTCTCTAGGCAGAGAAACAGTGAAATCTTTGGAGGGTAACTGTATTCTTTTATCTATGGACCACTTCCCGAAACTTTTCCCTAGCTCTCAAATCTGTGTGGCTGCTAGAAGTATGAGTGCATTGGTATGAGTCTAAGAAGAGTGATCATGATAGCGGTTTCTGATGTAGAGTGATGATATCCTGCTTAGCTTCTTCTCTTAGAGTGGTATGCTTTCTTGCTGTGAACTATTAATTACTAAATGCGCTCTGGAGCTGGGTGTAGCACTTACCTGCTTTTGTAAGATTTAATGCTGATGAACTGATTTAAAATGCTGGTGGAATTGTTGAGCATTAATCAAAATCAAATCATGAGTCCTGGTAAATTGTAAAGACACTTAGGCACTTGACATTTCTCAGTGACTTTTTTCCCTTTTAAAAAGATTGGTTTGAAACCAACCCAGACACCACAAAAGTTATTTATTGTGTCCTTCCGGATTTGCCTCAGCAATGCAAAAAATTACTTTTGGGTTTTTTATTTGATTACTGGGATGATATATCCCTTTTAAAAGCAGCAAAGTATATGAAAAGGTAGGGACAGTAGTTAAACCTGAAAAAGTCAAAAAACATTACCAATTTAAATATTCATATAACTCTTTGCCTGAATTCATTTTGCAGAACATCAATGCAAAAAGCAGTGCAGATGAACAGCTGTTGCCTGGTCAACACAAAGCAGCATTGCTGAGAAGAACAAGTAGAGAGAATGTAATTGAGAGGTTTACTCCACTGGAGGAGATTAAGTTCTGCAGAAGGTTAATTGCTGTTCTTTATAAGGCTACCCTGATTGATAATTATTATTATTATTCTTTTCCTGGTCATATGACTTGCCTCTGCTTACAGGAAGGAGAAAATGCAAGCAGCAAAACAAATGTGGTAATATGTGAAAAGGTAATATTTTGTCTGGTCATAGCTGGTTTAATAATTAGCTTTGGTTCATCTTCCAGCTGGGTTCATGACACACATTGTTTGACTCAGCTTTTTTTTAATATAGAAGAACTTCCACTGCAACTGGCCAACTTTGAACTTTATAGGTCTTCAGCTCAGCAGTGAGCGTAACCTGTAAAGATCTGAGTCATACAGGGAAAAACAGAGAAAATTCTCTAATTGGGCAGCTCCTGCCTTGCATGGGACATCACAGGGCTCAGAGGAACTCAGCAGGAACTGAGAGAGTTTGTGAGTCTGGGAATAGCTGACACTAACCATCATTCCTGAGGTTAGCAGGCGCTGCCAGCCACTGCCTCAGATGCGTTGAAGCCACTGGTCTCCCACAAGGTCTCCTAGCTCCCATTAACTGTGGGACTGTATTCTTGCACTGCCCCCTAGCACTAAGCACTGGATGCAGACAGGTCTGAATTGACCTGTTGGGAGACCTGTGGTCTAAATGAGTCCAGATCTCCCAAGTGCTATGGGGATGTTGAAATGCTTATTGGGTTTGAAAAGAAAATTCTGATCAGCTCGTTTTTAAAGGGAAAGCGCAGGTACCTGAGGCATGTGGTGTATTAGGAAGCAGTTATTTGCTGGTTTTGATCATCTCACAGTTACTTAGTAATGGACTTGAATCCTTAAAATCCATATTGATCCTCAACTTGATGTGTTTAATCTAATAGCAGATAAATCAGAAAAGTATGCTTGAATGCATATGAGATCAAGTTAACACCTATAGAGATGTAAGGTTAGAAGAGGCAAGGCCAAAATCTGCTGTCGTGGATTTGGTTGAAAGAAAATAACTCCACCTACTCCTTTGAAGGTGCTCTGAGTGGATGTGTTCAAACTCAGCATTTCACTCCGTATCTTCAAAGTCAAACAATATCTTAGATATTTCCTGCTTGAACATCTCAAGCTTTTCTTTTAGCTTTAATAAATTTTAAAATAATTCTGTTTCACATAGGCCAGCACAAGGTTTATGCACTACTACTATACTGGGTAATATAGCTGGGTTCTGAATCTCTTTATCTGGATTCATGGAAAAGCCTTTTTTTCAAATAATTCTCTGCCACCATCTCAAACAATTTCAGATAAGCTTTTCACAAAGGAAAAACAGGGTCTTCAATAAACTGCTTAGTATTGCTTTAATACAATTGATTTTTGTGTTAGGGCTTGGTAAGCTCTTAAGAATTTAAAACCCATCAGGTGTTTAAAATACAAATGTTCAACATTCAGCTTTGCACTAGCTTTCAACTGAAATAAACCAGCAGAAGTAAGTAGGATTGCACAGGTGTAATTCACCAAAGAGTGTGATTTAACTGTTATACTTTTCCTATCACATTAGGAAATCATTCCGATCAAATCACATTCCTATCAAATATGCTCCTTAGGGTGCGTCAGTCCCCAGTTTAGTGGTGAAAACTGGCTAAATTTATTAGTAGCATGGATTCCTCTCAAGGTTTATGCCATAGTAGCCAAAATCAGCTATGGTCTCTTCAATTTAATAATGTTGTATTTGGACGGATGATCGTTCACTTGAGTATTTTGAAATAGGAGTCATTTACTGTGCAGACTCTGTTCAATCAATTTCATGGCTTGGATACATTGTCCTTAGCTAATGGGTATCAACTTAATTGCTTCATGGAAATGTTCCTCTGCTGTACAGTTCTTGTCATGGTGGTATGCTGTTTTCAGTAATCATCTCTCAGGAGTATGTTGATGCTAATTTATATATTTAAATTCACTCATAACTAGCTGACCATTTACTAGGGCATGAAAATCGAGAATTTAATTTGATTTTTTTCAAATGAGCTTGTCAAATCTGTTTATTGCACAGTACAATTTTATGGGCATAAATGCCTAAATTTATAAATTACCTACACTGATAGATCTTTGAGCCAAAAAAAAATTACAGTAAATATTTTGGATAGCCAGCCTTGACAGATACAGTCTGGTGAATCTTTTGCTGGAGGAAAAAAACCCCAGCATACTGTTTAGTGGGGCATTGTTACATCACTTTCAGGTTCATTTTTAGTTCAGTTTCAAAATAAGTAACAATCAGGAACCTCTGATAATAAAAAACTGTGCTGAACCTTGTCTTTAAGTTCATGTCTCTCCTTTTCATAGACTAATGTAATATATTGAATATAATATTACCTACTGAACCCTTCAAGTTGTATTTTCGCTGAAACAAGTCTGCAGCAGTTTTGATGTAACTGAAAACGTTCATAAAGCTGTGGTATATTAAACCAGACTGCTTCAGAATTGTTCATAATCCTTTCCTAGTTGATGTTTGTATGTTCTTCTCAATGCATAAGGGTGTTTCTCTCTACTCACTAGACATATTTATCTTACAATGGAAAGAGCTGCCAGAGGAGACACTGAACACAGCAGCAGCCCAGGTGGTTCATACAGACTACACCCAACTTCCTTATGGATGAACTTCAATGGTAGGAACTTCATGCTATATAAAATGAACGTGGAAACAAGAATACCTTTTGGCTGTTGTATTTTTGACATGGAGGGAAGGTAACTGTAGGGTTTTTATTTCTTCTTCCAAACAGACTGAATGTTTTCATACTACTCTGGAGCCAGAGTGGCAGGAAAAAAGTAAGAGGACAGGTTTGTTAGTAAAACCTGGAGCCTGAAAGCAGAGCCCCCGCGCTCCGCTTCTGGTTTTACCTCACGCTGTAGCCAAGTCACATTACTTCTCTAGCATCTCTGTTTTCCTTCCCTTTCCATAAAATGTGGGTAGCAATGCTATCCTGCAGTAAACCACAGATATGTAAGAGTGCATTAAGCTTCTTGTATGACAGTTCTCATGCAAGTGCTAAATATTCTGTTATGTAATATGGATGTTCTTGCATGTGGTTGTCTTTTGATGTTAAGAAAAGGATGAAGCAGTTTAAGTAGAGCACAGATTTACTGGTGGTTGATATGGAGACAAATGATGAGGCAGTCCATCTGCTGCCCTCAGTGAAAACATTATTCTGTTTCAGGGAATTCATATTTTAATACAGCTAGTTTCCACACAGTACAAGATTTTCTGCCATTCTGTAAGACAAATTGGATCCAAAAGTGAATGGCCTGCATTTCCATCCATAAAATGGATTGTTTCTAGATTATGGACAAGACAACCAGTTCAATGACACTGGTAGAAGACAAAGAGGCTCTTGAGAGATCTAAGTAGTCCATTCACCAGTACTCTCTGGCCCATACCCAGTGATGAACTGGCTTCCCTCTTGTCAGATTTTTATGACAACCAATTAAATCAATATGACTGTCGAGACATATGGCAACAATAACGCTCTGAGTTTCTGCCCATTACCACTCCAGCAGGAAACCAAGAACACGCAGTATTTGTTATTGCTTATTGCAGGGATTCACTGAAGAATATCTCCCTCTTAAATAATAGATTCACTGTGACTGTGTCAAAGGCAATCAATACTGTGGATGCTATCTGTGGAGCTGCTAACATATCAGCGTGCAGAAGGAGTTCTCCTGCTTTTCTGCCGTCTGGAGCCATATTCAGAAAGTGTTGCTGGAATCTTAATGTGCATCTGTTCTTGCCAAGACATATTTTAAAATATTAGATATTAACCTTCCTACAGAGAACCTTCTGAGACAAGCCTACACTAATGTGTGATTCTGGGGTTTCTGCTTCATGGATGACTAGACATTTGAGTGGTGCAGACTGTGGTGAGAATTCACTAAACAGAACTTCTTTCAATGAGCACATTAGAGCTGTGATTTGTAGCCTTTATCAGCCATGAATTTATTTTGGAAAACATGCATTTTGCTCCCTGTATTTCTAGGTCCTGACAGATTTTTCTTCAGATGATATTGTGTTGGTAGAGCTCAATGGGGAATTTCAGTGCAAGGCTGTTTCAGTGGAAGGTTTGATTCTGAAATTTCCATTTCTGCTTGGTTCAGTGTGTAAAATGGACATCGTCCAAAGTCTCTGGGTTTTCTGATTAGTCATTCTTAAGTAGGGCTAATGACCAAAGGTTGTTTGGGGGTTCCACTGCCCCCCTTCCTCTTCTTTTTTGGCAGGAGTTGTTTTGTTGCTGTGTTGGGAGGAGAGAGGTCTATTTTTCACTGTAACTGTGATTTATATGATATATTGTGTGTGCTCCCAGGGCGGAATAAGTGTGGACATATTTAAGAGGAAGAAAACACATGGGACTGCACTGTGTAAGATGACCATGAAGTTGAGACATGGGAAATGCAGTGATATTAGATGCGGAGAGAGCTGTGTGGCACAGTGGTTACAGGACTTCTGGTCCCTAGCTTCTGCATCTGAATCTGAATTTTAGAATAGTAAGTGGATATCAAAGAAGCATAACAGCTCTCCTGTGCCAACCACTGATAGGGCCTTTTTGATGTTCCTCCTAATTCTTAAATTGCTATTAATCTCAGTCACACAGAGGTCTAAATTTTTACATTAATGTGTGATTACAGCTTTCCTTGTGTATGTAATCACAAATGTTTTTAATTTAGAAAATATAGACTTTAAAACTACTCTGTATTAGATTTATATTATGGGTAAGGAACATGCAAACTTATAATTCTGAAATTAGTTTTTCGGATATCTGTAATACTTTACTACAATTTAAATCTGACACCTTTCAAGGTGGAACTCAGTCTTCAAGAAGGTATATCTGTTCATACATTTCACTTAAAAAAAAGCAACAACTTGAAATGTACTTAGCCATTGCTATTGCAATAATCCAATAATTCTTAGATCAGATGAATCTATGAGTAGAAATAAGTCAATGCTTTTTTAAGAATTTATGGGAAAGTTTGAGACCACATTAAAGAGCCGTGCTTGCTTCCTTCTTCTTCTTTTTAAACTCAAATAAACACCCACACCCTCCCACCCCCTTGATGTTAAAGTTTAGTATGGAATGAATTGTAAAATTTTGGCCTGGTTACTCCTAACAAAGTTGTGGGAGTTCACGTGATTAGGAGGGAACAAAACCTTTTGGATAGAGCCAGCTGTTCAGGCTTTTAATGGATGTCAGGTGTCAGCTTCCTGCAAGGCTTACTCCACTGATGAAAACAGTATTAGTTATAGAATAAATTATTTTTCAACATGGAAAAAAGATGCCATCTTCTGATCCGAAATAAAAACCTGCAGATTAGGCTTTAAGCACACTTAAATGGTGATATAAAACTTGCAAAATCAACCTAGGTTGGGGCTTTTGTATAATGCTGGCACCTAATCCGTTGAGCTGGTTTAGAGAGATTATCCACAGCATTATATAGCTTTATTTATTATATAGCACCTAAAGATTTCTAGATGTCTTGCTGGTGGTCTTGAGATTTTGCTAGATGTCTTAAATTCACATACATATGGATGAATGCTTTGACTTGAGCAACTGGTGACCAAATTCCCCCTCAATTTTATTATGATCCAGCTGGACAGCAGAAAAACATGTGAATACATTACCCCTGAGAAACACCAGACTCTACAGTGGTAACACGGAATCTAGCATAGAGAGCACAAACCCCATTTTGGTTACCAAGGACTAACAATAAAGGGAACATTGCTGAAGGGGAAAAGGAGAGGGTTAAAACATGGCTCTGTTTATATATAATGACATAGTGATTTGAGCAACTGCCAAGGAAGGCAGAAACTGAGGGTCAGTTCCCTTCATAGACTGGGAACATAAAAATATCTTTCATCTTCCACTTGCCAAGTATGTGCTGCGCTCAATCCAGACAATGTTTCAGGGGCATCTTCCTCTCATCTGACTGATTCTGGCCACCATAGAGTGCATCAGTCAAGGATTTAGAAAAGGAACAAGCCAGGAGGGGCCAAGACTTGAAACCGTTGGTAATATGATGGCTTGGATATTCAGATTGGCCAGATGTCTTAGTCCTAGCTTTCACTCTGAGTGCTGTTTCTGTGGGGAGCAATTGATTAAAATATAAATTCTACTTAATTTCAAATTAGTTCCATATAATAAATATAGGTCTAGATTTTGAGAGCAGCGTTCTTCTGCACAAGTCCATAAGCTTAGGTGGCACATTAGAAGTTTTTTAAACTCTCTTCTGAGTCATAGCTCTTAAGAAGGTGGTGAAATCGCTTTATGTACCATCTGGTTTTTTGAGCTGTTTTTTTTGGACTAGACACCGTGGAAGCACCTAACTCAGTCTAGCAAGTCTCTGCCAATGCCGTAAAGTCTCAGTTGGGTGTCTAATCTGGATATTTTTGTCTTTTCTATGACATTTAGCTAATCTATTTTCTGAAGGTGTCCCACTCATTCCCTTCAGTCTGCTAAGGCTATTAATTAGAGAATTCTGGTGGCTCAGTTAATGTGTTTGGATGGTAGTTTTAAAGCAGAGTGTTATTTTGTAAACTGACTATTATCTGTAATTACAAAGGTATATTTAAAGGTTATTTAAAAGGACAGAAATGTTTTTCAAATATTTTAAAATATTATGAGTAAGAAGAACAGAAGGGACTGTTTACTATTTTACTTTTTACACCTTTTACTGATATCTTTCATAATGTTATTGGAAGGATAGAAATTTTCATAGCTACTTAAATGGCTGGTTTTAGCTGGTGAAACACAGATTTCTTCTTAAGAAGTTCTTTCTTACAGAAAGTGTTGTCAAATATGCATTTCAAAAGCAGCACATGTAAAGCATCATTATAGTACTTCATATTAACATTCCTGCATCTTAAATTTTTACCTCTGTCAGATCACATGAAGGGAAGGCTTTGTGTTTGGAATCATCATTTCTCTGAACCTCCTTGACATTCTAGAGACATCAGCCTCCCCCTGGAGTACATCTATCCCTGATAGTCCATCTAATTCCTTTGTTTCACAAGGGAACTGAGCTGAGCATGGCTTTGTGATTTTTTGTTCTTGAAGTGCTATAAAGAAATAGATAATGATCGCATGCAGTGTTCTATACTGAAGGTTGGTGGCTACTCGGATCAAAGCAAGGAATTGCTTTCTTATCCACTACTTTAGAAAAACACTCACCTAAACACTATGGGGAAAAAGGGCATTTTCATAGCTTGCCTTGTTGTATTTGACCAAGCTTAACACTGTTGTCGGTTTTTCATAGGTGATTGAGAAAAAGAAATATTTCCAGTTATGCTTATGCTTCTAAAATAATATTTATATTATTTAATTAATTTTGTCATTCCATTCTCATCAGTCTCATCCCACTATGAAAATGCTAACATACTGATTTTCTTTTTTTCTGCATTGTTTCACATCGCTTCACATTGAGGTGTGTAACCAGTTAATTAGTCTTTGTTTTCATAGCTGTAAGCTACTTCATTGCCACTGTAGAACTTCAGAATGTCGTGCAAAAATGCTGAAGAAATTACCAAGCACAATGCAAATTCATGATACGATACATAGCTAAAAATATTATGCTAAAATCTTATTCCAGCTATCTTAGAATGGCTTGTATTTTCATCAAAAAGCTTTCAGTACTTCAAAGAACGTGGTGCCAATCACTTGCCAGGAAGCCAAAAAAACCCTCTCCCATATCGGTGTTGTTAAAAGAGTGCATTGGGTGAATCCGTATGAAAAGCATCACCTTTAGATGTTGGATCTTTATTTCTATCAATTCACACTCTTTCTTGGAAATGATTATGGTGGAAGACTAAATTTCTAATATTTGATTTTCATCTTCTCTACCTTAAAATGTCTAATTATATACAGTGTACAGCCTAGTGAGGTGCACCTACAAGTACAGACTTAGCTAGAGAACAAAGCAGCTGTTCACAATAGGTCACAAGAAGACAAAACCAAGCTGATTTATGCCTTTTTGCCCGGTTACAGGAAACTGGCTATTATTTGTTATTCATGCCCGTATCCTTTCTGTAAAGAGATACAATATGAAATGTACACTTCTAAAAAATTCTTTCCCCAAGAGGCACAGAAGGGCTCATAGGAGCATAAAATGCAGTCCAAATTAAGCTGCTAAGCATGGGGGTATGAAGCATAATTTGAAAAAAAAAACCAACAATGAAACCTTTCTTTCCCAGTCCCTTAGCAATTATTTCATGTGACTAGTTCCAATAACTCTTTAGGACATGACTGGCTCAGTAAGGAGGAAAAGATGGAGAGCTACTACTGCCATAAGCACACTCTTATGGTTAATTCACAGTATTTTTGCCAGATGCCTTCAGGAGTTTCATCTCAAAGTGGAAAATATTAGTGGTCACTTCCCATTTTTGATCCTTGTTTTGGAGAGCTGTACAGCAGGAAAATGTGGTTAACAAACACTGTAAAAAAGTTGCTTAGTTGTTGATTGAGAGATTTTGGTGGCTGATGAGGAAAGTATTGGAGAAAGAAATAGGAGAAAGAAATCTTAGAATGAAATTTTTCTCTTTAGTTTTTGAGAATGATGTAGAATTAGGACTTAGAAACTCCTCTCTTTCCAGACTATGAAATCTCTCCCATTTTTGTCCCCAGAATGTAGATGATGTTCTGCATTTTACACAATAAATCTCATAAATACAAGGAATGTGGAGTCATTTTTGTGGTTAGTCAGAAGGGCGTGATTACACCTCCAGAGCTAACTCAAGAATAAATGCGTCTTTCTGAAAACCTAAACAGTTACTGACTTGAGAGCTGCAATAATGCAAGGATTTGACATACTGAATTTAAGCACTGCCTCCTTTCTTTGAGTGGTGCCTATTAAAAAACATTTTTTAAATGAAGAAAAAAATACATTTCCAAAGAAGTTTAAATAACCATTTAACCAACAAACCAAACTGAGTAGCCCAATTATACCTTAGAGACCAATTTTTCAATTAAATTGTAATTTCAATAGGACGTGTGCTCATGTTTAGTGTCATATCTGTTTAACTTTGCCAGCTACTTTTAGTTGCTTGCAAAATCAGAGTATTTGTATAAATGAAATTGGTTATGCAGACAATCGATCATTGAATGATTTAGCTGAAGGTAGAGTTACAGCCCTACGTTACTCTGCATTAGAAAATGTGATCCTTTTAGGAAGTTTGTCATAAAGAGTTAAAACCTCAGTTTTGCAGGCTTGACTCTCGACTCATCAGAGCAATTCTTACACACTTGGGCTGAGCTGAAATAGCATGTATAGTGGTCCAAATCCATTGTCTTAGTGGAGTTTCTCCTGGTTTAAGGTTGCATAAGAAAGATGGCTCTACATGTAGAGCCAAGGCATCCCACCTGGGGAGCAATCCCTTGCCTCCAAACCAAATGGTGTAAGGTGGCTCCTAACTGTCTGTTCTTGAGCAGAGGGAATTACAAAATGAGCATGTGGCCTACATTATCCTTTGTGTGCTGTGGTGCTCCCATGGATTCAGATGCTATATTTGGGGTATGTGTCTTTTTCAGTAAAAATGCTTTAAACGATATGAGGAGTGCTACAGCCACAAGACTAGTGGTTTTGCAGCATGAAGTTGCAGGTGGGAATTTGAGAAGGTTAGTCCTGTCCAGGTTGAAGGTTGATGCTATCCGTACTCAGTTCAGTCTTCTTACAGGGATAATGTCAGGGTTAAACCATCTCAGGAACCATGTGCAGCTTGATCCTGGAGGAACTGTCTGGATCACTCTGAAAGAAAGCTTGAGAATAAGTGCAGGCAGTGAGAAAATAGGCGGTGAAACACAGAGGTAAAGTATTTGTCTGTGGAGGCTGATCCTATAAGACTTACCAATGTCAAGAGGAAGGTCTTGTCATGTAAATAGGAGTCCTCTTACATAAGGTCCAGCCTCATCAGTAGAGATCTGTACAGCTGGTTATTAAGAGGATTGTACAGAAATAGATAGTGGAAAATTGCAAAATACAGAGTCACAAGATGCGCTCATTTTCATTTCACATCAAAAAAGTCTGCCAAATAAATATTTTTGTAGTGCATAATTGTGAGCAATTCAAAAGAAAAATTCCAAAAAGATATCACCCCTGTTTGTAGTTGAACTGTTTCTTTCCCCAGTCAAGTAATCAGATTTTGGTAATGGTTTTAAATTGTGTGCTTACATGTTACAAATGCTTTTAAAGATTTTAAATCTGTACCTGGTTTATATTCAGATTGTGTCTTTCTGTAATTTAAAACTGGTACAGTAATGAGGAAAATAGTAACCACAATAATTAAAACAAGATCATGGAATAAAAGTGATTAAAGTGAAAATGCAACCTAGCTATATAAAATAGTGCTAATAGTAATAGCTGAAGCAAGGATATTTAAGATCTAAGGATTTTGCATTCTTTTTTTATGATCTAGTAGAAGCTACTATTACAGCGCTATTGCTTTGCTATAAGGCCTCTGACTAAATGGAAAAAAGTTCTTTCCGAAGAACTTTCCTCAGAGACTTAATAAGCCATTTTAGTGGAAAAGACATCTGATAAAAGTTACAAAATTCTTGTGATAAGTAAAAGTTACCTCTTCTAAAAAATCTCCCTCCTCCCTTCTCTCTTACTCTTTTCTTTCTTGAGTAACTGTAAATCCATTATGGTTCCGTTCATGTACTGCGTGGCAAGCAACTGGGAACTGTTATAAGTTAAAGAACTAGTATTTGGCACTTACGCGTGTAACTGAAATACTGTTTCTTCCTGAACAATTCGGGTGTGCTTTTCATCATCAGGAATCTGTCTGTAGTGTGAAATTCCATTAGCTGATACTGGAATAGTCTTAATGCAATAGCAGCAATATGAAAAGGCTCATGTCTAATTCATTGCAGTATCCCCAAGCCTCCCCCCACCCCGATGTATGAAGGCATGATCCTGCTGTAAAAGAATGCTGCGGAGGCCTTCCTCCAGAATACAGCTTTCTGGGATGAAATATGGGACAAGTTCATTTTTTGTAGATTTCAGGTACCCCTGACCTCTTGATCTTTTGTATGTCTCTATTTTTTTGGCTTGACAGACCACATGCCAACGTGTAGCCCAGAATTCCTCACCCGTGTGATTTATTGTTTACAGCTGTTCGAGTATTTCAGACATGGCAGCTGCTTTTCAGATGTCCTCAAATTAGAATGAAAGTCTTAGATAGAGGTCTTAATGCAAACCTGCGTGCTTGCAGAAAGAAAGGGGAAAAGCTGATGAAAAAATCATCTGAATTCTGCTCTAAAAGCTCTCAATTGATCCTAGCCTTGAGGGCAAAGGAAAATGTTTGGTTTATTTCATAAGCTCATTAGGTGTGGGAGAGCCTATTTGGCATTTGCTATTGACCGGGCCTGAGCAAAAAGTGATCACTGGCAGGATGCTCAATAAGAGATCAATAACAAGCGTGTGATTGGATTAGCTACCTGATCAATGCTTTGTGCTAATATATTAACAAGCAAATTACCAGGCAGCCCATACGAGCAGAGTGCTGACTATAATTGTATTACAAACTATCGTGATCTAATGACCCTTGAAGTGCAAAAGGTTATTTATACAGTCAAAAGGCCTAAAGGTACTTTGAGCGATGCTGCATTATTTCAGAAAGAAAATCTTTCCCTCGATTAGCTAGTGTTCAATCATGTGGTTACAATAGGTGCATGTATTTTGCGTTCTTCCAAAATTTTCAGACCAGTTTTAGCCGTGCTGGTGGGATTGAAAGGGAATGAGTGACAGCATTTCAGCGGGCAATTAAAGGCGGCAACAATTCCACAAGAGCAAGGAGATCACTGGGCAGGAGAGGAAGGAGGTGGCTCCTGCAGGGGGACAGGAGAGCAGTGCCAAGCAGCACCAGGAATCGAGTGGGAGGACTGCTGTGCAGCTGAAGGAATTGCTTAAAGGCATCTAAGCCTGCAGACGGGGGTGTGCAAATACTTAAATTTAAATCTGAAAATTCTGTATGAAATTCAGAAGTAAGGCATCAGGTACTGTGAAAACTGTGAAAACAGAAATAGGACCCTTTCTACAGAGTCTGTATCAATTTGTCTACCGCCAGACCGGAACAAGGTATCTGTTGCTTGCAGTGATGTTGCCTGGGTTCTCAGCACACAACACATATCTTTTTTGGTTTCTGTAAATAGCTGAAAAGCATTTTTAAAACCAAGATCAGTGTGGGTTTTGAGANCTTTCTATTTTATAGTGTAAAAACCAAACCGATTTAATTTCTGTTCTTTATAGTCATTAGCTCTGATATACAGCAGGAACAAGACAGGTAAGCACAAAGGTGTTCAGAAAAATAAGCAGTTGTGGAGCCCTAGACTTCATATTCAACTGGATCAACATTTTAGCTGCAATTTCAGATTTCAAAAGCTTTGCCATTGCCCTCCCACTTCCCATTTGCTTTTCCTGCCTTCCAAGGGGACGCTAGAATGATGGCAGTGAGCTGTTACTTGGGGGCAGGTGGGTGGCTCTGGCATGGCATGGGGGCCAAGGGGCACACCGGCTGCGGCCACCAGTGAGGGGCAAGGCTTGGTCCGGGCTCCCCGCAGCGATCGAGGTCCCTGCTCGGGATGACATCAGCTGGCTGCAGCTGACAAAACAAGCTGCCAGGCTGCTACTCTTGGGGTCCCGCTGTCAATCAGTGCACACACACGTAGAGGGAGGAAACATGATCTCCTATGGAGTTGCTGCGGGTTTTGACGGATGCTCGTCAGTGGCTGCTGACTTCTCAGGCGAGTTAGGGTGTTTTGCCTGGTGAGGAGGTTACCTGCAGCATCAGCATGGGCTGGTCCTCCCTGTACGCACGCAGGTAAAGGGAGCACCTTTGCCCATTTCCCTTCACTCTGCTACCTTTTTTTTTTTTTTATTTCAGAGAAGGAACTTCAGATGATGAAACAAGGCTCTCTGACGGTGACGGTTTCAAAGCATGTGCGATTCATTTGACTTTCTTTTCTTTGCAGTTTTAGAACTCCAAAGTGACCGTCTGAAAGTGAATGTTTTCACAGCAACCAACACCTTTATAAATGACTTCAAAGTAATCTGTTTCCTTTCCAAAGCCACATGTTAGGGCTTGAAAAAAGTATCTGCAGTCATTGTTTTAAAACAGGTTTTGAGGAATCAAAAGTTTTATTTATTTATTTATTTATTTATTTGAGCTATAGATCTTATTTACCTTAAAAATGTATAGGCCTCAGACAATGCAATAAAACTAACTGCCTGTGACAGAACAGCTCAGTCAATGGGTCTTCAAGTCATCAGGTCACTCAGTAGAATTTCAGCGCATACATTGTTCTTTATGCCTACAGGAGGAACTTACTAAAGGGACATTTTGCCATCCATTCCCCTAAGTAAGCACATCCAAAATCTTGTGTGCCAATCTTAGACATCAGTTTGAAGCTGAGGGTAACAAAGAAAGGGTGTAATTTCAAAACAGCATTGAGCCACTGAACCAGCTGTCACTTTTACTTTAGTTGGTTGTCAAAAAGATAAATACACTCTTATCACCTGCAGTGTGAAGGAAAGGGAGTGGTCACATGTAGCTTGTAGTTTAGCTAGTCCCTATCCCTCCTAAACTTGGAGTTTAAAACTTATTGGGAGATTTTTTTGTTGATAAATAACTATATACCATTTAAATTACTACTTTTTAGTGTATTTTTTCACAGTCATTCTGATAACTACACTTGATAAAATCAATTACTTTTCAGATTTTGAGTTTTCTGCCAAGAGTTATGTCAGGTTATTATAGACTAAGAAGTCTGATAGTTGGGAATGCTGAATACTTTATGCAGCATGAACACATTTTAGCAGCTTAAAATAAATATTAACTTTTTTCCCTTTAGCAAATCCTCTCTCTCAGTCTTCACAGGAAACAGGTTCCCTTCCACTAATAACAGTGATAAGGGAAATAGTAGCTCCTAACTAAGATAAGGTTTGCCAAGATTGGATTGAGATCATTTTTAATAACAATTTATAAATCATTGCCAACTGTAGTCCAATACTGTTATGTCACAATCTGTAATATAAAACAAACCCACAGAGTGTAGTTAATGATTATGTCTTCAGTGGAGAATAAGGCTTCTTTACTAAACAGTAAAATGCCATTTAATTCTTAAGCTTCCGTAACTCATCCACAGGTTTATCAAATGCTTAAAATGAGCTGTTAGAGAAAATCCTACATCTTAGCAAAGTTCCATAAAGATATTAGCTCTTCTTGTGAAGCTGTAACATAATACTGCTCTCCATTGCACACAATATGTGGTTAATTGTACTTCTAGGAATTACTGCTAGAGCTGTTTCTTCCTAGAAGAAGCAGTTGCATGGGAGGAATCCCACCGTCTTCAGGGAGGGCCACTTGATGAAATCTTCAGTGAAAAAGTACTGCCCCTACACTGTGCTTTGTGATGGCTGGTTGGTGAATCTGAGATGGCAGACAGTAGACTGGAAAGCTAAATATGAAAAAAAAAAGTGAGAGAGGAAAAAAAAGGTAATGGTTTCTTAACTGTAGGCTGGGCTGGGAGTACTGTATAAAAGGCTGGGAAGATTAATAATATACAGCTAGGCCATTTCAGTGGCACCACTAAATGGATAAGTTAAAAGAGAAATTGAATTGGAACATTCTGACTGGTTTATACATTTACTCACACAGTGGCAGCCTCTGAAGCACAATCTATTATGCTTCAGACTACCAATTAGATAAAACAGTAGAGTCCCAAGCAGATGCTTTTTTCAGAGTCACCACCCCACTCTAGCGTCATGGCTTTTGTCTGTATCTCGAGTGATAACAACTGTGTGTCTCAGGATGAGCATATTTTCTTCCTTCTAAGAGCAGAAATAGCCACTGTGGCCTGGGAAACTGTGGAAGCACTTCTGTCCTCTTCTGATGGGAAAGGAAAAGATTCATACCTTGTTTATCTCAGCACCTTAGATGATAAGATACAGAGCTTTCTTCCTTTCTCCACCTGACACGATGTCATTCCTCACTGCAATAGTATTATTTTCTGGGCTAGAGTAGAAAATGATCTTGAGACAAAAATCCTACTGAACTGCAAGAGATAGCTTCTCATAGAGTTTCTCTCTGGGATTGTTTCAAAACCCAGACAGACATCCCTGTGTTGGTTATAGCTGGCTTGAATTTCAACCCATCCTTAAAAAATGCAGGGAGTGAGAAGATGAAATTTCTTTTGAAATGAAAACTGAAACTGAGACATAACCATAAGAAGCCAGGAATTTGTACTGTAGGCTAGGCATAAAGTACCTATGCTTTAATCAGGTCTATCCTTAAGCCTGGTTTATGACCATTTCATCCTGGTTCTTTGATGAGACCATTTCAGAGTTTCATTCACGTTAAGTCTTGATTTATACTTAGAGAAGTTAACCGCTAGCACTTAGAATCAGTAGTGCTGTAACTGAACAAGGATGGGCAGTTGTCACGAATCCTGATTTAGGACCCTGCCGACCATGCCAATTTGTTGGACGATTTAGACCGCTTAAAGAACCACTGTCAAAGGTATCAGCAAAAGTGGCTTTATTGAAATATGATATTGTAAACTCAAAAAAGGCCCAATGGCAAGGTATATTTTATTACTTACTGCACAAAGGATGTAACAATGATTCAAAACTTCCAAGAGAGAGTCAAAGTTATCAAGACAAAATTAAAATTAAAATTGCCAAGACACAAATCAAAGTTGCCATAATACAAGGTTGTGAGTGATGTTGGTCACTTACCAAAAATCTGCAGTTGGTGAAAGGTCTCTCTGCCTCCAGGAGCAACCTTGAGAGGTGTCCCAGCTCAAGGGGAGATCACCACCACGCAGCCAGCTGCTTAGCAGGGAGAGCTCAAAGAAGGTTCACTTAGGCTGTCGTATTTATGGGATAAAGTGGTTGGCGTGTAGTCAAATTATATGTGATGGAAAAAGTATGCATGAGACTGCTTCTCTGCAGAGGACCTTCAGAGAAAAGGAAACCCCTCTATGAGACAAGGGAATCAAGTTAACCTGGCTACAGGATTCACGTGGGCAGTGCATCTCAGAGACCCAGCACTATGGTAGGGTAAGTGACCCACCTTCTCTCCTTGGCTGACTGTCTTGTTGGTTTGAAAATTGATGAGGAGGAAGGGAGTGCTGCAGGATGAATCCAAAGAGTACCAAGGTAGCCATCCAGTAACTAGTGATTGGGACTCTGCATGCTCTTTATTATTTTCTTTCTCCTTTTCTTTTTTTTTCCCCAGCAAACCCAAATAATTTTTGGCAACAAACCCAAATACCTTCCCTGTATTTTAATCCCTTTGTGAAACCCCTGAGTTGTTAAGACAGTCTTATATTATTTTATATTGCCTTTCCTGTAGCTCTGGTTAGAGCTCTTGCCCAAGGATTTCTAACCTGCCAGTGATCCAGCTCACAGGCACGAACCCCGCAGCCCAGATGAGTGCTCTGGGTGCTATTGTTGTCCAGGTACATTCTCTCTCAATTAATTCTAATTAAAAAGACAATTTCATTAATGCAGGATCTGGAACTCTGTTGTGCTCAGTCCCAGCTCACAGCATAGGTCATTCTAATAGTTTTTCAGTGCCTCTAAGTAAAATGGTCTCCAACCTTTTCCTATATACTACAAGTTCTACTTGGATCAGGACCTCTGAGTTGTAAAGTAATGATGATAACAATTGTATTGTTGGCATATTGTCCAAATAATGAGTTGTAACTAGACAATATTTAAAAACATTTCTATAAAAATATTTTGCATATGGTGTGGGTAGGAAAAAGGGGAAAATAAAGAGCTGATAGCATTCTTTTTTTTCCTTTACTGCCTGGAACATTATGGGTGCAGCTTCCAAAAATGCTTGTAAAACAGACTTTACACGTATCTGAAGGTAGAGAGACATGTATTCTGTGTGTGACAGTGATGACCTGATCTTTCTTTTCTCCCTTGCTCATCACAAAACAATTCAATGCAAGGTATATGTGCCATATACATAGTTTAAGGGGTGCACATCTGCAAAAGTACTATAGCATGGGTATTTCTAAGAGTCAGTGGCATTTTTTACTCTTATTAGTACTTCATTAAGAAATAAATTTAATGGAATTAGTATACATCAAAGTGTGCAGAATATCCTTGCACATATATCAACATACCAAACAACTTTCCAGTGTTGTTAACTGCAGAAAAAAACAGCTGAGCTTTACCAACTCTATACACTTCAAAACAGCTCACTTAAAATCCCCCATTCCTTTGATCAAATACCTGGAAAATATGCCTTAATGCATTGACAGTCTGGAATAATCATGCTTTGGTCATTCTAATGCATAGCTGACGTTCAAAATCACATACAGATTTTTGAGATAAAATAACTTTCCTCTGTTTTTTCTGTTGGCATTGCCTTGTGCTAAGGCAAAAGCCCAGTTCTTTTGCTAGCTTGTAGGAAATGTTTTCACACTTAACATCGAGAAATTATTTTGCTGGTGATGTGGTTATCCTCCATTGTGGTCAGCATTGCATCAAGGTTTTCTTGGTTAACCTAGATGTACAACTGCATATGCAAGATTTCATTCAGACATCTCTTTCTTATTCTCTATGTGGTGGAGGGTACCTTACAAAAACTATCTATGATTGTGAAGGAAATAGTTGTTTAATAATGGGAAGCAAAGTCCTACAGTCTTGCACACCCCAAACTATCTTTACTTCACGGGAATATTCCAATGTGAGCTATTATTTTCCACTGAGTCTTACTGTCGCTAGTTAATGTAATCTCACTGCACATCTATAACGTCAGCAATTATTATTATTAGCTCAATTTCTTATGCAAGGAAACAGACATTGAACATCTGTGCAATTTGTTCAAAGACTTACCTCAGCTAAACGGGAAAGCAATGAAGAACATCCAGATCTATCCTTAACCACAAGACAATCCTGCCAGACCTAAAAAGACACATTGAATTCTACTTAATCACTTCTTGGAGCATGATAAAACACTCACCAATAAACTTTGATGAAATAGACACTTTCAAATTATTAATGATTGGCCACTGCCATGACTTTATAAGTAATTAATTACATTATAAAGACAGAATTGTCCCTCCCATCTACTCTATGGATTTCTCAATATATCATGCCTGCATTTCTGTCCTGAGGCATTTCTGTGTGAATGTCACTTCTAAAGATTTGATATTCTGAAAAATAAACAAGTAGTTCCTATCTCTTAGGCATTTCATTCATATTAACTGTTTTAAAAAAAAAAAAATTAAATGCTAACATTTATTGGCTTAATACTTATGGTAAATTGTTGAACTCTTCTTGTTATTTCCAGTAGATGAATTGATTAAGCAATTTATTCTGAGCATATTAGTCATCCTGCAAACTTTCCAGTGGTCCTTGGTGGAGCCTGCATTTGTACGAAGGCAAGTTTTATACACAAATCATTTTTATGGGTCTTTCAGCACCCTGTCATTTTTGTGCAAAATCAATAGAATGTGCACACATCAAACCTCATTTAAATGTGAAAATAGCTTTCATACCAATGAAAAGAAGCTGGTTTGGAAAGCACAGGGTTTTCTTTCACTTCTCAAGTCAAACTTGGCTTCCGAGAACACCTGCACAAGACTATGAAGTGTCTCCAAAAGTATCCCATTATTCTATGTTACTCTCTTTTTAGAGTGCATGTCTGTATATATTTGTTTATTTGTTTGTGCAAATATGTGTATTGATTTGGTAGTGTTGTAGTATTTGAAAATATTCTTTGCTTTTCTGAAAACTTTAACTTGTTCTTTGTATTGTATGTTGCCACTGTACTACCTGCAATATTTATGTGTAAGCATGTCAATGACCAAACTTTAGTGACTGTAGAGAGTGTGTGCATTTGTGAGTAAAATGATCAAGTAGCGTTTCGTTTCTAATTTTTATTTGTGGAACATTACCTCGAGGTAAAAGAATATTCAGTGTATTATAAATTATGAGAATGGGCTTCTTGCCTACTGAATGACCTACATGTTCAGTCTGTGCTTCAGTAAAGTTTCTGAACAAGGAACACTACCGATGTTTAGAAAATTACACCACATAATGGAATTTCTTTTATTGTTTCAACTTTCTCCTTAGAAACTTAATTAAAAACTGTTAAAAGTGCTAAGGTTGGGAAGAGGAGAAACTAAATTTTGGAAGGATCGAACTGAGAGTAATGAAAATAATCTTAACACTGTACTCTATACAGAAATATCATGGTAAAGACTTTTAAACTGTGATGATGTATCAGCCTCTGTTCAGGTCCCTGATATTGTTCAGCTTACAGATTCAGGGGAAATCATGAAAGAATGTGGCACCTCAGAGATCCTCTGTTTCCCTCCTTCAGTGGCTGATTGCATGCAGGGGACAAAATGTGAGACGTTTCTTGAACAATGAAAAATTTAGTGATGCATTACTTATTTGCTCCTCTTCTCCTTCCAGAATGGGAGAGCATGAGACAGAAATCATGTACACTTTTTAATATAAATGATATCTGTCTTGTTCAATCAAATGCTGTGGCCATACATTGGAGCTATACCACTATAAAAGTGAAATTATAATCCAGATAAAGACTGGTTGATAATATATACAGAGGGCAGGGCTAGAAGCAAGAAAATGTCTCCTTTATTTCTGAATCTGTCTGCATTTGTCTTTAACAGCCATACTATTCTTTCAGAGGAGTTTTTATAGAATTTTATGCAGACATAC
Organism: Thinocorus orbignyianus; assembly: GCA_013400375.1. Taxonomy (NCBI): domain Eukaryota; kingdom Metazoa; phylum Chordata; class Aves; order Ciconiiformes; family Thinocoridae; genus Thinocorus; species Thinocorus orbignyianus. Next base: position 106,484 of record VXBW01005804.1, on the reverse strand, counting down.
ATACATTGATGTAACTTTCACTGAGATACTCTCAGTGCCCATTGCAAAAGACTACAAATTAAGAGCAACTGAGCAGATTGAGGGCACTACATTAAGTTCTGTTTTGCTTTGTAGATGTTTCTAAATTGTACAAGAATTTGCACTGAGTAAAGTCTAAGAAACTGAGGCTTCATCTTTGAAATGAATTTGCAAAACAATTTGCAAAAATAGGATGCATTGACATCCTTCAAAACTTGGAAAAAATATGGGTGGTATTACCCCCCTCCAAATTCTGTGTCCCTTTTAATTTATCTGAGTTGTTCCTTTAAAACATCCAGAATCTGTGGAAAAATTAGGGATGTGGCATAAGTAGTAACATTGCTCCATTAAGATGCATTGTGAGCAGTAAACTTGATGTTAACTCTTGCACATATAATTGCTTTTAAGCAACTAATTAATAACATTTAAGGAAATTTGAAAAAAAGGAGAAGATTCTAATTTCATTTTATGGCCAGGTAGTAAGAGGGTTAACCAGTTTTGCTACAGTTGACAGCACAGAGTGTTAAATTCACTTTTAAATGTTGAAAGAAAATACAGTTCAACTCATGGAAACACCATTCAACCCTTTAAATTGAGTTCATCAGTCACTGGCCTTTTATATTTTTATTTACTTATTTGGTTGTTTTAGAAAAATTCTCCATTGCATTAACCACATTAAAATCCTTCTTCAGAATAACATCAACATCTGAGACTAAATTTAAACCTCAGGAAAAGTAAAAGAATCTTTAATTTATGAAACTGAACAAGTAGACTTATCTAAACATCTCTAGGGCTTTAATGGGGGATATCTATAATTCTCTGAATTGTATTCCTTTCACAGTGATATTTTGTAATTCCATTCTATTACCCTTGCTTAACATTAATGAGATAAAAAGATCACATTATGGCGATTGATGTTCTTCAAATTAAATGCACGTTTCCATGTACAAAGCTGTCTGCTAATTTAAAAAACATAGCATGTAACATAGAATCATGACCATGGTCATCACTCAGCTGGGATCAGATAGCATTTTTTATCTATTCATTGGATTTAACAAGGCATGAGATGGAAGCAGAATACAAAGTGTGGGTAGATTATCCCATATCCCCCCTTTTGGCCACTTCTTGGCAATCTCAGCAAGGAAACTGAGGCTTCATGTTGCCATGGAAATAAACCTCAAGGTCAAAGGGGCATATGGAAGGTCAAGCAATGACAAAGGAACATCTGAGAGGCCATCTGGATGAGTGACCTGACATAATTAGTCATTAATCCCACTCTTGGGAACAATAGAGTTAGCCGAGAATGTGTTTGGACTTTGATCGTGGTCAGGATGATCTCACGGGGAAAAGGGAAGAAAGCTCCACTTGGTAACTAAGCAGATTACCCTGGCATGCTGTTAACTAAAGAAGAGTAGTCAGAAGAGGCCAGTGGGATATGCATTTTACATATGCTATGTTTTCCCTTTAGTTACTACAGGCCTCTCTAGAGCCATGTGGCTCTAGGATTAGCTTTTGGGTAGCGATTTTTTTTTTTTTTTACAGTTTTCGATGAAAAGAGAGCAAGTGTCCCAAAATACTTCGCTTAAAATTCCCAGGCAACAGATGGGAAGAGAGCTAAGGAGCCAAAGGCATCAGCCAGCTTGGTTTACAGGTGTCAATATTTACTAAGCAGAGTTGGCCAGGGTGCCTTTTGGGAAAAAAATGGAGAGAATGGCTAATCAGTAAAACAAGAGCAATCATCTCTGTTGCCTGTTTTATCCTGAATGGTTAGAATTCTAAGATGACCAAGTGTGTGGCAAAAGCTCCCCATCAGCATCTGTCTTTCTATCCCCACTCCTTTTCCTTGCATGTCATGTTTTCATTATTGGGACCAGGGCCTTGACGAGAAGTATCCCTCATACGTATCTGAGATTCTTCTACTTGAAGAGTTGGTGATATTTGGTGATTGATGGTCTACAAAGTTATGGGGTGTGAAAGTGGTAATGGACTACATTATATGCATGCAACCCTGGACAAGCAGAAATTAATTTTTCCTTTGGATTAAAAAATACGCTTTTAACTGTGCCATCAAAGAAATTACAAATGAAACAGGCAAAGGCAAAGAGTAGGAACAAAGGGAAATTTCAGAAATAGTTTTGGGATTTTTTTTAAACAAATTGAAATGCAGCATGCGTTGTGTCCATTTTTGGTGAGGGTGCATTTGTTAAATATTTTCCTCTTAAAACAAAAGATATTTTTTCCATCATAATGTACAATCTCTGCTTAAATGTACTGTCTTTGCCTGTGAAAAAGGCATTTTCCTAGGCTACAAGCAGAAGCTAAGCCGTTGATACTTCTCTATAAATACAAGTAAGTATCTAGAAATCTCCATAGAGAAGGTCAGGTACAACGTCAGCAACTGCAATCCTTTGCTGTCCTTGTGTAATGAAAGTAACTTTTGCAAATAATTTCTGCTACAAACAGGTTCCACATTTTAAATTAAGTCTTTAATAATTGACCAAACCCAGGAGGAATATGTGCTGCTTCTCTGTAATTAGTGCTCAATTCAATAGTGCATAGAGGTAACCCAGTATTCTGTTTTTATTGTTCTGATTTTGACACTAAAGGCCACTATTTTTTCCCAAGATCATATCATTAATCTGTTTAATTAAGAAACCGTAGTTGTAACCCAGGAAAACATAGTATTTGTCAGCAAAAATCAGTAAAATCCCCAGAAATGACAGGTGCGTCACTCTCTTCCCTTCACTCCCTTTAAAATTACCAAGTGAGACTGACAAAAATGGTTTAGTTTATACTTTCAGAGGGCTCTATGGAATTACATTCTGAACATCTAAATCCTTTACCCAACTAAAAATTAATTTTACTTTTGTATTTCAGTTTTCCCAACATCTTGTTATGGACTATAAGAAATTGTCGATAGCACTCCAGAAACGAAGCTATATTACCGTTGTGAAAAAGTTGTTACTCCTTGAAGCACAAGCAGTATCATAGTTGTCATTAATAGATTGGACCTTAATGAATAGACTTTGTACGAATAAACACAAAGCAAATCTTGTCATCTTCATAAGAATGTAGAGGCAATTTTGGCAATTATTCTGGAAGGAATAACCCATCCCACATGATCGGTGGTGTTCACACAATGGTAAAACTCAAAACTATACAGGATGCGGAAGACATTAATTTGGAACAATATATGAGCCACAATTAGCCTCTTTATTTTTTTGCAAAATCATCTTGTTTTCATTTGACAGAATCATGCTATGCCCATTTTATTAGGGAAAAAGATTTCCACATTGTCCCATTTTCTTTTTTCTTTAATTTTTTTAAGAATAAGAGGGAAGAAGAGGGGATTACGTAACATTGGCCATTGTGCATGACTTCAGTGCAAGAATATATTCCTCCTTCCTTCAGCAACATATTCAAATGCAAGCACTTGATTTCAGTAACAGTATTTTAGACTTCACAGATAAGTGTTAGCATAGAACCAGTTGAGAGAAGTCATTGTATTGAAAGAAATGACCTTGCAAATCTATAGATACTTTTATTTCCTTCATAGTTAGAATACAATGTGTTCATAGGACTTTATCCAGACTTCATGTACCATACTGTCCACGAGTAAGTTAGAACAGAACGGCTGAATGGGAATATAAACAGGCCATTGTTAAATAGCATTGTTGGATTGCCTGAAGTTTGACTTGGAGTTCTTAAGATATTGTATTTCAGAATGACTCATCCCAGTGCCAGTGGTAACAAGTTGCATTTGGTTTCATTTATCAGTATTATTAAATAAAATACGTCTTCCTTGTCCCCACTGCCGCCTAATACCTAGACAATACTCCAAGGACAAACCTTTTCCCCTGCAGAGTTTGATTTAACAGCTCTATATCATGCAAGGATGTGTTGTTTTCTTACTTTTCAGTTTGTTTATTTCTTGGTTGTGTATAGTTTTGAAGATAAGACCTTCATCTCTGTGTTTTAATTAACATTTGGGGAGATTTGAAAGCATTTAATTCTTGATCTGTTTGCCATCTACTACAGGCAGGATCATGTTGTCTCTCTTGCCTCAGTGAGAAATTTCTGCCCTTGATGCAATGAGTAAGAATGGCACTACAGTTTATTCCCAACTTTGCATGGGCTTCTTATGTTTCTCTTCAGAATTATTAAAGCTTTGCAGGCAAGAAATCTAGGTCCTAATCTACCAGTTCATTGCACGTGCCAACACCTGACTGATGACTGCCAGGCTAGGCAAGGCAGCATTTTAAGTTAGACCCCAAGCCTGAGTTTCTGTTGTCCTTGCTCAAGCATTCCTCTCAGGCAGTGGGGTGGACAGAAAATAAATTTTGGAAAACAACAAAACATTTTTCTTCAGCTTTCCATCAACTGCATCTGTCTGAGGGCTCCTTGTCTGCTCCAGTTCTATCTTTTTCCCCCAAGCTGCTCCCAACTGATGGGGAAATTAAAAGAAAAGCCATGTTTCTCAGCTTTTAGCCTCCACCTTTCCAGCCTGGCTTCTGTGTGGCAGGGTGTTCTGGCTCACCAAAGCCCAGGCCATCAAGTGATGCTGGCTGGTATCATGCTTGGGATCACAACCCAGAGCTGGGGATTGCATTTCAGCTTGGGTACTGAATTAACTGATGGTGGAGGCGTGTGTGATTTCATAGAGCAAAGCTGCAGGACTGCAAGTGTTCATTTCCACCCACCTCTCACAATATTCCATAATCCCTGAGCTGCTCTGTTTATTCTCTCAATACTTGATTGAAAAATGGCTTAGAAATACTGAGAAAATTCAGGTGATAATTGAAATATTGATTGAGTAATGCTATTGATATTCTACCTTGGATGATTCGTAGCACTCTGAGGTTATTTCCAATCCTGTTATTTGTTTTCACAGAATGGAAGCCAGAGGTTATGAGCTGATTTCTTATGACCTAGAAACATTCCCGATATATACAAAGAAGTTGCAATAAGTTTACTGCTTCTTTGGAATTTGTCATTGCATGTAAATGTCAAAGAACAACAGAAAACCTCTGAACGCAGTTTTTACTGCTAGTTGTTCAAGACTGATAAACTTACTAAAATATTATTAAAAGAATTTCTGAAGTAATTTTTCCAGTATTAGAATTTTATTTGAAAATCTAAACAATTAATAAGAAGAATTAAATATTTTATATTTATCATGAAAAAGCCTTGCATCCTTCATGTCCTGGGCTCAAATTCGTACTCTAAAAGAGGAAAGGAGGAATTGATCTTAAGTGCTTTGCCTGAGCATATTTATTGCAGGGCTATATCATCTGCATGTGTAGGGAAACTTCCTCTTCCTCCATCATTCTTAAAATTGTTAAATTTCAGCCTCAAAAGTAAAAGGACTTCATCCCAAATGAGTCTGAAATTGTTTGACACTTCTAATTGTTCCTTTTTGATTGACACTATTTGTAAGACATGACTGATTTAAATTCCCAAATAAGTTTGGATTTACTAAAACTACTTTGTGAGTCTAAAAAATGCTAAATAGATATCAATTTGTTCATGCTGAAATTAAATGGATTTCTACGGATGTAATATTTGGCAAAATTAGATTTATATTTATAAAACTCTAGCATATTTTTATGCATTATAATATAATCAGGGTACATGCACCAAGAATGAATGGAGTCTAATTAATCTTTATACCATTTATAGCAGCTGTTAGGCACAACTACCTTCCAGATTTTAACCACTGCCAAAATATTTAATAGCATATATGAGTCTGGCAGAAAGGAGAAGATTCCCAAACCAGAACATCTGCCTCAAGAAATACTCACAGAAACATTAATAGAAAAGTGTAAAATGCTATGTAAAGTGAAAAGCTCTTGAGGCTGGTATAATGCTTTTTGAAACTAAAAATAATTTAGGTTCATACAAAAAGGGTAAATAAATAGAATAATGCACTTAGTTCCCAAGGAATCATAGTACACAAAAGAACTATAGCTGAATTTTCTTCTTTTTTTTTGGTCACAGGAATACCGAACATTTGCGTGCTTGTAATAGAGGAACTTAAACTTAGGTCTTGAAGCTGACATTTCAGATCAAAGACCAGTTTGGAATAAGTTTTACTGCATAAAGCTTTCTAGTAGTTCACAAAATACTTGAAAAAAAAAAAACAAACCACCAAAACCAAACCAAAACAAAAAGCAACCAAACCTCAGAGGAAAATAATTATCGTTGGTGAAAGCTTAATGTGTTAAGATTCATATTAATTCATTGCTAAGATTCATATAGCAATCCTTAAATTTGCTAGCGAAGTAGATAAAGCTTGTACTTACATTGTCATATTGTTATAACAGAATTCAGAAACAGAAGTGAAAATCCTATCGTCGACTGGGTAAATCAATTAATTAAGCTAATATGCAGACTTGATACCCATCTGCACATGCAACTGCTACCATAAAAGCACAAAAATTAACCATTTTGTTCTATAACAGTTAATTTGAAAGTATACCTGTGCTGTAACTGACATTCTACAACTGATGAACTGTCCTAAAATCTTCTCTAAAATAAATATGAAGTTTTTGTCTTATTATTTAGGAATGTTTGATCAAAATATTACGTACATTCATGTAGTGAAAGTGAACATCACTAAAATGATAATTCCAATTGGGCAAATCAGAGAAACAGTTTTCTAATGTCTCAATTTAAAATGGAGCATAACATATTAAAGTTGTTGTAAGCACATACCTGTCAAGAAGACTAATATAGAGCCTAAAAAGGCCTTAGTATTTCTTACTCACATCCACGAGTACACAGGTGGACTGAAACTCCAAGTTCGGGTGCTCAAGCTCTGAAACTAGGCTGAACCATTTTTACTGTAAAGTGCAGATCGAGGGGACTCATATGCTGCTTCTGAGACTAACATGTAACAGGTTGGTCTTTATTACTTCTCAGGTTTACATTACTGATGTCTGAGAGAGCCATTCTGCTATATTTCAGAGTAAACTTAAAGATGCAAGTTTAAATCACTAAGAATCATGGCTTTCAGTCTTCACCTGTTTGATTTTGCTTTCAAAGGGAGTGCATGCATCCTCACAGTCAGTTACCAGTTCCTAGCTGGGAGCCAGGATCAAACAGCTGAGAAATGATAGAAAACAGGTCCATAAACTACTTCTCACTTATTCCCAAACATACGACCACTTCCAACCTGCTTGTTTGATTTTGGCATGAGGCAAGTTCAATTTAAGTTTTAGTCTTATGTTATCAGCTTGCCTCTGCCTTGAAAAGGAAATGCTCACAGAGGTATTGCTGGGAAGCCGTTTAGGAAGCTGCTCCTTGCTGCCTCTCAGCTGTACACTAATGGCTTCCAGCTGAACTAACTGCATCCATGCTTCTCCCAGAGCCTGTCCCCCTGCAAACCGCTGCTGGAGACAGCCACAAGCCCAGTCAGATGTCTTAGGTATCAGAGGCCGGGAGCCACTGTTTCTTAACAGTAACTTTACTGCTTTCCTGCCTATCTCCAAGTGAGTTCCTGTCTTCAGCTCTGCTCCTTCAGTGGTCTTCTGCAAAACGGGGTTAGCACTCACCCAGGCGGTATCTGTGCTTCAGCTGGGAGCCATTAACTGACAGCTTGTGAAATGGCAAGGAACAATTTCCTAATTGCCTGTCAGCTGTAGCTGCCTGAGGAACTCTTCCAGCATGTGTCACAGCAAAATCAAGCAGGTTATTTTGGTTATTTCAAACAACCCCCAGCAGAGATATGGGCTACTCTGGTTTCATTTTTTTTTTTTGTGATGGGCCTGTCTAGGAGCACTCAGGAAGTCTGGTGGTGGAGGAAGCCATACATCCTTAAAAATGCTTCAACTTTGGTTACTTGCTCTTGACCCAGGCCCAGCTCTCCATCACTCTGTGCACGTGAGACAGAGTTAGAAACTCCCTGTGATCATGCTGGGGATGGAGACCCTATGTACAAAACCATAAAGGTTTGCTAGCCACATGGAGTGCAGCCTGGAGTGCACCCTGGATAGAGGAACAAGCCTCACTGCCTTAAGTATGACCTGCATGTCATCTTGTTGGGAAGGTAGTGGAAAGATAAGTCAGTCACATGTTATGCCTTTTGCATAACAGCTTACTTACAGATGGATTCATGCAGGAGGAGAGATATCCGTGTTAACAGCTTCAGCCTCAGTTCAGATGGCTTTAAAGACACATCTCACATGAGGCTGTTTTACCTGCCAGGGTACAGAAGTGTCTGGAATGAGGAACGCTTCACCATTACTCTTAAAACCAAGTATCAACACAGCTAGGAGCATGAGCACCTTCAGGTTGGAAGAAGAGGAGAGAAGTGAATCTATATGTCTGTAGCCTATTTGTCAGGGCTATTGGGTGTTAGACTGGGTTTATGTTCCTGTTTTCTGAATGGTTTGTGTATTTTGTTGTAACCAGTTCTATATAGCGTTGCCCCAGGAGCTGAGAAGGTGGGAGTTAAACTTCATTTTTTTTTCAGTTTTTTCCGATACAAGCTCCATAATCGGGGATCTTCCAGTGACAGTATTCTGCCATTCACCACAGTAGCAGTAAGTATGGAGAGAAGCAGAAAGGATGATAGAAACATCTCAGCTTTATCTTACTCAGGTCAGTACAGGAAGGGACAGGGACTTGGAGCCAGAATGTTACAAGTTATGAACTTGCAAAAACTGCATCACATTTTTCATACCAAGAGCCAAATGTGCTCTGACCATTCTGGATAAACTATGAGTGAACTATTAGTCTGGAGGTGAAAGAGCATGATTTCTCTCAATAGATCTGCATCCAAGAAATGTGCATGGTATCTGCGCATTAAAAATGAAAAGCAGCCTTCCTAACTGTTGTCAGCCTGTGAAAGTCTGATTTTTATTTCAGAAATCTCTTTGTTTCAGAAATTGCTTACGCTGAATGGGTGGAGATTAAATAAATTGGCCGGCTGTATCAAATCAGGCCCTTGCTTAAGAGTACAACAGGTCTCCAGGCTGATAACCAAGAAGAACAGAAGGGGCCGGGCAAAGATATTTTGGAGAGACAGCTGCTCAGTTTCATACATGAGATTAGCAGATCACTTAAAAACTGTTAGTTCCATAGATATCTAGGTCTCCAAACCCACATCTCAATAGTAGTCTTAAGACATAGCCTGAGGACTGAACCTCACAATCCAGTGCATATGTATCCAGCTATAAATTCAAATCCCAGATGGCCTTATGCTTCACACTGGGAAAAGATCCCTCTGATACGTTATCATGGCTTAAGTGACCAAATCAGCAAATGAAACCAGCTGCATTGAGTACTGAAAATGTGACTTTTTCAGAGAGCAAATTGTACACAGCATTCTGGATGCCCGAGTTGCAGTGTTCTGCTATTAAAAAACTTGGCTGGTGGGAAAGATACAGAATTCTTAGATTCTTATCTCAAGGAAAAAACCTTCTGTATTTTTTCAGCAGTGTGTTTGAGTAAGACCTAGTCTTGCTGGAAAAGGAAAAAAGCTGAGGGTGCCCACATGACTGCTCTAATTGTCACAAACTAATTAAGTGCTTTCAGCTGTGTCTATATTCTGCCGTTGTTTACTTGGCTTGTTCACACTCAGCTGTAGGTGGCTCTTTCAAACATTCCTATGTTTATGACTTTTGTCCCCTATATCAGAATGGTTTTTGAGGAGATATAATATTGACAAACATGTCAAACTTAACTTTCACACCATGTCTGGTAAATAAATGGCTTGAAAAACCTGCTGATGTTCGCTATAAGGGAACATGTAGAATGCAGATGTGGGTTCTCAGAAGGAGCACTCACCACTGAAACTCAAGTCTGTAGCTGCTTTCAACACAGATTGAGTGACCGGCTTCTTTCAGGACTGAGGTGTAATTCCAAAGATCAAATGCCAATTTCTTTTCAGACTATTGTTGCAATATGCATAATATCCTTGTGGCAACCAAACTATAATTACAAAAGATATATCATGTTTCTATTTCCAGGTGCCCCAGGTAAGGTTTTGAGACCTTTCATTTGTGAACTGAATTTTCTCTTGCTGGTTCCTTCCCAGGCATAAATTTATGAAATGTATAGTAAAAATCTAGCTATTCCGGGCTTCTGAAGCTGATAGTAAGGCAATGTTTAACTCATTTCCAGTTACATTATGCCTATATATAAATCAAATATCCTTAAAAAAATTTCTAAACAGAAAACTTGTGTCATATGACTAGTGAATGCTGGCAGCTAATTTTAACTTACCAACAGCAACTGACTAACTAGACATCAGAAATTATAAGTGATGAACGAATGCTTACAAAATTTGGTTTACCTTATTTGAAACTACTTTGTTTTTTTCTGAAAAAAAAAAAAAAAGTAGGGTATTGTTATAATTTTGTGGCTTTTTCTTTTCTAATAGACCTTCCCAATCATGTAGATGGTTGAAAGAAGCATAGATCCAAAGCTTGCCTGCTCAGCACTGCTGTCCAGACTGACACACTGCTTAACATTTGACATGTAAGTTACAGAAGACAAATTGAGGTGCAATTGTGCAGGAGATCGGACTAGATGACATTTGGGAGTCCCTTTCAACCTAGATTAGTTTGTTTCAGAAGGTAATGAGTGAATACAGAAGATATAAAATCAGAAAAAAACAGAATCAGAAAACCTTTTCCACATCTGCTTTCCTCAATGCTTTGTAAGTAACTGCATAGTTACTAATATAAATATCATTAAAGTTAGCTTAGTTTGAATGTCAGCAAGTCACAGCCATGTTACTGGAAGGGTGTTCATTTTTAGGAGAAGCTACTGCTGGGAGCAAATCTGAAGGACCTTAGCAAGTTCTGACTCCTTCCTTCTGAATGGGGATACATCTTGTCAGTCTTTTTTGGTTTATAGGGGCAGCCCCAGGTAGAAGGGACCGTAAGTCAGTCAGTGTTTGAAGAGGCCAATGTTCTGACTGCAAGTCTGGGTGAATAGACTAGAGGTAGTAGAAACCCTGTTGCTCCTGGCACCTGCAGTGTGAGCACCCTAGGACCAAGCACATAGGAGCAGACGAGTTTTGTAGAAAATGGCTAAAATAAGGACACACCCTGATAGGAAGCATGAAATAATGCTTCAGTTCAGAGATGGAGACTGCAGGCACACCCAAGTCAGCTCTACATTAGCCAGCCCCTGTGCTGCTGACACCACGACCCAAGGGCTTGCACAAGCCAATTTTCCCTGTTTCCTATTTAACAATAATCCTCATCTTACTGTAGCCTATCAAGCTAAGATAGACCCTCAGTCTCTTACTGAGACTGCAGGAAAAAAAATAAAAAGGAATAAAAGCTTAATGGGATGACAGTTCCCATTGTTCTCAAATTGCGCCCAGATACAGTGGAAGCATTCCATTGCTGCAGCATGTGTTCAGTGGTTACAGCCATGGGCAGCAGTAGAAAATCCTATGGCAAATAGATGTCGATCACTTTTGAAAATCTCACCCTTGGTTTTTGCTGAACGCTCCTATAAGGAAGCTCCTTTGTGTACTGCAGTGCTGTATTCAGTGCAGGAATGTAATAGGAATGCAGTATGTATAACATTTATATATCATTATCATCGTCATCATTATCATGATGTGTTATCTGTCTGGCAATCTGCTTGCAATATGAATGACAATTCTTCATATTGGTCATGTTTTTCCATGAAGCAGATAATTACTGCTGGCAGAAAGAGGCAGCTTGGATTTAAGAAGGCACCAGATGTTGCTAAAACTGCTTTTAAACTCTTTGTTGGTTCCTGGAGCTTGCACCATACAGAGGAATTGCAGCAAAGTACTCCTTCACCAGAACCAGTAAGCTGATCATTTTGCCTGTTTCTGTTACATTTTAGCACCAATATCTGTGTTGTGGTCACCCAAGGCAGCCAGTAAACCTAGTCCAGGTTCTCACTATGGTCCACTGGCATCAGTTAAAGATACTCATGGCAGCTAGTATCTACCTTGTTGAGAACAAACTTGACTGGAACCCATACCTAAGGATAGCTCAGGTTGAGGCAAAGAATCACCTAACTTTCATTTTAGCAAAATATTTTTGACTGGGTATTGGCATCAGAGGGTCAGACACTCAATATGGGCTTCAGTATCAGCTGTTTGAGAATATCTGTGTATTTGAAACTGGACACCAACTTTAGAGTTTCCTACTTAAGAGATTGTTTCTGCTTGACAAAGACCTGTATTTTCTACAGGCTTGTCCTGAGGTCCATATCATATAATTACAACTAGTTGCTTGAAATTTCCTGAACAGAGATACCATCAAACATAATCTTTCAAAGGTTGACATAAACAAGTTGAGAAGTAAGTTATGGAAGGAAATCAACTGGACCACATGTTTTGCCTGAGCGTGTTACCTATGGCAAGAACCACTATCAACACACAGTATTATATAGACAAAAAATTATGGATCTCAAGAAGTACATACTTTCAGTTATTTTTTCCAGTTTTATAAGGCTTTGTTTTCTTTCTTTTCAGTTTCTTATGATGTTTGTCAGGTTTCTGACTTCCAGAAAAATGGATGACACCATTTATCTTCTCTGGGAAAAGGTAGTGTTTAGACAGCTAAAGGACTTTTTGTTAAGCTTTAAAGAGAATTGCTTAAAATCACAGTAAGTTTCTTTTACAGATCTCTTGGGTCTGGTTCTCTCTTTACAGACAGTAAATTACACAAGTGTGATTGCGTTTGTGGTATTTCACTGGAGATACTCCCAGTCCTACCACTGTAAAGTAACAAAGAATCAAGCGTCTCATGTAGATTTCAGTTTCTCCAGATTATGATGCGGTATAGTGCAAAAAGGGCAAGGGCGAGGGAAGGATCTTCCTGAGCAATACACCAGTCTTTTTTAACCTCATCAAATAACAAAGAAAGTCCTTCAAAGAAATCATGTAATCAAGCATTCATTTGCATGGATAAAATATGTAGCTATGCAATTGAAATTATTATTTCAATTATCTTTATAGATAGTCATTTGTGTCTGAGATACATTTATATGCCAGATCCTTAGCCAAGACAGGTCAGACCACCTTCATTTCCTGTATCATTATCTATCATCTGAACATCTTACTCAAGATGTAAGTGGAGAAAAGTTTAGTTGAAAGAATAGTTGGGCTGTTAAAAGTGTTAGCATTTCATTATTTTTCTAATTAAAATGTCACGTAAAATGTCTCATATCTAGATGCCATGATCTCGTTTTTTAAAATGCTGTGCCTAAAAGACAAAGCTAAAGGTTAAAATTAAATGCAATTATATTCCCCAGGAATAAAATGGATATACATTAAAAGTATAGTTAGGCTGCAAATTCATTTAAGCTTTTAGAAATTACAAAGGAATATATAAAATGCAAATTAAAGGAGAAAATCTTATTTATCTCCCCTGTTTGTATGGTAATTGGCTGCTTTTAATGAATTAATCTTATGCACAGACTCCTGCTAATTTAGACTACCTATAATGTACTGTCTTCAAGTAACTTCACATTCTCATTATGGCCTCCCTAATTTCTAAAGTAAAATTAATATAATTAGGGAGCAAATCAATACATATTGATCTTGAGTTACTTCAATGGAACAAAAGAATAACAGATTAAAAGGAGGTGATTTTTGTTAGCATTGATTTTGTTAGCAGGCTGAAACAACAGTGCTGAAAAATTAAGTCTTAAAATATTTTCCTACCCTGAACGATATCCTCTGGTCATTTTATACTCTCTGTGAAGCAAACATTTTTGCATGGCTGTGTTTGAAAGAAATGAAAAAAGTAATCTTTTTGCCCTCTGTATTTGGGTGACTATTTTCTTATGGCATAAAGACATTGAGTACATTTTCTTTTCATGGAGATCGATTCCAGGCTGCAAATTATTTCATCAGCCTATGTTTCTTTTTCTGAGTGTAAATTAAAGGTGGATGCATGCTGGCAAACACTACCTGAATAAATAACTGGTGGTATACTGGGATATAATGACGCATATGCAGTGAGGAATTTGAGGTTCATAATGAGAAATAATGGAAGCATTCAGAGAAATCAAAGCAACAATGCTTTTCTACATACCCACCAACTTATTTCATGTGGAAGAAAATGACACTTCCTAGCAGAAGAGAGTAAGTTCTTTTTATTGTATTCAGGAAGACATATTGCTATATAATGGCTTTAGACTGACATTTATTAGTAAAGTGTGAAGGAAAAATAATAATGTGTTACCTCAGAAGCTGAAGTCCATATTCTAAAAGTTGCCACCAGGGATGGAAATGTCTCAGGTGGTTCTAGACAAAGGCTTGTGCCGCTCCACGTTCCTCTGGAGCCTCCACAAGGCACCAGATGGCTCCTGCAGGTAGACTTTACCCAAACTCATAAGAGCCTGTTGATTGAAGTCAGGGGCAGTTAATTTGCTTTTCACATCTTAAAGTCTCCACAGAGCGTAAACCCTTTTTCCTAACTCATATTTCATTTCTGTGTTTCACAGAAGCTTTATAATATGTGAACAAATTCCCTTGCTGCATGTGATAAATCTAAATTGCTTTGTTTAAAAAGGTAATTAATTTAGAGTTTTTCTTTCAATTTTCACACCATATGAACATGAATAAAGCTTTTCATGGTGTATAAATTTATGTGCAGTGATTACCCAAATGAATGGCAGAAACAGCTGCACCTTAAATCTTTACACTGAATATTCTGTTTTACTGGAAGCTAAATTGCAGATTCTGGTTGCATTTCAGACATTCATTTAAACATAATTTTAGGGAAACAATAGCAATACATATAAAAGATGTTAGAAATATTAGAGAAAGAAGAGCTTTTATGTTTTATTTGCAAATATATAAAAGGGTTTGTACTGTATAATCTTGTTTACTAAAAATGGGGCTTTGATAGAGGTAAGGTTATTTCATATTTAACAGTAGTCCACATTAAGTTAGGTGTTGCTAGGATTTTTATTCCATGAATTGTGTAACAATCTGAAAGTAAAACATACCTGGCTATCTATATGACAGGTTAGAAAGCTATTATTTAGTATTAAATTATGTCATTGAAAAAACAATACATCTAACACAAAATCTAAGTGAGAACAGCATAGCTGTAATGTAGAAGCTGCCATCACTAAAAAATAATGCTTTTTTTCTTATATTAAGACATGAGCCCATTCTAAGCTGGCACAGCAGAGGATAATGGCAGTTAAAACATTTTTTAAATTGATAATTTAGGAAACATTCCCTGTTTTATAAATAAAATAGCTGTAATTGTGCAATGACATTACCAGGAAGGCTGTGAGACTTTCTCACTTCTTCTCATAGAGCAATATTTACTTTAGCTCTTATTTTTATTTATTGCATACATTATTTCTGCATTAATAGGTATTAGTATACCTTATTTAATTATAATTTTCAAACGTTCTTGATCTTGGACCCTTTTTGAATAAATGAAGACCTGATGGTAGTGAACCTGATGGTAGTGAGTCTGGGTGTCTATGCTGGTACCGCAATAACCTCATCTGGTCTGGCTGGATGAAAATTTTTATTTGTTTCACAGAGACAGACTGATCCTGGGGCTCACCAACTAAATGGCACTTCTTGTTGGTGTCCCTGAAAAAGAAATTGAAATTTGGGGAGATCTCCTGAATTGTGATATTCTAGGTCAAGGATATCCTATTAGTATCTGAAATCCTGTTTGGATCTCAGGTGCATGTTCTCCTAAGCTGAAGTGAAAGACATGAAGAAATATTTTTCTGAGAGTTCACTGGTTGGTAAGCAAATTTACAGAGAAGTGAGGATCTTTGAATTTGAGTCTGTTTAAGAGAACCCTTTTTTTAGGATTGTAATGGCAAGTGATATTCCTTTCATTACTTTCCTTGCTCTCCTTCCTTCTTTTTTCCTCTTCCTACATTGACCCCTTTTCCCCTCTTTTGTTTCTTTCCCCCCCTTCTTTTGTTTCTTTTCCCCCCCTCTTTTGTTTCTTTTTTCCCCTTTTGGTTCTTTTCCAATTTTCCCATTTTTTCCCTGTTTTTTCCCTTCTCTTTTCTCCTTTTCTTTCTACTTTTCTCTTTCACATCATCAGCTACCTTATCTGTCAGAATGGTGTTTTTGACATCATAGATGGATTCCCACATCCTGACCAGAAAGTGGGAAGCAATTCTTCTTGTTGGCAGTGAACAAAAGCTCTTTGTGGGCAGAGTCAATGTCCAGCATGTCATGCAAATGCCTAATAATAAGAAAAGGTAGAGATACCAGAGAAACAATAGGTTCATTCAAAGAAAAATTCCACAAAACTCACTTATTACGCTAACATCTAAAGCTGCTGGTTCCAAAAGAGTTCATCCATGTTTGTGTAGTGTTAGTGCAAGACCTAGTAGTTAGTTCACTTTCATGACCCAGAGATGAACTCATTCAAATGAGCTTTATTTTCCTTTTAACTGGAAGACAGTTAATAAGACATATTATTTTAAATGTAGAAAAGGGTTGGGAGTTTGGGGTTTGTTGTTTTGTTGTTGTTTTTTGGTGGTTGGGTTTTTTTTGTATAATTTTAGTGCTACTTTAGGTGAGAAATAAAACAGATCACCGAAACTTCATCTTTCCTGGGAAGCACCAAGATTTTTTACAGAAACATCTCATTTATTGCCAAAGAGCATGGAAAAAAGTGCAATAGAAAAGGGTGGTTGAAGGCAGATGAAAACCTCCTGAGCTATAATAGCGAGAGCTGTCAGGGACATTTCATATTTAAATGCTGATGGGATTTTCCAACTAAGAGTTCTCTGATGTATCACAGTATTGCCTGGTACAACAATTAGTAATTACCATGCTCACATCATACCTTTGCAATAGTGGCAGCCATACACTTACACTGACAATCTTGCCAACATAACCATAATACCAAATAAATATGAGAGTATTCAGTAAATTTAAAGGGAAGGAGTTGACAGAGAGAAAATACAGGTACACCATGAAATAAGTTCACGATTACCTTCAGAAAGGATAGCTTACTTTCAAAGTTAGTTTATTCTGTTAATCAAAATGACTCTCATAAAACAAATGGGCTAATAGCCAAGATTTCATAAAAGCTGCCTTTTAAGCTTTGTATGCAGAGTTATACTTACAAGCCTGTGCAGCTTGCCCAGCATTCCTCATTATTTCCCAGAAGGCAGTGAGGAGCCTTAGATATTTATTGGCTCAAATTATGTATCACCTTGATTGTACATGACTGGATTCCCCTTGGGTGCCATAACAGCATTTGAGTATGGCCCTAAGGTATTTGGTAAAGGAGTTAATTATTATTTCTTCTGCAATACCTGGGTGCCCAAATTATGAGGATTGGTAATATCTCACATGTTGAGTGTAAAGACGAGTGAAATTTGAAATTGCTGTATGAGGTTACTATTATGAAGAAATGTAAAACTTAAATTAAAAATGAAAGCTTAAGAAAAAATTAAAATGTCCTTAGGGGAAATTTGCTTTTTGTCAAAGCTGTGATTTTTATTGGAAAATATTCTTCATTGTACGAGTTCTGGTGTGTGGCTATTTTGCAGAGTTTGTCCAGAGTTTCATCTAGCTTCTGTGACAGTGAAAATTCTACATTATAATTTCAAATTCCCTTAGCAAAGCAGACTTATAGTCACTGTGGGCAAAATACAAATAAGCTCTTGCTACTTTCTTTACTGGCCCACATAAACTGTTGCAGTAGGATGAAAAGAGCAGATGAGCATGAAGCTTTCTTTCCCTCTTTCCCATGTCTATCTTGGCATAGGAAGCTTGTGTTCTTGTATTTTGCAAGAAAAAACAATAGAGCAAGCACTGGGAGCAGGCTATATTCCCAAAATCTTCAAAACCAAAATGAATTTTAATACAGAACATCAAGTTTATACAGCCAAAGTCAAGAAAAGTCAAGAAATCCACAAAGTTTTTAACAATTACTGATTATATTCTATGAATACTCCATTTGTAATGCTTGTTAAATGTGAAGCTTAATAGATTATTGATTATGCTGTAAAATCTGTACCATAAAATATACAAGATATGCGCAGTGGTAACATTCAGGTTGCTCTTCTAGCATTAACTTTTATGTTTCCTGACTCTCTGGATTTTAACTCCAACCTTAAACGTTACATTTTTATACTAACAGTCCATGTAGCTCTTCCTAAAATAAATTGCACCTACCTTTAGCATTTACCAACAGAACTAGAAAAGTAAGACAATGGTCTTTATTCAAAATTTGTTGTGACAGTCATGACAAACATATGGATAGTAACAGTCCTACAAGCAGGATGCTTATCTGTTTTACTAGTTCAGAAAGGTCTGATTGATGTGAAAGACCAAGGTCTCTCTAAAGATAATTTAGCCATTTCCATACAGTTTACGCTTGTGTTAGCTGTATCCTGCAAGGGGACTCCCAGGGGGATTTTCTCTGACCTTCCCTCTAAAAGGTAACACATAAGAGATTCCTAAAGGAACCATCATCTAACAAGACTAATGATAGCTTCCATGCCTATTATCATTCAGTGAGAGAGAAAGAGACTTTAAAAATGCAGTACCACATTCCTCCCTTGATGTTTCTCATGATCTATTAAGGTATTAGATGCCAGATAAATTAATCATTAAAAACTTACAGTTAAGTCTTTACAAATAATAACCAGGTGTACTTTGATTACTTTTTAACTCACTATATATATTTATATATTTCTGTCACTAAGCAGAAGCGATACAAGACAATTTGTGTATTAATGGCTAATGGTTAGCTAAAGTTCACAAAAAGACCTATATTTTTCAGCCTTTCGGTGCATTAGAAAGCTAGGAGGATTACAGAAAACCATCCGTTCTTCATTTCTAAAATGGCTCATGATTTGTCATTCAGCTATCCTTTCATGCTATTTTGGGGATGTTTCACTGTTGCAATGATTGTTTATTAGTGCATATAAACTGCCACTTGATTTATTTTTTTCCTGATCAGTAGCACTTTGCTTAAAAGTTTCTCCAGTACAGTTACTACAAAGACTTTGCTTGGTAACTAATTTTCACTGAAGTAGTCCTTCTTCCTTATCTTAGCTTTTTTTAGTACAAAAGAGTTGGTCTACATTCCCTGCGAGAATGGTAAACAAGGAGAGAGGGAGAGTGTCCTTCTGGAATGTTGGAGAATCTTTAAGCAGAAACTGCAAGTAGGAGGTGTATGAACATGTAATCTTTAGAAGCCTAGCCAATTAGTGTGTGACAAGTAGGCATAATTTACAATAAGTGTATAAATATCTGAGCTATCCGAATAAACGCTGGAGCTTGCTTTATCACTCATATTGAGTCGGCCGCATGTCTTCCCGGGCCCCTCCCGACATATATGGATATTTGGAATAGTTGCACCAGAATCTGGACTAATTCATTCAACCGATGGCACTGATTTGAAACATACAGGAACATGCTTAATAAGTAATCTGCTATAGTGAGCATGGTGCCCTGGAGGGTATTCAGGAATAAAAGATACACTTCCTCCCTCTTCGTCATCCACTGTCAGACAACAGGACAGACACTCTACTTTGGCAAGTCTATAACAGCCAACAGCTAGGATGCACAATCTTATGGGGCGTGACAGAACTCAAAACTGTATGGAACAACAGTATCTCAGACAGTAATGGCAAAGCTCCTACTGACTTTGGCAGAGACACTGCTACATATACATCTACACCCAAGGTATCTGTGCTGTGACATGGCATCAAAGAGTGGTTTCCCTTTCTGAAGGTAACAAAACTTAAACAGGAAGAAAATTGAGAGATCAAACGATGATTAATGAATATATTAATAATTAATTCGAAGAAATATACTTTTTTTCCCCCACATTACCTGAACAAGGTCTTTACTTTCACGCGTTCTTTGGCAAGGTTATTAATTGTTGTTGGATATAATCCATAACCTGCCAAACAGTAGAAGTATCTTAGTATATTTTTGAAACCTGAAATCTGAAAAGTTTTAGTTGTGAAAAGTGAAGTGATGAGGAAAACTCTGAAGGTGGGATTCTGATCTGTACACTCATTAATATAACTTTAGGTTTCACTTTTCCCTTGTTTCTTTGAACTATTTTGCTACTTTTTCCTAAGACCTGCAGCTTCTATCCCCCAACAGGGTTCCAGTACCCATAGGGGATTCTTGGTGTTACACCAATGCAACTAAGAGCATACAAAAATTACACATTTTCTGGAGAATATTCCTGCCACTACAGTTAATTTGGTACTGAATTAATAGAAAATGAAAGAGAAATTGATGAAAAATATTGAAATGTTCTGTTAATTAGTATACCTCATAATTTATGCAAGTCAATGGAGAAAGGCTCTGCCCCAAATGGTGTAAGCTGGCTAACAGAACATGTCTGAAAGTTAACGACAATCAGCTGGTATGATTTAGGTCCGCTCGAATGTTAGGTGAAGGATTTCTAAGAATTTCCTAAGAATTTTTCCACTGGAGTATCCATGTAAATACTTGAAAATATTTTTGCACAATATATTATGACTCACTTACCCATCTCTATCACTGGCACTTGAACAAACAAAAGATGTGAAATTCCTTCATGGGAGACTTGTCCTCAAGGCTACATTTAGTGGAAGAGATAAAACTCCAACAATTGCTATGGTACTCTGGAGACACTCCTTTCTTCTAATCCATTAATTTAGATACCAAGCAACCAATTAGTTGCCTTTTGTGGCACTAAAAATGGATATTACACAAGGCAAACTGTTAATGATGATATTTAAACGTACATCAGTGGACTTGAAATATGCGCATGATATACCTTCCCTAAGGGTCAGATATCTAGTCTAGTACTGGTCAGTAACAGGAGCAAAATATAACATATTTTTCATGCTGTGGAACGAAGTATTGAAAACTAGGAGTTGTAAGGTATTTAACAACAACAGCAAAATAATAATAAAAAATCCTTATCTGTTGAATCTGTGAGATAGAAAAAACAAAGTGAGAAAAAAAAAATGCACCTAGAATTTTGAGAGTCCCCACAATGAAGTAATTTCACAAAACTTATAACATTAGCCAGAAGGGAAAGCATTA
Source organism: Thinocorus orbignyianus (assembly GCA_013400375.1). Taxonomy (NCBI): domain Eukaryota; kingdom Metazoa; phylum Chordata; class Aves; order Ciconiiformes; family Thinocoridae; genus Thinocorus; species Thinocorus orbignyianus. The sequence goes on along the minus strand of VXBW01005804.1, from coordinate 85,453 downwards.
ATAATAACATCTCCAGTTTCCTCTGTTGGACCCTTGCAAAGCTAGAAACTGGCTTTATTTTAACTGAAGTTATTATACATTGTCCATTCAGGCTGGATACAGCAGCAAGGCGGCCCTAGAGACAGTTGTGCGGTGGGGTAAGGAAGGCAAGAAAAGACAGAGAAAAGCCACTGGGTATTCAGCATGGCCAAATGTTATTCTCTGAACAAAAAGGGGGTTGATGTTTAAGACAGTGCTGCACACCCAACATTTTTCCTGTTGGCTCTATGTAAGTATTCTGTGCATTGATTAATTTTTTGTTGGTAACTGTATTGCCCTTTCTAACATTTCTCATTTGATTTCCTAAGTACCCTGTTGAAGACTTATGCTCAAATCCCGTAAATGTAGAAATGAATGATTGCCTATAGTGTTAATAAGCAATAAAACCTCCAACGTAATGCTCAAATAAGGCAAATGCTTTATTATGGGAATTAAAAAGGTGTGGTGTGGAGGAGATGTGGAATCTGGAATGTGGAAATGATAGAGATGCAGAGCACTGTCATAGGAAAAGAATGTTATATGAACAAAGGGCAGTGAGGAAGTGATGGAAAAGCACATCAGAGAACCATTCTCTTGCTCTGCGGCCTGCCTGTTTCTAAGCATAATAAAAATGAGAGATATGAGGGTAATAAAACTCATGCTAGAGATCTCTAAAAAGGGAACTTACCAAAGAATAAAAAAAAAAAAGTGCTTTCCTCCCATATGTTTTAAATTTCCCAGAGTGTATTCACCTCCAGTAGCAAAGTACAAAGGTACCAGTGGCCCCTGGCTAATTTAAGATATAGGCAGCTCTGATGAATGGCAATGTATGCATGGAGAAAAAGCCTTAGGGCTATTCTGAGGGACACTATTTTTTTTCTCATGAGTTTGTTTTACAAATGTCTTCATTGTCATGAAATACAGTGAGCAGTTCAGGAAGGGATACATTTTGGATGTCTGTATCGACTGTATGTTTCAGGAAAATCATTCTTAGCCTCATTAAAAGCTTTAGATCAGATGACTGTGCCTTGAGTTCCTAATTGGCAGGTGTTCAATTCACTATTCAATAGTAAATAAAGCTTTTTTCTCCCCTAATCTATATATACCTTCCCTGTCATATTGTCTTGAAGCTTCAAACTCATTGACAATGAAAAATACGAATGTAGATAAACTAGTTTTCACAGTGTCCTTCTTGAAGATCTCACTCACTTGTGTGTAAGCACTGGTGTGCAGGAAAGAGTTCTGGAGCATCTCCCCAAAAGTCACTGTTGTATCAGCCTTGGGTCCCAGTCACACCTTGACTCAAACCTCCTGCCTATTCTTTGGTGAATTCAGAATGGAGAATCCTTTCTATAAAGGAGAAGAGAGGCATTTGTCACCCAACAGTGAACTCCCATGGGGACCCAGAGAAGACTTTTGTAAAAACATACCTTTTTCTTTTTTCCAGAAAGAGCATGCATTTCAGAAAAAAAACCAACCATCCATCAAAATCTGTTTTCCCTTAAAAACAAGTTTGACTGAAATTTTCAGCCACCTATAGCAGTCTCTTAGGAAGGTTGCTGCTATTGCTTAGAGAAAACTGTTCTTTATATCTTTTATTTGTTCAAAAGATTTTCAGTGTCCTTTCTGAGGCACTGCCAGCTATTTTCTGAATTGGTAGACTCTTGTTGCTATAGTAATTAAAGCCAAAACTAGTGCCTCAGTCAGAAGACTGCAGGGTAGTATTTGTTCCTGAGCCACGATTGCAAGTAGGACTGTATTTACACAAGCTCCCTTGACTCTTCATGCCAAGAGTAGCAGAAAAGAAATAAAACACACATGCACACTCAGATGCACATGCACACACTCTATTGGAGGTATGAAGGTTTTATTCAAGCTAAATGTTTTAAAGATACAGCCCCAGAAAATTCAAGGGGTGTACAGTTTTGTCCTGAGTAGCACACCAATGACATAAATTTACCAGATATGAAATTGAAAGGAGATCTTAAACATCTTAGACATTTTAAATAATATATTTCCAAAGGAGTTAGGTGTCTGAATACTTTTGAGAATTTGGCTGAAGTGCTGGCATTTTACTGTTAAACTGAAAGGTCATAGAGAGCAGGATACCAACAAAATAACTTAAAAGCATATAGTCTGACACCTACTGTTTGTATGGGTTCAATAAGAGACCGGATGTGCTCATATAAGAGTTCCTTATTCTCCCCCTCTCTTCGTCCTTCCTTCCTTCCTTCCTTCCTTCCTTCCTTCCTTCCTTCCTTCCTCCCTCCCTCCCTCCCTCCCTTCTCTCCCTTCTCTCTCTGTCTGTCATTTTTCCCTCAGAGCTACAAGTAGTTTACAGGAGACAATCAAGTCTTGTTCACACTGAAGTCAGCAACAAAAAAATGCATTTTGATGCCAGCAGAATCAGAACTTAATTTGAAATTATCCATAGGAATGTAATTAATAAAAAATAATTTAGAAATTCTTTCCTCAAAAAAGTATCAAGGGCATTTTACTATCTGGAAGGCCTGAGGTGACAAATATGTATCTCTTAAACCTGTTAACAGCAGACAAAATTTAAAAGTCTCAAATGAAATGATTCTGTAGAGATTAGTAGCTCAAAAAGATTTCCAGCTTTGGAAGAAATATTTCTCCTTGCCCTTGGTGTAAATCCAGCAGCTTTGAAAACAGCAACAAGTATGTTCAAAGCCAAGAACTGGTTTTTCATGCTGAAGTTCCTGCATATCCAACATGAAACAACAAAAATGTTGTGGACCTCAAAGTATACCAATTTGGGTACCTGAAAACAGAAGCAGTCAAAAGCCATGAGTTCATTATAAAAATATTGGTAGAAGAGAACTTTAAATCAAAATTAACAGAATTATTAGTAACTGTAGCTCTTAACATCTTAAACTAGGAGGAAGAAGTCATTGAGTTCCTTTATTTAACACAAAGCTTTAAAGTAGGGACAAGTGCCCACAGCATCTCCTTCAATGATGCAGCCCTGTGTCATTTGGCTCATAGGCTGGGAACTGATTGCACTGAAGCAAATGTCCCTGTGCACATGAGAAAGAAGGAGTGGAAACGATGTGGAGGCAGAAAGAGCAGTGGAGAGAGTTACCAAAGCACAGCCTGTGTGGCACTGAGTGCTAAGTTCTGGCTTGAAAGGAGCCCACAACTGCAAATATTAAAACCGTCTTCTGCTGTTTGATTCTTGCTGTCTTGAGGGAAAAAGGACTGGGTTCCTTCGGAAACAAAGAGAATTACATCTGAGACACTGCTGACTCAAATTTTCCTCCCAACAAACAGCCCACAGCGTCCTGAGTTTGGGTTAAATGCCTAGCTAAAACTGTTTAAACTAATTAATGTCAACATTGTATGATGGTAATATGTCCCATCCAGCTTCCTGTTTACATATATGAGACTTGTCCCATAAGGCGCAATTATACATTTCTCCATAAAAATATTTATTTCTCATACTTTCTGTTGCTTTTTCATACGTGTCAATACATTACAGATAGGACACTCTGATATTTCCGGTGCATGGCTCAAGAGGAAAAAGGATGAAATATCAGCCCGTACATCTTAAGATACCATGTTTTTGTCACATTTATAACATTAGATAGCAGTAGTATCACAGCATGTGTTAACAATTAGCAGATGATTCATTTTAGTAGCAGCTTCCCTGTAAAGGCTTCAATATTTCTGAGCACAAGGACTATGTCATTTGGCTAATGTGCTTATTTTACTGTCCAAACCAACGCTTGCCCATTCTTTGAATTTCATGTTTGCATTCAGAATCCTTTTGACTGCAGGTTTGGGAAGTACCAAATGCTTCCCCATCTGGGAAGGACATTTTAATCCCCCAAATGGACTTGCTGACATGAAAACAACATATTTGGAACCGCTGCCAACTCTGGGTTGGTCCTTCACAAATGGCACTTCAAGCGTAGGGCAAGGGAAATAGACTTTTATGACCCACATGTCCTATTTATAGAAATGAAAGTAGTTAGTAAAGCATATTATTCACATGTTTTGCTTATTTATTAGTGTTATTTTCCTTTTGGTTTTCACCCAGCAACTTTCTACTGGCCAGCAGGATCCGTAAGTAGCTGCCTGCCATCCCAGCTGCCGATGTTGGTCGGTTGCAACACCGAGCCCAGCCTCTCCTGAAGGGAGTGATATATGGGCTCATATCTGACAACAACAGAAAATAAAAACAAGGCTGTATAACCACACAGAGCAGGAGGTTGCCTTGGGCAGCAAAATATAATGGGCTGCAAAATGTTAAGAGACTGTTTACACACTGGCAGCCTATTGTGCTGCCCCAACATTTCATCCAGATAAAATTGTAGTGAAGTGTGTATGAAGTATACGAAGATATATATATATATATATCTACATATGTATAGCTGTAGGGAGTATGTGAGGAGTCCTTCAGCTGCATGCCCTGCTTTTCTTATTGCAATTAACTGTATCTGCAACTTTATCTAGGAGGTAACACTTTCTACATCGCCTTGGATAGAGGTATCCACATATTTTTTCCAGCTGGGGACAAAGCTGGTTATTCGCTGCAAGCAGGAAGACCACATATAGACTGTTTAGGGTGGAGCAAATTGCAGCTACTCCCAACCAATATGAGAATTCATGTTTTAAAGCCACAGCTCCCACCTCAGCTTGATCCAAGCAACTCCGCTAGAATCAGTACAGCATATGGAATGCCAGGATCTTACCGGAGTGGTCTTACATGCCACTCTGCCCTTGGCTGTAGCTAGCACCCATGGCTAGGACAGCTGTAGGACCTAGAGAATATGCAATGTTTGACAGGGCTGATGACATGAGTGAACAGTGTCGAGTCTGAGACCAGATGATGATCTGGTAGAAGGTACTACTGTTAGAACATGATCTGTCTTAAGCTAAAAGTCTTAATAAAGTTGTCTCCATTGGATTTGGAGACACATGCCTCCATTTTCAATGTCTATACACACTTTGCTATCTATACATTTGCATCAGTAGTCTCAACAATGTATCTCATAAAGCTGTAGGGTTTTTTGGTTGTTGCAGTCAATGCTTAATTTATAGAGCAGTGACTCTCCAGTGAGTTACCAGTAGCTTCTTGGCTCACAGTCTTAATTTTGGAGTAAAAAATACATTAAAATCTACAGCAATCAGATTAATATGCCTAAATTAAGATTTTACCTCTTTCTTTTTTTAACAATGCTTTTCCTGTTGAAGGATCCTTAAATTTGAATTAGCTCAGCCTTCCCACTCAGATATGTTTTACCTCAAAGGGTGAAAATGTGAAGGGTTAAGTTGATTTTGTAAAGCGCTGGTTATACAGTCAAAATTTTAATTTCCAGTGCACAGAAACCTGAACAAAATAAAAAGGCATTTCTATAAGAATAAAACTAAGGAGAGCTTGGTGAATGAAGCAAATTTTTTCCACTAGTATTTGGTTTAAAATTTACATTATTTTATTTAGCTATGATTGTGCTTTGTTTGTGTGCTGATTTTCTGCAAATATTGGAGAAATTGAATTTGAATATCACAAATATAAAACCGATTTCAAAAAGATACGTATAATTACAGACTGAAACAAACCTTTAAATCCGTACACAGAAGTAGTTTGTGCTGGAAATTGTAGGGGGCTCATCCAATCAGGGAAAAAAAATCTGTACTATTCTAACTAACCCAGAGCACTCAAGTTTGGAACACTTGCGTGCATATATATTGACACAGAAAGAACCCATGAGTGTAAATTTCCCTAAGTAAACATACTATTTCAATGTAAAACACAACTGGTCTTTAATGTTTATTCTATGGATGAGAAAACAATGAAGCAGTTATTTAAAAGCCTGGATTCTTTCAGCATCAAATTGACATGGGGAAATGTAAGATGTGAAGGAAAAAGCACCTTCCAAAGCAGCTCAAGCATAGAAGACTGCTGAGATAAAATAGATGTAAAAGAATCTCTCCTAGCTTCAAGTCATCAGCTTCTGCAGTGTTTAGCTTCAAGCACACATTTGCTTTTTCTTTCATTCTATAGGTTCAGGACTATAAAACCATATCCTTCACTTTGCATTTAGTGATCCTATAACTTTGGTTGTTTCCGATTTCTTTGTCAATTATTTAAATCCCTCAAGGCTCTTCCCATGAAAAATCACATCTTCCCAAGTCCCTGAATTCTTAAATTTCAGAAAATCTTTGAAATCTTTGAGGTCTGTGCTCTGTGACAAGGTATCATGGAAGGTATAAAATGAAGGAAAGTAATTTAAGAAAAAAACAAAGTGAAAAGATACAGAGCTGAAAAAGAGTGCCTCAGCTTTCCTTTTTATGGCAGACATAATGGATAGACATTTTAAATCTTGAAACATAAATGTTAAGTATATTGCAGTATGATATGATTGATATGATATAAAAAGCCTGATTTATCTTCTAATACGCCAAAGTGTACAGTTTCACAAAGTAAAATTTAATAATCTGTGGGTTATTCAATGGGTTTTCATTACTTGGAGACTATTTTTTCAAACATTTACAAGAGCTGGAACAGAAAAGCATTTTAAAAAATGAGGGTTTTTGATTTAAATTAGATAATGTTAATCAGTATGTGTTTATTTGATATATTAAACTAGTATATGTTAGATTTCCACATTTATTTTTTTATTTTGTGCAGGTACACTGAACTTTTGAATAAGGCACATTAGAAGAATAAATTAAATGTTGGACTGATTCAAAGTCAACTGAGATCTCATGTCTGCTGTAATGAATTCTGAATCAAATACTTCAGCTGAGCAAAATACGATCAGGTAACAGAAGAATTATCACCAAGATACAGAATTTTCTTGGCAAAGGTAAAATGAATTAAAATTTGTAAGTTTTTATAGCTCTAAGTTTTTACATTTCAGGTAACACTGTATTATCTCTGCTCCTAATATAAGTAAAGGTGTCTTATCAACGTTCACAGTTTTTGGCTCATAATCTGAATATTTGTTTTAAAAAAGTAAAATATCTAATTGAAGAGCGTTTTGAAAACTTCTGTGTGACTATCAGAAAAGTAACTGAGTGCACCAACCTGCTCTAAATCAGCTCAACCTTTGGTAAAGGCTCTCCCGATAGACATCATCAAATGATTCCACCTGTCTTCATTATTGCAGTAATAGCAACAAATGCTACTGGGACAAATCAGCATTTATTGACATCATTGATCTGGCATGTTGAATTATAACTTAAGTTACAGTTAAATTCCCTGCACATGGTCAAATGAAAATCCCTTCACAAGGATTAACATCTCAGAATTACCGAGCAGAATAAAAATGACAGGCCGCAGATACATATAAACTTCCCTGATATTTCTCAGTTCTTAAGCCTGAAGAAGTTAACAATAAAATGGTATCTTGGCTTCTTCTCAGCTTCTTCTGTCTCAGCTAGACTATTCTTGCTTTTCATTGTTACTAGGCAATACTGGTAATTCTATGCTTAATTTTTTCTTCAGAGTCTTGAACAAACTGCATAAGGGGTTTTTTTTCCCCCTTCCTAACAGAATTCTCTGAGACTTGAAGTACAATTTCACTCATTATCTGCTATCATATTTCATTAGAAGTTACAGCTGGGCTAAATAAGGAATTTTCTGTGTTGTTTCATAGAAAAACTATAGTTTTGTTTAATCTTTTGCATTTAATGAGAAATGAAATGCACGTATGATTTCACTTGACTTTGGCCCTAATTTAGTGGAAATGGTTAATGTTGTGTGTTTCCCTCCCAGTGTGAGAGTGAGGGAGCTTCAGTCCAAATCTAGTGAACCTGAGTCAGAGAAGGAGCTGAGCACAGCTGTTCAAAATTCAGTGTACTCTCTGCAAATGTTGTGAATTCACAAGCTTCAGGTCACTGCTGAGTAAATGCTCAAGCCACGTTGGAACTTATTTTTTGGTTATTTCTCATTTTCAAAACTCTCAAGGAAAAAGCTTAGTGAAGAAAACTGAAGAACTAAGAGAAGAATGAAACTGGCCAAGGGTGATATAGCTTTACTTTTATGTTTGTATTATTTCAAAATAATAGTTCCCCTGAGCCCTTTAAAGGTTAATAATTAGTGACTAGATTTCCATTTTTTTGTGTCTTCCTAGATTCTGCTTGTCTTAGAGACAGATATAACCAAGCCTGTGTCCATGTAAACATAAACAGAGACGCATATAACAATGAGTGCTTTTACGTTTTGCTTTTAGATTACTTAGTCCTCTGTTTTCACAGAGGATTTTCCCTCTGTCCTAACTTTGAGATAAATAAACAGTGTTAAAAATGCTCATTTTACTCATTCCAATATAATAAAAATAATAACACCTCATTATTTTCTTTGGAGATGGCTAACTGGATCCAGATCACAGGTTTTGTAAGTCTTTCATGTTGGTGACCTTTTATATTTTACTTATACTAGTTTTTGTTTTTAGTCTCCTTCCATTTGTTTTACATTTTGTTCCTCTCCTTTGGCTCCTGCCTACAATTTGCAATGGGAAAATGAGCACACATCAGCAGAGCCTTCCAGGTAATAAACTTTTTCAAATTCTTACTATCAAAGCCTCTCACGTTTTTGTTTTGGATATATATTAGAATTTAAAATCTGAATTATTTTTGGATATCTATTTTGGATGTCTAAATTGAGCCCAGGTTAATTATTCAATTCATTTACTTATTGAAGGTGGAAAGTTTTCACCTGAATTTAATGTTGATATTAGTTAGTGGTATAGAATTGTATATAAAATCAATATTGTGTCAAAATATGTGACACTCACTTCAGCCTAGAGACCACAGGGAGCAGTATAGCAACATGAAAAACAATTAATCTCACCTATTACAGACGCCTATATCAGGGCGCAATGAACTGGCATCTCCATGTGCCCACTCTTCTTTACTAACTGCAAAAGGAGCATAGATAACAAATTGCATTATATCCAGTACATAAGTTTTAAATAGTTAAAGCAAAGGAAACAATTCCCAATCTTGCAGTTCATGAAAACAAAGTATGTTCCCAGTCCTTCAATGAGTGCAGATCATACTTAAATGGCTCAAGTATAGCTGGCTTTTTCTTTTTTTTTTAAAGTAAGAATCCCATGCTCTAAGCTCATGGCACTTTCAACTCCCAGTAAAACCAGTGAGAGAACTTAAATCTTGGATACACACAACTGTATGTCTACCTACTGGCAAGTTTGCAGTTTTGCACAAGTCAAAAGGCACTTCATTTCTGCAGGAGAGAGAGTGGGACAAGACACTGGTGAATCCAAAATCTTCAAAACTGGAATAAACAATACAGTCAAAGTTGTAGTGGGAGGCAATAGAAAATTATACCAAGTTCAATGCTTAAAAATATGCCAGTGTAGTAACAGTCTATGTTCATAGGCAGCATAGAAAAGGGAATTTGAAAATAAACCTTAATACTGGTATAGTAAAAAAAAAAATGCATTTCAAGCAAATTCAGAAGTGGAGGATAATGGTATTTGATTTGAATGAAATGAAATCCAAATAAGAAGCATCATTACTGAGCTTTGAAACACCAATGTTTACATAAAATATAAAAGTATTTCTGCTATAAATGCAGAAGAAAAATCAACTCAAGACCAAGAAAATAGTGTTAATTCATCTGTACCCTGCCTTACTAACAGGACAATTTGAATTTGAAGACATCTCATTGGAAGAAAAAAAAAGCTCATTCTTGTAGACTGAAACAACCAAAGAACACAAGAGGAAATTCTGATTAGCATCTGTATAATATTTGTGTACAAATGAAGAAGTATACTATTAAGACAGAAAGAGTCAACGAAAGGCCAAATGTAAATTGAGAAGCTGAGGACTGCAATTTAAAGCCCTGGAGATATCTCCACAACCGATTCTGCATGGAAGATGAAGGGATAGCCCCAAACAATACCAACATATTGTTTGTTAATTGGCTGCCATGTGTGGCAAAATCTTTTTATATTAATCCCATAGCAGATGCTGGTGAATATTCAGTGTAAAGCAGAGAAGAGTTCGTGTTAGCATTCCTGGAACTGTGATTACAGCCCATAGAATCATCGTTGTAAATGGTCTCTTGGGATAATCTGTGTATAAAAGAAAGACTCCAGATTGAGAAAATAAATCATGATCAAATATTATATAATTTACACCATTTGCTAACTGAGAGAGAACATTAGGCCATTGGTCTATGTAAATAAAAGAACAAATGAACAAAAATGATAGCCAGGGACATTTGAACATTCAGCTTAGTTTCGTATTTGATGTGACCAATAGTATGAAAAAATCTATCTTTACTTTTGTCTTTGGGTCTTTTTATGTAGTAATGGTGGTATGAAGGCAAAAGGCAGTGCTGAATTACCAATACTAGTGATTTGTGTGCCACCTCAGCTATCCTAGATGAACTACAAAACTATGTCCCTACCTCTCCTCTGGCAAGCTGAGCAGCTGCCATCCTCACAGCCAGCAAAAATAACTGCTGCCACGACAGGCAACAAAAGCAATGCTGTGGCAGCTGCTACCTTGGCCAGTGGCAATAGGGCCACATAAAGCCAAACACACACCCTTGCTAGCTCAGCTACTCTCCTTTCTGTGCACAGACATGTGCCCAGCTTTCCTCTCCCAGCTGCAGTTCTTGGGAAGCATCATTTGAATGTCTTCCTCCTGAGGAGAAAGAAAGATCAGGCAGGGTTGTCTACCCAAGTGACAGGGAGCAGTTTCCAGGACTTCTGTGTGACTCCATCATTTTTTGTTTCCTGAGCCCTTTGTTTTCATGTCATACTGTGTAGTCATGACATAAGGACTCTGACAAGGCCCTTCAGGTCCAGCAGTAAGGATATAACATTTAGACCTTTACAGATTGTTGTTTCTTACTGAGTTCAATGTCTGTCATTATTATTTGTTATGGAAACAAGGGAGTATCACTACAGACTGCTTGTTCTAGATTATGTCCTTGGTTTCACAACATAGGAGGGATGTTTAGCACAACCCTCTGGAAGATGTCAGCCTCTGTTCTGTGTCTCAGTCTTAGTCTTAGTAACTTTAGAAACCTATGAAGTAAATACAATTACATTCTTTCTTTTCTTACTGTTATGTGGAAATAACACAGAGATAATTTGACATCATATAAAGTAACACCTAATTCTCCTTCCTGTTACCAAAGGAGTGACAACCTCCAGGAGCAAGTTCAGAATTTAAACTTTCCACTTAAAGACTTCAGACAGCTTCACCTACTTTTATTTGAATGTATCATGGCTTTAGATCTCTGGAGGGCCTGTAGAGGGAGTTCATTTAAAGGAAAATCAGTAAAATAAGATGAACATGGTTATTGTTTGATTTTGAGAATTGTAAATGTTGAATGATTAGCATGATGTTATTTTGACTATTCTAAAATTATTCGGGATGTGGGATGGATAAGATCTATGAGTAAACCAAAATGTAATGTCAACAAAGTTTGGCTGTCAAAATTTTTAAGGAGCTAAAGAACTTGAAAGGGAAATAGAAAGCCTTACACTTACTAAACCAGTTGCCTTGTGTTGTAGTTTAAACTCAGCCAGCAGCTAGGACCTCACAGCCTTTCACTTCCTGTCTCAGCCCCATCCCCATAGTAGGTAGAGTGGGGAGAAAAAGGAGAAAAAACCCTCATTGATGTCTATGGTATGGAATATCCCTTTGGTCAGTTTGTCCTATCTATGCTCCCTCTCAGCTTCTGTGGGGACCTGAAAATGTCATTAACTAAACATAAACATTGCCGAGCAACAATTAAAACCTTATGTGTAATCAACATATTAGTCTCGCACTGAATCTAAAACACAGCAGCTACTAGGAAGAAAATTAATTCTCTCCCAGCAGAAACCAGGACACCTTGTGATAGGCTATTTACGTATTTCTTCTTTTTCCTTTTTTATTTTAATACAAAAAGCAGAAACACAGACAGGATGAACATAGTAAACATCTTCATCTCAGGAAATGATGTCAAGAGGCACAATCAATAATGCCAAACTTCAGACATGTTGGCTCTATATTCTCCTGAAGGAGCAGGATTTTATTAACTAAAATGAATGGGAATTGGACTCACAATTCATGGCCTGAGTAAAATTCTGAAAGAACCCAAACAAACCCAAACCGGAAATAATTTTGGTTTTCACCCAATATTGTATTCCAGAACGAGTAAATCCAAAATAAACATTATTGTCCTTATCTCTAGAATTCAATGGGAATTTTACATTAAATGAGTTTTCATTAGAAATAAATTCCTCAGAAATGGAATGTTTTGTGAAATTGTGAAAGATTTTCACACATTTCCTTGAGGACAGCAGTGGGATTCCTGTTAAACTGAGCCTGAAGTCCAGCCAGGTTACCTGGCATGCTAGATGAGACATCTGGGATGTCTGACTTCACAGACACCCTGTCACAAAGCTGAGTATCAGGATAGCTGTTCATCCTGGCTCCCCCCCTGCAAAGCCAAGTCCTCTTTGTTCTCTGAAGGCTGGAAATTGTAACTGAGATGAAATTTTTAGAATTAAGTATTTTAATTATGTAAATACCAATCATGTTTGGATTTTCCCCTCCATGGAAAATTTCCAGGGAGATTCTATATCCAAACTTAGGTAGAAGGGCTTTTCTTTTTTTACCAGAATCTGCTACTGCATTGAACTTCTGGCTTTTGACCAAGCCCTCTAAGAGCTAGTTCCAAGGTGTATCATGGAATAGGAGAATTCCAAGCTGTTGAGACCATTGTTACACTCGAAGGGACAACTTTTGAGGATGAAAAACTGTTCTCTTGCCAGTCCTTGAAGTTTAAATTAGTCTTTATGCTACAGCTAACTGACTCTGTGATACATTTTCCACCAGCTGAGAGTTTGCTTCTAACATTCAGGACTGCAGAACTCGATGAAGATATTTTGACACCCCCTAAATGCAGGTGCTTAAAACAGGGTAAGGTTCCTCTAGTTTCTCTTCTTGGCACCTTCTGCCTCACCTAAGACCAATTATAATCTGAATGCCCTGTGCAGAATCCTACCTTGCTTAGCAAAGCAGGTCTCTGTGCTACTTTCCACCCTGGAGTGACTTGTTCACAGTGCTATTCACATGGCATTATGCTATTTTTGTAGCTAAATTCACATTTTATTTCTTGATCTCTGTGTGTAGCTTGATTTTCTTTCCATAGTTGAGTTTTTTCTCATATTATTTAATCCATTCTCCACTCTTTTCTGTTCATTTTTATAAATACATAGAGAAGGTACAGTATTAAAAAGTAAACATTTACAATGACCTGGTATAAATACAGCCGTTTTACGCACACATTCTAAATTTAGGAAATACTGTGGTAAAGGCAATGCCACAGAAGAGCATTTGTTTACCTTTTAGAGGCGCCCCAGTTATTTAAATGTAATTAAGTTAGACTCTTTCTTATAGGTTTTTGTCCATCACTGGAAAGTATTATTGACACTAACGAAATTAACAACAAAACCCACACATTTTTCACTCTGCCTTAGAAAGAAGTTTTCACCCACATTAAGAAAAAGCATGACACATTCTTCATATCATGTTTCAGCTTGAATGGATTGTTTTCACAGCTATAAAAAGGGAAATTGTAAGAAATATGTGTATATAGTCTATGGTAAAAGAATAAATTAGATACATGATCAATGTATTACTAATATTTATTCTTGTGGAAAGATATCGTTCTGACTTTTAATTCGATATGTATTTTTCAAACACTATTTGACTGTCAAAATTTTCAAAGGATGTCATTAACCGAAGAACAGGCTCATTGAACATTTGGCTAGCAAATAATTTCCATACCATCCATGCTCTCTGGAAACAATTTTTTCTCTTAAGTATTTGCCAAAATAATTTCTGTGAATAATTTCAGATTTTTCTTTTTTTTTTTTTTTGCAATTTGTTTCTGCAGTGCTAAATTCCTTATAAGTCTTATACAACACATTAAATTGGTTTTGACTGAAATTTTTTAATTGTGTTTTTTTCCTAATATCTGTTTGTTTGTTGAGGAACTTTTTAAAAACATCAAATATTCCAACTTATTTCTGGGGTGAGTTTTTAGTTGAATTAAATATTTATATAAAAAATTAGCTTTATAATTTGGACAGTTTCAGCCTGGCAATGAAGAGACACAGAAGAACCACACACCATCCACTCAACTGGAAAGAAATAATAGTAGTCCAGTTAATTTAGGTCAGAAGCATAATACCAATATTATTTTTTTTCTTGAGTTTGTAATCACAGCTGATCTTTCCCAAGAAACTTATCAGGTGAATTATGTTCTTATTTTTATTATTTCTTTCCTAATTTAACTCAAAAACATTGATTCTTTTTCTGTCTGAGGAAAAAAAAAAAGACTGAAAAGTTATAGAAATTTTAATTTTGAATGCAACCAGTATTGGCTGGTTTTCATATTTTTATTCATTTTTATTTGCTTTTAAAAGGCCTATAAAATAACCTAGAAATGATGCAATTTCCCCAACAATGCTTAAAATGCAAAATATTACATTTTAAGTCAAATGCTTTTTATTTCTTTCCAGCAAACTCTGGAACAGACTTGTTAAAATTTTCCTTCCTTATGCAGCTGGTATGACTATGTCCTGCTTTGGGGTAAAATGAACCAATTTTCTGTTTTACAATTTTGCTTTCTTAGCTGGGCTTCTTCTAACTAACTAAACTCTGAAATTAACAGCACACTGTTCAGAGAAACTGCTTCATCTCACAGTGATAAGACCCAATTATATCACGGAATGGTATGCAGACAGGCCCTTGTTTATCCTCATTGCTGGAACAACCAAGGTCAGGCAATTTTGTTATTCTGCCCGTTGGAGGGTCGGAAGCGGAAGCATCGAAGGGTCCCACCTGCAAGGAGGAGCGGACAGAACGATTGACCCAAAAACTGACCAACAAGGGTATTCCATCCCATCTGCATCATGCTCAGTATAAAAGCTGAGGGATCGAAGGGTCAAGCCTTCTTTTCCCCTTCTTCCTCTTCCTTCAATGGCCGACGTCCAAGGAGGACCCTGCCTGTTCGTCTGCCTTCGATCCCGATCCGAGCGTTCCTGACTCCAGATCTGGAATCCAGCTCCTGTTGATCACCAACTCCAGCCTGGGACTGTTGCCTGCTGGTGACATGGTCGTCATCCTGGGAGCTTAATACGGTTTTGTATATACTGTATACTTTTATTTTATTTTTCTTTCTTTTTTTTTAATTTTCTTTTATTGTTCATTATATTATTATTCTTTATGTTTTTATTAAAGTAGTTTAGTTTTTCTAAACTCCTGAATCTCTTTGATTTCTCCCTCTCCTCTCCTTTTTCCTTTTAAAAAAGGGGGAAAGTTGGGGGGGAGGGCTATCTGTCCTTCGGTTCTGATTTGCTCAGAACCACGACAGACTATAACTTGTTTCTGCTTAAAGCAATCTGTGAAAGACACTGCAATACCTGAAATATACCTGCCTTGGTAAGGAGATTTCCATGCTTGAATTCCTCCTCTACCTGACACAGAGCCAGATCTGGAAAAAGTTTTCCCATATCACAGAAGACTGAGTCAGGCATTGGACTTGTAAATCGTTTACTGGCTCTCTACCTGCAGAAGCTGCTCTATTGTTTGAAGTCAAGCATTTCTGACAAATGTATAACAGAAGAATAAAATTGATGGGAAAGGGCAGAAGTCCACCCAGCTTTGTGACAATGACCAGCAAGAGACACATGAGAAAATGGTGAAGTATAAAGAGGCCTTTCCCTGATAGTTCCTAATCTGCAAGGTATCTGGAACCACAAGTGGTATCAGGATCATGGCATTTAATAACCCTTGACAGAGTTTTATTCTTTGATTTTTTATATCTTTTTGATGTCATTTAAACTTTTTGCATGTAATTTTTACTTAGGAAAAAGAACTTCCTTTGGTTTCCTTTATACGTGCTATCTGATCATTTCATTTGGTGTCTTCCACATCCTGAGTTATGTGAAACATCGAATAATTGTTTCCCGTTCATCTTCTCCCTGGTATTCAGGATATTATATTCTTCTCTCATGTCTATTGCCTGCTCAGTTGAGTCATTTCCAGACTGAACTGTTCTGGTCTATTTAATATCTTCTTAGCTTCTTGTCATCCCTTTCATCCTTCTCTGTACTGTTTTCACTGTATCCTGTTTGAGATGGTACAACCAGAACTCCAAGAAGTGTTAAAGATATTTTTTGCTTAGTTGTCAATTCCTTCTTCATAATGCTAAGTCTTAGAACCCTGATTGTTTTTTGACCACTGAGTAGTACTGAGATGATAAAGTCAGAAAACTATCTTTAATGACTCCAAGATCCCTTTCATGTGTGAAAGTATCTAATTTATAGTCCATTGTCTAGTCTCTGGCTGAATGCTTACAGTTATTTTTTCCATTAGTGCATTATTTTGCCTGCGCTGACATTAAATTTAATCTGCCATTTCATCGCCTACTCACTCAGTAGTTTCCATCAATTCACTTAGCTCTCACTGCCACATACTGATTTTGTTACTGCCATGGTCGCCTTCTTTTTTGGCCTATCTTGAAGAGCAGGTTCTTAGGAAAAGCCAGTGACAAGTTCCCTGTTATAAATTAATATTTATTTCTTCATCAAAGAATAAAAAAATAAAAGTTTAATGCTCAAGGTTGGTAGTTAGTATGCTGATAGAAGAGGCATAGGCTTCAAGCTCTGAGAAAGGTGTGTTTATTTATAAATATTAACTTTATTTACCCCTTTGGAGTGCATCTTCAGGATATAGCCCCATGTAACCAATAATCTGGTGGTGAAGGCACTCTCCTGAGAAATAAGTGGTCTTGATTCAAATCAGGCAAGAGTGAGTTTGAAGACAGATCAGGAGTCCTTGAGCTGAGTGCTATAACCAGACTCTTTGACATTCCCAAAGGGTACTTCATGCCTTAGCGCTTCTTGTTCATTCATTTATTTCTTGGTGTTCATGAAGGATTTTTTGTGAAAGGGTGACCTGATTTTAGTACCTGATCTTTGTCAGGAAATGGAGTCACAGGACAAGGGGTAATGGTTTCAAATTGGAGATTTTGGGAGATTTTGGGAAGAAATTCTTTCCTGTGAGGGTGGTGAGGCACTGGAACAGGTTGCCCCAAGAAGTTGTGGATGCCCCATCCCTGGAAGTGTTTAAGGCCAGGCTGGATGGGGCTTTGAGCAACCTGCTCTAGTGGGAGGTGTCGCTGCCCATGGCAGAGGGGTTGGAACTGGATGATCTTTAAGGTCCCTTCCAGCTCTAACCATTCTATGATTCTATGAGTGGGGATGGAGGGATGGGGTGGTGGGGAAATTCCAGTGTTACTGAAAGGCCAGGACAGCTCAAGTGGGAGAAAGCTCTTGTAACTAGCCCAGGCAGGAAATGCTTAATTTGTTGTTTCCATGGTTTAGATACTAAAGTCAGTGACAAGACTGAAAGGCATAGGAAAGCAGGCTTCACTGATTCTGGAGGCCATCAAGTTATTTGTCAAACAATGATATTTTTGAATTACTTTGTATTTGCCTAACACATTGAAATGTAGAAGTTACACATGAAGGTTACATACATTGCTGTAATTGTCATGACCTGTTGGATACTCTAATGACAGGCAAAATCTGGTGGTTTGGGGTTTTTTTTTTGTTTAATTACTTAAGACTGAGGAGGTTAATAACCTAGATAGCATTGTTATCCACCTCCTTTTTCAGAGCAAAATGAATTATTTGTTGAAACCAACAACAAAAATGCCTTCACCCTATCTGGGCTGACTGTGAAAGGGTTTATAACAAATTGTTGTCTGAGCATTGTGACCAGCATTAAAGTAAGTACGCCTGCTTGAGATTTGTGTGTGTGTCCATAATCTTGATGCTAAGGTTGAACAGCTGTGTGTACCTCTTGGTAGTGTGTGTTTACCAGGGTAAAACAATCTTTCTTGCGCTTTCCTCTGCTGGAATGAAGCCAACCAAGTTCTGTAGAAAGAAATGGGAGGGAATGAAAAAATGTAAATCTACATCTAGTAAGAGGTTATATTATGTGAGTAAGCTACTGCCTTCCTTCTCTATCATTGCTCTCCCTCTGTATTGCTAAAGAAAACCGAACATGGAGTCATCAAAAGTTTTTATTCTCACAGTAGGAATCCTGCATTGTCCTGACTAAGCCTGAGGTGACAATCAATGGCTCAGTCTTTGGAAAGCAGTCCAAAGACTTTGAGAGACAGATCCTAAGTCTTGTGAAAATATTTTAGGTTCTTGTGGGTAACAAGTAAGGGTCTCATAATTACAGATTCATTGGAGTGAAGAGAGAGAGGAACACTCAAAACAGCATCACTGCAGATGGCAGGGCAACGTACAGCAGCATTTCTGAATTGAGTTATGATTCCATTAATAAGGCACAACCAGCACATGTCTGAAAGACGGCAAAATACTTCATATTCCATCCTGTAAAACATATGTTCTCTCTGTGTAAAGTTTTTGAAAATAAGAAATGAGCTATTATCTTTTTTATCTTTGGGAGGACTGACTTCAAGCAAACAAACACACAGAATGGAAAAGCACTAGTAAAGAAGATCTGGCAGTAGTCTAACTGAAGCAGTTCAGAACTCCAACGTGTGTTTAGAAATGCTTTACAATGAGAAATGAACAGCTCCCACAAGCTTGCGTGACAGGAATCCACCTTGCAATTCTCTCCAGTTAGAGGATACATCTGGGCGGTCAGACACCATCATTCAAATGCCGGTGAGAGAGATCTGGACTGCTGTTTTCTCCACCCAGCTGAGTGCCATAACCACTACAGGCTATGCGATATTCTGAGGTTGCCCTCTTGTTGGAGACTTTATGCTAAATGCTAAACAGCAGGATGATGCTTGCCATCACGATGTAAATTATAATCCTTTCAGGAAAAAGGGAAATTAAATTCTTACAGTGCTTCCAATTGGGGCAGAGATCAATGAGATGAATGAAGTCTCTCCCTTCCTACACTTTTGGCACTCGTATTTTGACTTAATCTATATTATTCCTTTTCACTAAATTATTCAATAAATTAGACTTTTATTTGTAGCCAGCTTTGGGATAACCTAAAATATTTTTAACACACTGACTGCTTCCAAAAATTGTTTTATTTGGCTCTCGTTATCAGCATAGTAAGAAGGGTGGACCAAGAGGTACCAAGACCATTGAGGTGCTGGAACGGGTCCAGAGAAGGGCAACAAAGCTGGTGAGGGGTCTGGAGAACAAGTCTTATGAGGAGAGGCTGAGGGAGCTGGGGTTGTTCAGTCTGAGGAAGAGGAGACTGAGGGGAGACCTTATTGCTCTCTACAACTACCTGAGAGGAGGGTGTAGAGAGGCGGGGGTTGGTCTCTTCTCCCAAGTTGCAGATGACAGGACAAGGGGTAATGGCTTCCAGTTACGCCAGGGGAAGTTCAGGTTAGATATTAGGAAATATTTCTTTACTGAAAGGGTTGTCAAGTATTGGAATAGGCTACCCAGGGAGGTGGTTGAGGCACCATCCCTGGAGGTATTCGAGAGAGGAGTTGACATGGTGCTCAGGGATATGGATTAGTGTTGGATGTATTTTTGTGTGGTGTGTTGGGTTTGCTAGTGTTGTGTTGTGTGGTGGTTTGTGGGGCTTTTTTGTTGTTGTTGTTGTTTTTTGGTGGGTTTTTTTGTGTAGCTTTTTTTTGTTTTGTTTGTTTGTGTGTGTTTGTTTGGTTGGGTTTTTGTTTCCCCCCCCCATTGGTTGAACTTGATGATCTTAAAAGGTCCCTTCCAACCTAGGTGATTCTGTGATTCTGTGAAGAAATCAGCAGTGCAGATCAGGACAGCCAGATAGCATGTTATCTAATGGAATGTAAATATGAACAGCAGCTGCAAGACTGGAAGGGATTGTGTAGTTGTCTGTCATTCAGTACAGATGACAATATACACTGATACTAAAAGGAACACATCACTTGGAACTGCAAGATTAAGAGATGACTGTGGGAATTTTGGAAGACTTTTGGAGGAAGAAGTAGAGATACTAGATTTGTGTGACTACCATGCACATTAGAGAGGAAAAATCAGTCATGACATTGAATGTGAGTGGCAGTTAAGGACCACTGGACCACAGTCCAGGGGAATAGTATGTGGCAAGCAGTATGGATTGCACAAAAGGAGGTTCTGAGCTGGCCCTTTTTTGTGGGAATGCCATCACCTATTTCACGGGTGCGCGTGTCTTCATATATGAGCTAATGTAGACCGAGATGGGGCTTGGTGGAAGACACTGAATCAAATAATGGAAAAAGACTATTTATTCCTTCAGCACCTGTCTGTAGTATCTGAAAATATCTGTTAGGGGGAAGTCAGCTTGAGCTGATAATTTTCTAATGCAGCAAGAGCAATAACTGCATGTAAAGTAACTCTACTCTAGATTTCATTATATAGATATTACAGATTTGTCTACTAGATGTTTGTGATTGGTTGGAGGACCAGTGATCTTGAAATCATTACACTAAGATGCAAAAAAAGTAAGATAGAAGAAGGCATGAAAAGTCATTTCAAGATACACAAAATATACCTTTCTATTGGAAGGTGACTCAAACAAAACAAGTAATCTCAAAGAAATAGATTCCTGGTCTACGAGTGGGGAAGAATTAAGTATCATTAAACAAAAGTCTGGGAAATTGACACAGTACAAAGACAACTGCCTCTGTCAGGCTAATGTGGAATGCCTCAGGGCAGGAGGAATGACTGAACTCCAACTTTTCACTTGAATACCCAGAGCTGCCATATACTAGGCACTTCAATCCATTCAAAAATTAGCATAATGTCTTAAGTTAAAGAGTGAAGAGGAGCTTGTTCTTCCAGAGTCTTTACCTGGGTATATAAATATAGATATATATAGAGAGAGATACTGGGACCAGTTATGATGCCAATTATATATGTAGCATATTGACTACACCTCTCTTGGATAAGGCAAAAAAAAAAAAAAAAAGGATTCCAAACACTACATTATTCTCTGCTGTTGTTGGGTGATTTTATTTTAAATTAAGCACTTATAGGATTGTTAGCCTGGGCAACATCCACCAGAACCCAAGCCTCCTCCCCTTTCTAAGAAGCTAAACATTGCAGGTAATTGTTTAAGGTCACTATCTGGAAGGGGACCAGCACAGATCCCCTTCCCTGTCTGGCCATATCTTAAAAGAGCAAAGCCAGAGATGAATTTGATTAAAATGGTCACATGCCAGTGCTGTGTTTGTCATGCTATAGAAAACTGGTATAGAGTTTCAGGTTTAAGGGATATTGAAAGACTTAGGTAGAAGAGTGATGACAATATATTCCATGGTGAAGGAAAAGCTGTAGTGTCTACTGGCTGTAAAACAGAGTCCATTAGTCATGCTGAAAAGAAAACCAAAGAGTGACTTGATGACAATGTAGGAATACTTTTTTGGGAAAAGTTAAAAAAACCCCACTTGAATGCTAAAGCTTTTGTCAGGCCAGGGAAAAAGAGCATTACAAAAAGCAGGGGATGAAGCCAGAGCCAGTCAAGTTCACACATAGTGGCAGTGCTTTTAGCAATTGCTTTTTTAGTTATGGGGAGTAAGCTATGAAGCCATAAAGTCTCTCTTACCCTTAAAGCCTGGAAACATTCTGGAAGTTATGTTATAACCAAAACATTGTCAAGCACGGCACTGCACAGTGCACATCTGGCTACGTTCTGAGCTGAACCTAGAGCTTTCAGGGTAGGGTATTGGGCAGCAAAGACATTTTGTCTGTGGGTTAGGAACAGCTTTACAGGAAAGACAACTGAAATCTTTTCTGGGCACTCATGAAAGCACAGCTTTTGTAGCCACAGAGAGCTTTGGGGGAAATGTAGAACATCAAGACTCCAGGTAGGCTCTGTAGTACTACTTTCTCTGCTTTCACACGTTTTCATTCTCCCTATGTTGTGTTCGAGGTGTCAAAGTGGTATTTCAAAATTCTCTGTAAAAATCAACAAGCATCTGAACAGGGTTTTTTTATAAATAATTTTGGAAGTGCGAGAGTCCAGGTCATGTAAGCAGAAATAGCAGACAGCACCACTCCACTTTATTTTCACCATCACTAATTTCTCGTTATTAACATCTTGGGCTAATTCCACTGCTCTGAATCAGTACATGATACTGCAAAATCCTGGGACCCATAACCAGTGTGAAGCCAGACTGTATGTGCTTTAAGAAGCTGGGTAGCTGGCAAATCTCCTGCTGTAGGATGTAGGCCTTATTGCTCCACATCATCCTTGCCAGGCAATTTCTGCACCAGCATGTAGGAGTAGTTACATGGAAAAGCCTTTAGGCAATCCTCTGGAGCTGAAGGTGAAGCATCTGCCACACAGGAGGCAAAACTGAGAAATGAAAAATAAAAATGTCACCACAGAACAAGTAGGAGAAATCCATAATTATTTCTACTTTAAGAAGTGTTACAGGAAAATCCTGTTGAGAGAATAAGCAAGATGAAATTTTGCAGAAATTGTGCAAATGTCCTTTATCTTCTTGAATAAAAGTTACCCTTATTGTAGCATAAATTGGTTATTTAAAAACCACAAAGATTGTACATTGATGCACTAAACATTATTTACACAGTTTTTAAAAATTCCTATAATCCAAAGCCGTGCATGGATTGTTTTGTCCCATCTGGCACTGTGGCATGTTTGGGGACAAGCATGGAAGCCACACTCAAGAGAGACTTATAAAGTGTCTCAGCAGACCAGGTGAGGAGCTTCAGTCCCTTGTGGGAAGACCAGGACTTGCAGCATCATTCTAATGCACATCACAGTAGCATTTGGGAATTTTCAGCCGAATGGTTTGAGGTTAAAAAATGTTGCCATTTTCCATGTGAAGAGATATTTAATGAAAATTTCTAGGTATTGGAATTTGATTTTATTCTTTATCAGAATAAAACTATAAAAGAAAATCTACTGCTTCAGTGGTAAGTCCCTTGTCCGAGATATTAGAAGCCTGTATTCAAGTGTGTCTTATAGGTTGATTCTGTTTCTCAGTTATGAGTCCATTGGGTTTATAGTTTGAATGATTGTTTCTAGACAGACAAATACTATCCCAAACATTTTTGATTAGTCATGACTATGTTAATAAAAGTGGGCAGGCTGTGTTGTATGAAGGAAATTTCCAAGCAAAGATGCGTTTGCGAGATACGTCTATGTCATGGTCATCCTTGACAGCTCAAATAGTCAACTCTGCTTTGGGTCTTTCTGAGAGCTCAGAACCAGGGTGGCACAAAGCCACAACTGCTTCCACTTTGGTCCTTGCCTCACCTAGAACTGCTGTTCTGCACTGTGATGGGTTGACCTTGGTTGGACACCAGATGCCCACCAAAACCACTTTATCATTCCCCTCCTCAGCTGGACAGGGGAGAGAAAATATAATGAAAGACTCATGGGTCAGGATGATGAAGGGAGATCATTCAGAACATCATTCACTAATTACTGTCACAGGTAAAACAGGCTCAACTCGGGGACATTAATTTAATGTATTGCCAGTTAGAAGTCAGAGTAGGGTAATGAGAAATAAACCCAATCTTAAAACATCTTCCACCTACCCCTTCCTTCTTCCCAGGCTCAAATTCACTCCTGATTTTTCTAGCTCCTTCCCACAAGCAGTGTAGGGGGACAGGGAATGGGGGTTTGGGGCAGTTCATCACATGCTGTCTTTGCTACTCCTTCCTCCTCAGGGGGAGGACTCCTCACACTCTTCCCCTGCTCCAGTGTGAGATCCTTTCTGTGGAAGACAGTTCTCCAGGAAATTCTTCAACATGAGTCCTTCCCACAGGCTGGAATTTTTCACAATCTGCCCCAGGGTGGGTCCATCACCGGATCACAAGTCCTGCCAGAAGACTTGCTCCAGCATGGGCTCCTCTCTCCATGGGGCCACAGGTCCTGTCAGCAGCCGGCTCCAACACAGGAAAAAAAATAGTTTTCTCTGACATAAACAGTTGTACAGGTGCATGAAATGAAGATCTTGTAGTACTTTTACACTTGTTTGCTCAAAATAACTGGCCACTGGACAGTAAAACCTTGCTGAAACCTGGAACTTCTCCAATGGACTGTCACATTATTCTGAGAGTAATAAGTGAAAGAGAAACACTCCATATCTTTTTCTAAGTGCTAAGCAAATAATGAGTCTGTTTTCAGAAAATTCTGCAGAGTACAGGTTTCCTTTCAAAAGTAATTCAGCTACTTGGCCCACTCTGCAGGATATTTAGGTAACTAAGTCCCACAGACCTTGGCAAAAGAAAGCCCATGTCTTAATGAGCAACTAGAGCAGTGAGGTAACTACCATTTGTACCCTTCCAGATCGCCTCCTTGCCTCAAAGCTGCTCTCATTCATCAGAAGAACAAGAAGGAAGGAAATATAAGCACACTGCAGTATTAAGACACTGTAACATGTCACGTCTTCTCCAAAGAAAAGGAAATACCCTGGTATTCTGATGTCCATGTGTGCGTTTCTGTGATTGTTACCCCTCCAGCATTTGAGGACACTTAATGTGCAATTTATGAAACATATTTAAGAACTTAGATCTTGGAGAGCTTGATGTATTGCATGTCATTCATTCTTTCTATAAAGGGAAAAAAATATAGTGGAGAAACTTGTAGATGAGAAAAATAAGGAATTGTATTTGTGGAGTGCTTGTTTCCAGTTGAAGAATGCCACGGATTATATACCCTCTTTTTTTTTCTTTTCTTTTTTTTTTTTGGCTTTATGTGGCAGCAGAACAGGTTGCTCATTACTTTTTAACATTTAATTTTCTGTGTATTATAATGTGTTAAGAGTTTCAATGGGAAAAAAAAAAATAGATAAATAGCCGAGCTGTTGTCTAAGCAGGTGGCCAAATGAGTCTTTCATATTGGTCCTGTTTTTAACACTTCTATTTAGCGCCTATTTTTTCCTTCTTTTTTTTTTTCAACTGATCTTTATTTTAGTCATGTGAGAGGTTGTATCTCAGAAACCAAACTGTATATTAACATCTACTGATTTCTCCTTATCTACCATGTTAGTAACGTCTAAACATGAGATCTCTTGCCCAATTTTATGCTTCCCATCTTTAATCAAGCTGTGTCTTCCCAGCTGTTGTCCATCTTTAAGACAGTTTCTAGAGATGAGCCCTGTTAAAATACAACCTCTAAGGTAGGGAAGGAGGTTGGCTCTGAATTTACTTTTGCAGCTACTTTGTCCAAGATAGCCTTCATCAATGTCAACACTGGAAAGTGTAAAAATTTGACTACTAACAGACGTGAGGTTTTCCAATTAAATCTTTAGGGCTAAATGTTAGCTGCTACTTTCAAGCCATTTTGAAACTGAGTCATCTTACAAAAAGATAAATTCAAAAGTCAATGCATAAATTCCAATCCTCGTTTTCTTAAATGCCTATAGAGATAAGAAATATGGATGATGTTTTCCTAAAAACAATTGGGTCAAACAAGTTCTCAGACTGGATTACTCACATGTGGTACAGAAAAATTCAACATCTTTTAAATGTTATGCTTTTTCAGTGTTTTAAACAAACCGATTTGCTGAATAACAATCTTTGACATTAGGATAAAGGTAACCAAATGTGCAACTTGGTTCTAGTTAGTAAACTGAGCATCCAGCAGCACGTAAATGATAATATTATTTTTAGAGCATGTGTCGTTTCTCAACTTGTAATTTGTCAGATTAACTTGAAAACTATTTGGGAAGAACTGTGGATGCTTTGAGTATCAAAAAATATATTGTCAAAAGTAAAAGAGTGGAAGCTGCCAGCTGTTTTCATCATTGTTGGTGTCTGCAGATACTGTAGGTAGATTTTCCTTATTTACAAAAGATGTCATATTAATGATAATAAAGAGCATTTATGAGAAAATGCTCTCTTGCAACACTCAAAGTAATTTGTAGGATTAGTTCTCTACAACACAGTGCAAGATACTGCCTAATTTCAGTCCCAGTAGTCATTATGGCTAAAACTGAATTAGCTAGGATTGTATTTAAACAATATTAATTGTAGCGGACAATTTAGATTAGTGAAGAGCTAGAGTTTAAGAATATTTAAGAATAAGATGGGTTTAAAAATAACATAGAGTGTGGCAAAATTTTGTTTAATGCAATGACGTTTCAGGATTAAGTAATGAGAGCCATATATAGCAGGTTTGAAAGATAAGCTTAAGTGCATCTAACCAGCTATTAAACAAAGTCCATAAACTTCATTATCTCGTGGCTGGATGTAAGAGCAAGCACCAGTGTTATTCTAGTTACATCATCCTATTTTTTACATTTGTCTAAGGACACCTTAAGACACCTACACTTTCAAACTGACAGTTTTCAGGCGCAAAGAAAAGACCAGTGGCTTGAGTAGTAAGACATTTGTACACCAGCGGGTAGAAAATAGTTTAAAAGAAGGCATTAAAAGGTTTAAAAGAAGGGACTTTAGCAATGCATTGTTCTCAGGTACTTTATTTTTTGGTCGTTTGAAAGTAGGATGTGAGCTTAAAAACTGAGACAGTGCTGCCACCTTGAGGATTTTCTTGAATCGTTGAAGCACGTCCCTCAAGTGAAAATTACGGTGCACTCTAATTGGATAAATTTCTCGCTTGTATATGTATAAGAGATCTTAAATATCAATATCATATTAAACATATATATTCTGCAGAAAAAGCACCAGAAAATATTATAATACTATGGCAAAAGTCTATAAACATAACATAAGAAAATTTAGAAAGGAGTTGGTTTATAGGCAGATTTTGAAATAACTTCTCATAGTCAAACAATCAAGATGAGATACTTTTCCTGACAATACTTGGTGACATTGGTCATTCATAGAGACACCAGGTCTGTATGTGAAATCCAGATATAACCACTCCAAGGCAACTTGATGTGGTTACAAGACCAAGGTCATTTACAATGCTGATTTTCACCACATTTAATGTTTATCACTCTGTTCATCAGTAAAAATCCATAGGCTGATGTAAAGTGCCTATGGAAAGAGAAAGTTTTAAATGGGATCCATAGCACAAAGTACTGATGGGTAAGAAAAGTCCATGTCATTACAGACAGAAGGACAGTATCAGGAGTACTGCCATTCTCAAAATCTGAGTCTGCTTGGGGAGACATAAGTTCATGGTCTGAAACCTCTCCTTTGCTTTTAACTGGGCTCAAAGAAATTCTCAAAGTTAGCCGACAGCAATGGATCTACAGGATATTTATCAGGTATGACCCATTACTAGGAGATAAGTGAGTAGATAAACACTCCTCTGCTGGGTTATGAATACTGTGAGGTGTTCTGAGTGATTTACTGACAGGTAAAGACATTAAATACCTGCTTATACTGCATATAGAGGACTGCATGTCTGAAGAAGACAATAGAACTTCAAAGAAACTTGACACTAAAATCCTACCTTTGTCTGAGGAGATCAGTGACACAGAGGAAGATTTGGTGGAGGGAGATGATAATACTCCTTAAACTTCAGTTGAACTTCATTTCTCCATACATCTCAAGGCATAAATATGTTCCAAGCAAATTTTAAAAGCTTTCAATTGCAATCAGCAGATGAAGTTACATCTGCTTTGCATCCATCCAGTTTACATCACTGCAGAATTTGGCACTGTTACTCTACCAAGTTCTTACAGAGAAAACATTTCATTACTGGCATGCTTTTATTTATTTGTTTTTGCTTAAGATAATACAATGATGAAACAACTGGATTTTATTCGCTTACTTAAACGCATATCTGGGCCACTCATTAAACAATAGCATTAAAATAACAGAGAGAACCATCTGGCTTTTTGAAGTTTTTTTCAGTACCTTACCAAACCACATCGAGTATTTTACCAGGAAATAATGTCTTCCTGGATAGTCTGGATTCTTTTCCACATGTATGGAGGGAAATTGTCTATGTTTCTCTCCATTTCTCACTTCAAAATAACTGACTATGATGTGGTGAGAAATGCAGAATTATATCACAGCATTTTGTATACATATATCTACGGGGCAAATGACTAACCTCTGTGTGTGTGTACAGCTATACTCCATACATGTTTTAAGAAGACTCTGCTTTAAGCTCTTTCCATTGTCTGTATATGATCTGGTCACTCAACTTAGCAAATACAGAAGTTGAAGGATGCGAAGAATCGCTGGGTTGAATGAGTTATGAAAAGGTCTCTCATGAAGTCACACACAACTTCCCAGAATCAAAGACCTATCTGTCTGTAACCTCATAAATCAGGAACAGTTCCATTTTAGTAGCTCTGCATAAAAATGTGTCAGATAATTTCTGATTTTTTGTTCTTAAAGGTGAAGACACAAATGTTGAACTCCGTGCTTTAAGCATTCGGTTAATAATACATATCATGTAATGTTTTAAGTGGCTTGAAAGGACTATCATCTAACAGAAAGTAAAGGCCTCAACTGAGAACTGTCTGAATTTCAGACTGGCAATCCCCACGTAACCTTCTTCTGCCAAAGGATGTGAGGGAAGGAAGAGAAGAATCTAATAAAATCTGGTGTATCGGTCCAAAAAGGGCTTAGGAACACACACCAGATTTACAGCAAAATGAGAGAGGTTAATAAAATCTTCTGATTCAAAACCCAGGTTCATCATCATACCAGTTTGATTTAGTTAAAATAGGAGTACATGGATAAACCTGCCACCACCACTGCCTTCATCCTCACCACACTTTCACTCTCCTAACAACTCATTTCTCCTCAGTGATTCCATGTGAGCAGGCTTTGGAAATATGGACTGCAGTACAGTTTCATTGGGTGGATGCAAAAACAGTATTAGAAGTTCATTTATCAATGTTTTACTATCAGACTGGAAGAGTGGTTTAGAGGTATATTGGCCAATATAGTTGCATAAAGGGTGATCTACACAGAAAGACAGGAATAGAATTCAAAATTAAAAAAAAAAAAAAAAAAAAAAAAAAAAAAGAAATGGTCTGGAAAAAAACCCAGATGCAACTCGAATGCAACCTTTTTCACTTATGCAGGAATAATCAGCCTCATGAGAAGACTGAGGAATGACAGGTTATGCAGCAGTTCTGCTGAAAAACACCTTGTGGTTATAGCTGATAACCAGCCAAACCCAAGTCACCAATGATGTGATTCTGAGAAAAAGATAAGCATCATATTAATGTGCATAGAGAGTGTTATGTGCAAGCCACAAACTTTCTGCTACTACTGCTTCGACTTCTTTGGTTACCTATATCTCATCCACCCTAGGGATCTCACCTCTGCCTAATGTCTCATCCAACCCTCGTGGGTGTCTCATCTTCGTATATAGGAATATATGGAGCAGTTGAAGAAAATCATCGAATCATACAGGAAAGGTCAGAGATCTGAAAAGCACTGTCTGTGAGGAACTGCTCATGGTGTACAGAGAGTAATTTAATTAGAAAATAGAGAAGACTAAGATAAATTTACCAAGAGTCTTCAGATACATAAGCTAGATACACAGAAACTAAAAAACTAGGTGCAAGAGAATGTATCTTAACTGTTCTCTGTGCCTGTGTGAACCGCAAAAACATTGAAGTCCTGAGGGAATTGATGCACCTTACTTTGCTGGTGTTTTTAAGAACAATTTGAGTAAATGTCTGTCAGGATACACAGTTATCTTTCTGTTTGAGGCATGAAGGTGGAGATGGTTATGCTCTTGTATACTTCCTTATCTATTTTCCTGTTACATTAATTGAAAAGGCAGGATCAACATTTTTTAGGCTAGAAGAGTCCAAGCTGTCAAAAGGTACAATAATTACTACACGAGAATCAAATGTTCTTCCAAGTGTACACAGCTGGAAACTACTGCTAATACCACAGAAACCATTGCCAACAGGTGACCAAAGCACAGCAGGGCCTCTTAGGCCATATGCTGCTGAGTTTCCTATTTCTTCCTGTTTTCCTGATGAATTTCATACAGGCAGCAATCTTTTCTACCTGTCCCCAAGCTGTTGTCTAAAGAGGCAGTGATGGATGGCCAACTAACCATTAGCTACTAATGGCATTTCAGTGTTCGGGAATTCACACTGTGATATTTATGAATGAGATTTCAAGTCAGCAAACACACAGCATCCTCAGGTCTTCTAAATTCTGGCCTTCATTTGACCCAACTGCAAAATTGCTTTGTTGTATGAGAAGAAAACGAAATTCAGTTAAAAGATCTGATGTGTATTTTTGCCTGCCTCATATTGTTGAGTGATGTCATCTGGCCTGGGGGAAAATACTATTCTTCCAATAAGTGCTTGTAGCATTTAATCTTCCTCCTTATTTTGCCCTGTAAAGTTGTGGGTAGTTTAGCAATACAGTATCCTGTGTCCTTGGAAAAACCTAATCTAACATCTGGGAGGAAATAGTTCGATAAATATTGAAAGAAAAGCAAAAACTTGGAAAGTTCAAAGTTAATACAAAATACAAAGGTGTAGTTGTTTTTCTTGCGGTATATTTTAACCGGTAAATCTTTTTAATTTAAAAATTATATATATATATATATTTGTTCTCCCCACATACCTGTAGATCTGTTTATCTATGAAAGCTACTGAAATGTTTCTACATGGTTCAGATGTGCATATTATGGGTACATGAATATATATGTATGTTATCTAATTCAGTTCAGTTCAATGCCAGCTATCTAATTTGAGATAAATGCAATTATTTTTAATCTTCTTTTACAGCTATAAATAGTGTGGATATAACTGCTTTTGCTCTCATAAAATTTTTGGAAGGAAAAGAGCAAGGTAAATACAGATAATACTTTTTCCTCTTATATTTTGATTTAATTATTTTTTAAAAATAACATCTTTGTCCTAAATCAAAACCACACAGCCTGTCAATGGCTTTTGGTGATTTAGAAAACAACTGTGGATCATATGGCACACAAAGGAAGAATGAGTTCACTGAAACTACCACCAAACAGAATTTTAGAAGCAGAAATAGAACTGGGTAGGAAGTGGTTTTCCTGTCCTGCGAAAGTTTTCGAGATCTCGTTTTTCCCATTATGCATCAGAATGAACCCAAGGACCGCCAAAGATGAGAGAGGGAGAAAGGTTACAAGCCCAGGTCTGTCAAAACAAGAGAAATACAGAGACAGGGTGAATGGGTGAACTCATGTTATCCACATTTAAGCAGCTGGTTAGGTAGGACCTTCCCTAGCACAAGGAGCACCAAGGTGTAGGCTTCTTTTCAGACCACATTCTGGGTCCTGAGTCTCCTCCTGGGTGGCTGAGAGTTCTCTGCTCATGTCAACTGCCCATTATCCAGGCAGTATAATCAATTACTAGACTATCAAGTATTCCATAAATTACTTTGATGAAGATGTCTTCTTTGTTAAAATTTTGGTGGTGATAAACTGCCATTTCCAACAAAAAGTCTTCCATGGCTTGGGAAATATTTGCCCTTGTTTAGTTCTTACAGCAGTAATTTTTACTCACAGTGTCCAACGTAGAGGATGGAAGATTTCTTGGCAGTTTACTAATGATTGCACTTGAACTGGAGATAAAATCTTGGTTCCAAATCCTCAAAGGCATTTAGGTACCTAACTCCCACTGAGAGATGAAGACCAGACTGAAAAAAAAAAAAGAAAAAAAAAAAGAAAAAGAAAAAGAAAAAAAAAGAGCAATTTGGGCACCACCACTACAAGCCTGCAAACATCTGGGGCCTGCAATAGAATTCAGATGGACTGTTTCTGCCTCAGTCCATGAAGCATAGGTGCACATTGGACTGACTTTGATGATTGAGCCTCAGCAATATGACGTGATGTTAGAGAGCAATCGAACAGTGGAGAACCATTCTGTCCACAAGAAGCATTTCAGATCTTCCAACATCAGAAGGGACATCTATGCTGTGCAACAGTGATAGGCTACAGTGTATGACCCAAGTCTGCTCTCACTACCACATCTGTAGTACTATTAATATTTGCAGAGACTGAAATGAATGTATTTATTTCTACCCAAGGCAAATTGAGACCTTTTACTGCAACTTAAGCATAGTTGGTGCAAAGAGAGGCACACACAGCTCCTTTGCTAGCTCTGTAGGCTTGGAAGGAGACTCAGCAGAACAATGAAAGCCCTCTGGCATCAGAGCTGTTGTAACTGCACAATGAAGTTGCAGACTTTAACCTTCAGTTATGGTACAACCTCATTCAAATCCAAATGTTACTCTAGAGCTCTATTAGGATAGGTTAGCCACATTTCCTCCATCCTCTCCGCATCAGAGACTCCAACAATTCATTTCAGCTGCAGAGGTGAGGAAGGCAGCCTGTCCATTAATAGCAAGCCTGTCTCCAGTTGATAAGCTAGATGCCTGCTGCTTCTTTTCCGGTGACATCACCGTGGTTTTTTTCCTCTGGATTTCTCCTGACATGAAATAGTCACGATATCGCTACAGCAGAGACCCCTGGCCTCAGGCAATAGTTCAGAGCAGTGTTAATGCTCCAGGTGAATGGGAGACTTCCGGAGAAGGAAAGCAAAATCTGTTTGCCCCTCCTTTGCTGCTGGTTGGTATAATTTCATTCCCAAGTCACTTGACGGCAAAAGATGACTGGATGCTTTAAACAACATCATTCTCACAGAGTAGAAAGAGAACAAGTGGTCTGCTGCACAGCTGTGCTCAACCCACCCACTGTATGCAGAGTGTAGTTCAGCCTTACTTTCTTATGAGGGTAGTAAGTGTGCACATAGAACGAAATTAAGAACCCTTCCAAGTTCCGGGCCAGGTGCTGGGCAGATGTATGGTGAGGGGGTGGAGGGATTGCAGGGAAACACTGAGAAGAAATCTTCTCTTGTAGGCCACCAGGCAGCTGCAGAGCCCTGCAAGGAGGTCTTATCCAGGTCTGTAGCTTACCTGGGTGCCTGCAATAGAAAAGGATGGGAGAAGGTGACTCATCAAAGGATTTAACGTTTTCAAGCCTGTCTCCTTTCAGTAGTGATTCCATTGCTCCTTTGCTCTCCAGCACAGAACTAACTGCTGCAGCTGCACCTCTTCCTCTGAGTCAGGCTCTGACACTTATTTGCAGGATGGCTCTCAGAAGTGAGCAAAAGGCTGGGTTTGTCTCCTGGTAGCTGTTACTGACTTATATTAATACTTCATTTTGAGACAACTGTATGAAAAGAACTATCTGAAATCTGCATTCTGTCTTTGGCTTTCAATACATAACCTTTCACAAGTGAGATTCGATGTCATGTAAAAAAAGATGAAAACTACACCTAATAAAATGGGCTATTTATACACGTTCGCTATACAATCCAGATCATGGTTTTCTTTTAACTAGCTACATTGAAATTTGCAGTGACTGATGAACTACCAAAGAGAATAGCAATTAGGCATTGTTACGAAATATCCATGTAGCTCATTTGGATTTATGGATTGCATTAGTATTAACACAGTGTACTATTTTCTGTAAATATATTTTTAACGCTGTTTAAAATGAAAAATGTGCAAGAGGCCAGAAGATGTCTACTCTCAAGTCCCAGTCTTTGAACTGGCTGCTTTTTCTTTTTTTTTTCTTTTTTTTTTTTCTTTTTTNTTTTTTTTTTTTTTCAGTTTAAAAGAACAACAATGACATCCAGTGGTTGTAAAATTCTCCAGCATTTTTTTCTTCCATATTTGGCACCATATCTAGTGTAGAGAATAGATTTATTCTCTAAATAAACTAAGATACTCTCTAAATAAAAAAAAAAATCAAATTGTATTTAATAACTGCTGAATAGAAGTGCAAAACCTTAGCCCATCACCTTGGCACAAGTGGTATCACTGAATAAGTACAAAAGTACATAAGTTTTCCCTAGAACTCTGAACTCAGTCAGAAGAAAATTAGCACATGATTTTTAAAACTGCTTTTCATCCACATGTGCATAGTACGATCAGCCCTTTCTTTCCTGCCTTCTATGCCCATATGATGCACTCAGAAATCAGGAATACCTGGTAGCTTGCCCAGCCTGAGGGACAATCAACTAATGCAATTTAATTATCACTGCCTCATAAAGTTTTAAAAATTACTATTATACAGGATTTTATTTGAACAAATCTTTTTTTAGCAGGCAAATTTATCAGAGGACTCTAGGAAATGTACCACTCACTTTTATTTTCTTTTATAGATACCTTTTTATCTAACTTCTCTGAGTACCACCACTGTCCACCTTTGCAGAACCCACCACAACACGAGGATTCTGCACCTCCAGCTCCAGCGTCACTAGGGTGACCCAGTGCTACCCATTATACCAGCTACTGGTGGCATTCTCCACCTAGTCTGTAGCTCACACAGCAGCGTACAGCACGTGAAGTCTCTCTCCTGGTCTGAGACAGCTTCAGGGCTCCCAAGATCTCATTCTGCAGTTGGTAAATCACTTGGCTTCAGGAGCTGGAAACAATCTGGGGACTTCCCAGGGAGCCAAGCAAACCTGGAGTAGCAATGGGGAATGCATGGATTTCAGTTAACCATCAACATTTTTAAGCAAAGATGGATTTATGTGGAGGGAAAGGGATCCAGCAGTCTCTCCTGTGGCCAGTTGGATTTAATGAGACAGCTCTTGCTGTGGAGATTTCTTTCCCAATCTAGCAGCCCAGCAGGGATGAGTTAATAGGTGGGCTGCTATTTTTTGTTATACAGACATTCTCCTTTCCTTCGGTTTAGCTTGAGGTGATGCATGTCAGTACATTTGAGAACACTAAAATCAGTGTGAGAAAACTGACCTGTCCTTTAAAACAAAAAAATAAAACTTTTGGAGGAATAGTGCTGTGTTTCTGTTCTCCTGGGCATAAGTCTGCACTATGTGCTCTGTGAGATTTGCTGTATCAACGTTATATTTTATTTTCATTCATATGCCTGCATTTGGCAGAGGTAAAAACAGACTGGTTTTGCAGCCTGGGAACTGTACCTGGATTGACACATCATCTATGTTAGAGAATAAATAAAATTAATCTTGGCCTTTTCTCTTTGCTCACAGTACCTGACAGCTTCTTTCACCCCAGCATTACTTGGAATTATTTCCTAACTTTCATCAACACTTTTCACCCTGTGACATTCTGAATACCTTGAAAATATGCACAATCAAATCCTGAAATCATGACAGTTATTTTTAAGAGAAATAGACTGTATATTTCTTTCCTCTAAAAGGATTGGCATGATACTCTCTCAAGCAAGGAAATGCATTTGCAATCTTCCCACCTACTGCAGAGACCAGAGAGGAATCGGTGCTCCTCCTGTTGTATCTCTTGGCAAAAAAACCTTGCAACTCAGAGCAGAGTAAGCCTTTGATTCTTCCTAACATGGTGTGCATGGTTAGTAAAACCTTCTCCCAACTGCATTTGGGCTGCAAGTCTCCATAGGACACAGACACAGCCCTGCCAAGAATTGTGTATGGCTCTATGATTTTAAAAGTATCGTTGCTGAAGAAAAGTATAGGGTGAGGGTGAAAAAAGGCTTGTTAATGGGCGAAGTGATCTGCTTCCCTTCTTTAGTGACTTGCATTTGATACACAGATTGACCAGTGGTGAAGAGCAAAGACAAACGTGGAATAAAGATGTTCTAATTATCAATGCATGTATAACAAAACTTTATTTTGCATTTCTACAGACTTGATTATGTTTATGTAAGTATAGTATAGCATATATAATGCAAATATATTTATACTAGAGTGTAGAGGAATTAACAGCATAACTGAAAGACAGTGCAAATTATCTGACACTGCATAGATCTTGAAGGGAAAGAAAATTCTTGCCTAGGTATGTGCAGCACAGTGCTATCATTGTGAATTATTCTTTACTTCAGGTCAGAAAGCAGCCAAAATGAGAAATCCCCATGGATATTAACTGGCACTGTTTTATTGACTTTATTTGGGTGAAATCAACTCACAGCCACCCTCTTTAGAGCCTCTGTGCCCGTTGTTGTCTCCACCACCCACACTAGATCTCACCTATCTCCTCCATCTCTTCTGCTCTTTGACTGGTTCCCAGGGACCTCCACATAGGGTTCCTGCCCACTGAAGCACGAGGCAGCACCTGGGAGGGCAACACCTCCCCCAGCAGGCAGTCCACCCTGTTTTGGAGTGCACACTGGAGCACAGTAAGTCAAAACTCCTGTTTTCAATGAAGAATGAAGTACTCAGCAACTCTGCCATGGAATTAGCAAAGCGGTTACTCTCATCAGTGGAAGTCATAGGATAGTTTCCCCAAGTGCATCAAAAGAGGAATAACTGTTCTGTGAAAACAGAAGATTACTTGACTTCACTTGCTAAAATATGTCCTCTCCCTTTAGGAAGAAAAAACCCAAAAGAATCTATGGATCCTTGCAGACACAAAGCAGCAATATTTCACTTTTTATTATTATTTAATATTACCTTTGTGCTTAACAATCCCAGGCAAAACTGAGGAACAGAAATGTGC
The DNA here is from genome assembly GCA_013400375.1 of Thinocorus orbignyianus. Taxonomy (NCBI): domain Eukaryota; kingdom Metazoa; phylum Chordata; class Aves; order Ciconiiformes; family Thinocoridae; genus Thinocorus; species Thinocorus orbignyianus. The sequence goes on along the minus strand of VXBW01005804.1, from coordinate 49,085 downwards.
AGCCACAGAATAAAAGCCACAGTTCCATCCTAACAAGCTTGCAATTTAGAGGTAGCAGATGGACCCAGACAGAGTACAAGGGCACTATGAAACCGCACTGATCTCAGAGCAGCCTCCTACTTAATGGCCAGGTTTGGTATAGTATTTGAGTAAAAGGGAAGTAGCATCAACACCTGGAGCTTGCAGCCCCTTGTAATAAAAATACACTATAATTTAGGAGCAGAAATATGTATATATAAAAATCAATATGTCGATCACTTTTCTCAGATTTTATTGTCATGTGAAATACTCACCATACTAGGCAAAATTTCATAGAAACATAGTATAATTTGGATTGGAAGGGACTTTTAAATGTCAGCTAGTCCAATCCCTCTGCAATGAGCAGGGACATCTTCAACTGGATGAGGTTGCTCAGAGTGCTGCCCAACCTGACCTCGAATGTTTCCAGGGATAGGATATCTACCACCTCTTTGGGCAACTTGTTCCAGTGTTTCAGCACACTTACTGTAAAAAAATTCTTCCTTATATCTAGTCTAAATCTTCCCTCTTTTAGCTTAAAACCATTACCCCCTGTTCTGTTGCAGCAGGCCCTGCTAAAAAGTTTGTCCCCATCTTTCTTATAAACTCCCTTTAAGTACTGGAAGGCCCCAGTAAGGTCTCACAAAAGCCTTCTCCGAGCTAAACATCCCTAACTCTTCCTGCATGTTCTCATACCAGAAGTTCTCCATCTCTCTGACCATTTTTGTGGCCCTCCTCTGGACCTGCTGTAGCAGGTACATGTCTTTCCTGTGCTAAGGTCTCCAGAGCTGGACACAGTACTCCAGGTGGGGTCTCGCCAGAGCAGAGGGGCAGAATCATCTCCCTTTGACATGCTGGTCACAGTTCTTTTGATGCAGCCCAGGATGCAGCTGGCTTTCTGGGATGTGAGGGCACATTGCTGGGTGCTCACGTCCAACCTTTTATCCACCAGTACCCCAAAGTCCTTCTCGGCAGGGCTTCTCCCAATCCTCTGCAGGGCTTCCCTCCATCCCTTTATTTTGCTACCTCTATGGTAATGTGGGTTTCCCTGACCCACATGCTGAACCTTGCACTTACAAAATTTAGAAGTCTTAACATCAGTTCCTGCATATGCATTCCTTTTGCATTCTACTACTATTTTTTTATTATTAGTTTGTCAAACCTGGGTAGCTTCCCCTGTATAGGTAATTGTCAAGTTAGCTGGTTTTATGGAGTAGAGAGTAGATGGATATAGAAGGTTTCATCCGCCTATATTCTTTCAAGTGTTTTCATTTTAAAAAACAAGTGATTTCGTTAAAAAGGGTACATTTTAGTTTGTCTAGGACCCCAACTGCTAAAAATAATAAAATGTAAACCTAAAACCTTCTGAAAGCCATTACCACTGTCTGGAACATCAAAACCAGCCAAGAGAGTCAATGTAACATAATAAAGTTGCTCAGGGGGTTGGACTGTCAAACTTCTTCAGAAGTTTTGCAGTTGCTGTATCATAAACTGAGGAAAACTGGAAAAATCATTTAGTTGCAGCTCAGACGGCTCAGGATCTAACCATAACAGCTCCCAGCAAGCACATTTTAGGCAGGCCAAAATAGTAAAGCTTGAAAGTGCCAAGAGTACAGTAGCTACACTTGTAAAACAGATATTTCCAGCTTAAATCACAGGGCAATTTGCTTCAGAGCCATGACCTCTGGAGTCCATTTTTTTCTTGAAGACAAGTCTTTAGTTTATCTGTCAATCTGTCCTCAGCTTCGGCTGATGAGCTCTGTCCTTTCTGTAAAGTTCCCATATAATTCTGAATCCTTTCCCTTTGTTGTTCAAATAGGGGCAGAATCAACTAGAGATAGGAAGTCTAATTTATTTGCTCAGTCCAATTATTCTGACTTTATTTTATGAAGTTGTAGTTGATAATGTAGACTACCTGTCTGTTTTTTTGCCTTCTCTTTTTGTTAGGACAAAATGGAATACTTTTCTTCTCTGTTCCACTTTATATTTTATTATTATATTTTATTATTATTAATGCCATGTACTGCAAATTCACTCCTACTGCTATTTCACGCTTGTTAACAGTGGTACATTGAAACGCCTTTGCTTTTGTTCTCTCTTTTACTACACTTCCTTCAGACTTGGATCTCAACCTCAACTCCATTTTCCTTTTCTTAGATGAGATTTCTGCACTATTGCACTCACAAATATATGGATGACTGGCCTGCCTTCTCAAGTCAGAGAACTTGCTACCCCTAGCAATAGGAAGCTTAAGAGAGAAAGGGCTCTGAAATTAGCAAAGGGACACAGGCACATCTTTTACTACATTTTCTCCATTCTCTGATAATGGTTATAGAGGCATCTTGCTTCTTGAAATCCACCAGTAAAATCTACTTTTGGTTGATCTGTTGGCAATTCTGCAGCCTCTATTCCGTGTCTCCAAATGCTTCAGCCACTTGCCATTCCCTGCCTACGGCTCAGCACATACCCCATCTCGTATACTCTCCAGCCCCTCTAGTGCATCATTGAAAGTGAAGCCACTTGAGTGTAACTGCTTTTACAAATATGTATGTGTTTCTTTACATAATTGGCTGGAAGACTGGAGATCGGCAAAGAAACCATTATGGACTTACTTTCCTTCCTGCATACCAGATTCTTTGTGTCAATTGGACAAAGTTCCTCTGTACCCAGTAAAGAATAGGGCAGAAACTGTCTGCAAAACAGGCACAAGCTGAGGTGGTGAAGGTCTTCTCTGTGTTACACACCAGCTGCCAAGAACATTTCAAAGATATTTCAGCAGTTTGACAGCTATAATGTTTCATCCCTGCAGCACTCAATGGACCATGCCCTTAACATGATGACTGAGAAATCTTTTTCCAGTACAGTTTCCCATGTGCAGTAGTAGTATCACCTGGCACTTTGCAGATGAACAGGTCTGAGTCTCAAGGAAGGGGGAAAAATTATCTTCTTCTGTTCTCTTTCTAGTGTTAGAAATACCATATATTGTAATTTCTTCACCATTGGAAAAGTAAATAATATTGTATCAACAGATTGTGAAATACAAATAGAGGCTTTGTGGGAATTAAATTATTTACTATCATCAGTTTATATTTCAACTTACAATAAGTTCATGCAAATGTAGATGAATTTTAATGCTAATGCTTACTATAGATGCACAATTACCATTAATTAAAAACAGATCTTAAACCATTACAAATATGGAATGTAAAGCATTGTCAGGTAACCCGAAGTTCTAGTATTTACCATGGATGTCAACTTTGGGAATACAAGAATGTGATATCTGGGTCAATAAATCTGATGTTTTATAATAGCAGGCAAAACTGCTTTGTTGAGGAATTTGTAAACAACAGCAGTCACTTATATATTGCACTAAAAGAAATATTATATTTTCAATCTCATATAGAAATATAAATCTGTTGTGCAGAGTGTTTACATGATGTCACGTAGATCAGAAACTAGCAACTCAAGTATTAATCAGGAGTCCAATGTAGTCTGTACAGAGCTTTATGTTTTATAACTTGTTAGGTACCAAAGTAAAAATCCTCAAAGGATTAATAACATTCTTAACAGGGAATCCCACCATACACTCAAGTGTCCTTTAAGCAACTACAGTTTAACAGGTCTGTTAATAAGTAAGATCACTTGTGAATAAAAATACTTATTTACAACTACAAATTAATCTTTCAAAACAAGTCACTCAGTCTTCAGCCTTTCCTATGAAATCCATGTTGGTTATTTTTTGTGTTCACTTATCCTACGCAAAAGAGAAAATTATATTAAGTTCACAGTAACTAGCTTGATTAGCCTCCCCTTCTTATTCAGGTATATTCCTAGAATAGAGACCTTAAGGTGAATATGTTGACAGTCTCCTACTTTGTAAAACAGTGTTACACTTTAGCATATAAAAGCCTAGCTAAAATATGTGATTATTATTCTTTTGATTCATGTATGGGCTGCTGTGGTATTTATCAATACTTTTTTTTTTTTTTAACAAGGAAATCCAATTCTGCCCATCCCAAAACTAAAATTATGATCTCACTTGTGATAAAAAAGAAATGTGTGTTTTTATTTCAACCCAGCTGACTGGCCTTATTTCTTTTAATGTAACACCTGACCATGGATAGTTCACAGGCAGTTCTCATCCTGCAGAACTATTTAAGGATAGTCTTATTCCCCCTCTCTGAGTTTTACCTTGGTTAGCTGTGTAGGTGTAAAAACTGAGCATCTGCGCTAGAATTTTACATCAGGACAACTATTTTCAGTATAAAGCAGCCACAAAACACAACTCTCTTCGGCCAAGAAAGTCTATGATCCTTTGAGTGTGCTAGCACCTCATCTGTAATGAAATGGAGAAGGCATCTGGATATGGTGTTAAACAAAAAACGTAGGTGTGCACAGAGCAATCCAATATTTAAGCCATGTATTTTTGAATGGATCATGGGACCTTGAGCCACCCAGGTGGGGAAGGCGATGGCGAGAAGAGAGGTTCCTGGTCACATAGGGAAGGAGAAAGACTTGGAAAGGAGGAACACCATAAAAAAGGCCAGTTGTGGGTCCTAGTCATTGTTCTGCCTCAGCAAAAAATGTTCCGTTGAAACTGGGAGCTGCAGTGAGTTAACGTGCACAGACAGAAGATTATGGGAGCCCTACCAGAGTGGGAAAGACAAGGCAGAATATTTTAGAGCCTGATCCAAACAGCTTCAGTTCTTTTTAATCAAAAATTACAAAATCTTTACAAATTACAAATCTCCTCTCCTCTCCTCTTCTCTTCTCTCCTCTCTTCTCCTCTCCTCCCCTTCCTTTCCCTTCTTCTTTTTCCGTGGCGAGGCATTGTAAGCCCCAGCCTCTACTTTTACTCTTGCCCTTGCTGCAGATTCAGAGCTAGTGTGATCTATTGTTAGTGTTTGAACGGATTTCTGTTTGAGGTGGGATACCAAGTGCAGGCTTGGTGAGTCACACAAAATAAATAATGAACAGGAAAGCTTGTTTTCCAGGCTGAAGTGGAGTGGGATGGGGAGCAGGGGTTAGCAAGGGAGGGGCTGGAAAGGTAGTTGGTTAAGATTTATTTGGCAGACATGTACAACTATCCTGTTTGAATTGTATTTGAATTAATTAACTTCATCTGTGTAAACTGGGACAGTATCCTGTAATTTCCTAAGGGTACAGCTGTATCAGGAAACTGAGTAGTCAGCAGAGCTGGTTGAATAGTTAAAATAACTGATTTACAAATATTTCCAGGAATAAAACCACTGAGTTTCATTTCTTATGATTTATAGGGCAATATAGGAAAATTTATCTTACCTGAAAAATGTCCCTTCTGTTAGCGGGGAAGTCCGCAGCTCCTTGGGTTTTGCTCTCATACTTTCTGCTCTCTGGAGGCAGAGCCAGGCTGGTCAAATGGGGCTGTACATCAGCAAGCTTCCAGGGCAGCTTCATAGAAAGAAGTCCTTTACAGCTTAATTCACATCTAAACTGATAGTGGGGAAAATGTCCATGTCTAACTGAACAGCTAGGTGCTAGGTGGGTAGATGAAGTCTCCCAGCCTTCTTGCTAGAAGAAATCAAATATATGCAAACATCCTCCTGGGGAAGACTGCAGGTTTAGTGCAATACGCTACCCGTGAGACATCAGGGAATGCAAGAAAATACAGACTGCAAGAAGTATGTCTCACTACCTTTGCCTTAAAAATGAAGAAGAGTATCAGTTTGGAAACAGTATGCCAAATGCACTGCTTCCTCCAGATAATGGCAGGATCTGAGAAGGTTTACTCGTATAGTTTTGAGAACTGAAGAAAATAACGAAAAACATTTTCAAACATTTCTGTGTATGTCAGAAAAGAGCTGCCTATCCTGGAGGCTTCCATGGTTAAAAAGGAAAAAGCACAAATATTTAAAAGATAAAAAGATATTGCTGGCTTTAAAACTTTGGCAAAGTACTGATTTAATCATCTAATAACTGTGGAGCCTTACCAGTAAAGTGTTATTTTAATTTCTAATTAGTGAGTAGAATTACAGATTTATCATGAGAGATTTCCAAGTGAGATATTTCATTTACTTGCTTTTTAGAGATTTTCTGACCTCAGGGTTTCTCAAGGATTTGTAGAGGACTTGTTCAATGTCTCTGGGTTTTGTATATTTTGCATGTGGCTAAACAGAACACAAAAGAAATTGATTTCTTTTAACCAATACTACTTATCACAGGTAGGACTGCAACCTTAAACCACTGTCCTTAGTGAAATGATTGTGACGTTAACAGCTTTCAAAGATGAAAATTTGTCATTATTTCTGAAAGGAAAAAAAAAAAAAGGAAACATTTAAAAGTTGTTTAGTGAGTTTAATTTCTAGGTAGGAATTGCTTTCATTGCTAGAGTTTTGAGAAGCATTGTATCTGGTTGTGAGAACTGCTCTGTGACTTTACATAGTTTATAGTGATCTAGGAACTGAGCTCATTTATTGTCTGTGGTAAATAAAAGACGTCTTTGTATTTCTATTTCTATTTCTATCTGTATTGCTAGATAAATGAGAGAGAGATAAGATCTTTGAACATGTCCTGTTTGCTGAGTATTTTCTGAAGGTTGAAAAAAGCATGGTGAGTCCATGTGGATAGTCTGTTTTATTTCTTCCTGTCCTATCATCTTAATTTTTTCTGTCTAAGAGTAAAATTTTGTGGATTACAAAACCAAGAAGAAATTTTGGGTGAATCTTACATCTCAAGGGAATTACAATATGTAACCAGTATTTTCCTTCATCTTACGCCATCTCACTTTCTTCACGGACTCCAAATACAAGGACAAAATGAAGAGCCTTGAAAATTAATTTTGAAGATGAATGACCAGAAGTTTCCCTATTTTTTTTTCCCTAGTAAATCAAAGCTGTATCAGCAACAAGCTATATGGCCCTGCAGATGCAGACACAGATGTAGAGGTCTCTGAACAACTTCCAAAATTGGAAGCAGCACAGTCATATCAAGATGACGTCCTATCATAATTAACTAATAGCTATATGGTTGCCACAATCCACTCTACTATTTTGCACTGCTCTGTGCACTGTAGGCAGATTGTATATTGGAAAGCCTTTCAGCTATCTCTGCATGCCACTGCAGTGCATAATACCAATTACAATAACATTGCACAGAGATGCGTGAAAAAATTTAATAAATCCTTGCAAAAAACCCTAAACCAGTATAGGAAAAAAAACATGGATAAGAATATGTTGTTTTCTCATTACATTCCCCTAAGATGTATTTCTTTCATCTAATTCACAGCAGGGTCTCAGAACCAGTGGTGATAAAAGAGGCAACATGGGCAGTGACATTTAATTTGCAGTTAAATTTTCAGATTTAAACCTTAATGCATTTCCATCTTTTTTTCCTATGGTTGTGTGACATTTAGTGGTTTGTGAGCAGTGCAACAAAATGCATCAATCTAAGTTCAACAGTAACCTGTGCTGGTGTATTTCTCTTGATTTCAGTGGAATTATTGTCAGGTTCAAAACCATGATCTTGTGTTGACCATGTTAGCACATAACATTGTATTTTAAGCAAAAATAATAATAAAAGTAGTAATTCATTAAGAAATCTGAGTAAGTGAGATAGTTGTTGGCAATAGGAGTATAAAGTATACTAAGAAACATCCTAGTAGGAAGTTACAGAGCTTTATTTTGATAGATAATAATTTTGGTATTTTGGATAATAAAAGAGTAAAGAATTTAATGTGGACTAAGATGGGATGATTTATTAGGCTTGTATTATGATAAGATATTTGAAAGGTGGAAACTGTGCTGGTATCAAAGATACCATATCTATACATGATGCTGACAAAATAGATACAATGTATGTGCCTGTTAATTGATGCTAAACAATAGAATAAGAAGCACCAAATGCATTGTGAATATACTATTTTAATAGTGTAACATATATACATATATATATATATGTAATGCAGAAGTGGCAGATTTAACCAACATATATTTTTGATAACTACTCAATGCTTTATTCTACCATAATAAGCAGCTGTAGGCATGAAAATATTAAAAATTGATTCTTTCATTCTATATAAGAGAGCTTTTGAATTTTTGTTGTGAAAAATGCTAATACCATCTTCCACTTACTTAACACCATGATATTTGAAATATAGATCAATAATTGTTTGTTCTAACTTCTTTTGTTGTGTGGCATTCTTGTCCACATACCAATGGGAAACAGTAACAGGAATATTGTGAATATAAGTAGAAGTCCAAATTGTTATTTTCTGCTTTTCAACAACACCGTACTGTTATCTTACCAAATATGCAAAAAGAAAAAGAAAAAAAAAAAGGAGCTACGCTTTCAACCTAAAGCTAGGATATTGTTAACAGTAACATAAAATGAAGCTGCAGTTACTTGTATGTACAGTGTCAATAAATCCATTTTTTTAAAAAGCAGCAAAACCAAACCGACTACAAAACCCATTTTTTTCAGTGTTTCCAAATCCTGGATCTAGCAGCCACAGTATTAACTACTCATTACCCTGTAAAGCTGATCTTCTTTGCAGGAGGTGGGCTGCAGAGTTTATCATAAGCTGTTTATCTCAAGGCCAGTCAAACAGATATTATAGTCACAAATTCTGTAGTTTAATAGTCGATGCTTGATGCTAAAAAAATTATTTTGGTTTCTGGAATCCTACTGTGTTTACTTAAACAACAGTTGAGTTCTATTTGGTCTAATGATTTACACATTTCCAAAGAGCTTTTAAACTTTTCTGTAGTGTGGAGTAACGCAGATCAGACAGCCCACTTCCTCCGTAGCAAAGGAGCTTTTGTTTGTTATCCTGTCTGTGTTCCTTAGGCATTTCGTGCTGAGGAAAAAAAACCCTGCCTAAGTCAGTTTCTTCCATTGACTGTAGTATGCACTTAGATTTACACAGAGTTACTCAAGACATCACAACATTTGTTTCTAAGCATGATGGCTGCTTCTGTTGAAAAGCTATTTCTTATAAATATTTCATGCATTAAAGTGCAAATTATTTTGCTTCCCACCCAGAGAGTAAAAGAAAATTGTGTTCCTTATGAAAGACCTAGTATTTAAATCCCTTTATGGATAGCAATTAGGAACTTACTTAACGTTACATAAAAATTTATCAGTTTTATCTCATTTCCTAGCACAAGATCTTTCCCATGTCCTGCTGGGGAACTGCTGAGCCTCCTGTCTTTTAGCTTTTCTCTGGTCTTTCCTCAGTTACTGAGGAGATCTAGTCTCATATTACCTAATTTTTCTTTTCCCCTTAAAGAAGAGTAAGGGTAAAAGGAACTTAACAGAAAGGAAGTGAACACTTTTTTCAAGAATAATATGGAACTGATAGGTTGCTTCAGAATAATGAGAAATACTGGTTTTCTGAAGGTTACCAAAAACTTCCTCAACAGAAGAAAAGTGACAGAAGGCAGAAGCAGGGTGGATTCAAAGAAGAGGCATTGCTAAACAGAAAGACAACCTTAATTAATGAAGACTAGAAGAAAGAACAAAGGAGAAATATCAGTCTGAAACAACTGACTAAAAGAAACCAGGAAGAGGAAATCTGAATAAAAAAGTCTAATGAGATAAAAAANTTTGGAACTTGATCATCTTTAAAGTCCCTTCCAACTCTAACCATTCTATGATTCTATGATTCTATAAAGAACACGTAGAAGGTAGAGGTGACAATAAGAGAGAGAAGACATCACCAGAGAACAAAGCTGGTGGCAAGAATGGAAGAAATATCGTATAAGGAGGGGCTAAGGACTTTGGGCTTGTCTGGTTTGGAGAAAAGGAGGCTGATGGGTGACCTCATTGGACTCGACAACTTCCTGAGGAGGGAAGTGGAGGGAGGTGCTGAGCTGTTTTCCCTGTTACTCAGTAATAGAGTGCATGGGAGTGGTTCAAAGATGCACCAGGGAAGGTTTAGACTTGACATTAGAAGGCATTTCTGTTCTGAGAAGGTGGTCAAATGCTGGAACAGGCTTCCTAGAGAGGTGGTTGATGCACCAAGCCCACAGTGTTTAAAAGGAATTTGGACAATGCACTTAACAACATGCTTTAACTTTTGGTCTAGTTGGACTAGATGATCATTGCAGGTCTCTTTCAACTGAAATTATTCTATTCTATTCTATTCTATTCTATTCTATTCTATTCTATTCTATTCTATTCTATTCTATTCTATTCTATTCTATTTTATTCTATTCTATTCTATTCTATTCTATTCTATTCTATTCTATTCTACTCTATTCTATTCTATTCTGTGTAACAGTACCCACATCACTAGACTAAAGAGAGGTCTTTGTTCAACCTGAGATGAAGGCATCTGAGTATAGGTTTCTCTGCATGTGTCTTTCTACATGTTATTAATAAATGGTGACTTCTATATTTGTGGGAACACAGAAAGCTTTAAGGATTTTTTCAGTCTCTGTAGTTTAATATTTGGTGTCCAGATTGTTTTGGAACAGTGCATTTCTGAAAAACAAACATCATGCTTATGTCAATGTCCATCTTATGTTTGCCAGTCACTGTGTATACCTCAGTTCCTTTGAAACTGTTTCTAAAATAGTGACTGATGATGAAGTGAACTACATCTGTAACAACCTGACAAGCCATTAAATCCCCTTATAAACTAGCACACAGCAGCAGAATAAATGGCAGAAAATTGCAGACACGGAATAACAATTTACTAACCAGTTTTGAACTATTCAGCATTTTAGCTACAGATTCTCCTCTGTCTTATGTTTTTTATTGGAAGCTTTTTAAGACTCTGTTCTTCCATAAACTCCTTTGTAAGTCAGACATATATATATACGTATATATGAATATATATTTTAATTTTTCTAAAAGTAGTGTTATGAAAGGATGTTATAAAAATCATTACTCTAAGGCATTTTTCCTGGGATAGCTTCAGCTGTATAATTAATAGTTCTATTATAGTTGAACGTTCTTTTTTAATAAACACTAATTACTTTTTAGAGTTAGTTTGACCTTAAAGTCTGCAACCCATTTTTTACCATAGTCTTCCTACCAGGCAGAGATTAATTCACTTATTGACACCAGCCAGTTATTCATGTAGATTATTTTTCAGATTCAACAGCTGGTAGAAGACGTTTTTCTCAGTAGGTATCTTTTGGCTTCTGATGTGCTCCAAGTGGCTTTTTTAACTAGAGGTATTTACTATGTGACCAACTGGAAAGCTTTGTTACTGCTATCTGCTGAGGAACTCCACCGGATCTCAGCCTTCTCAGCTTGCGGGTAAACTTTGCAGATCCTATGACAGAATATTTATTCTGAAAGAACTAAATTAAGCAAGAAACCTCTTATTAATTGAATCAGTTCCTCAAAGTGAAAAAAGCAGGTATCATTACAGGAACGTTTTGGATATGCTGTTGAAAATCTATGTAAACACATAGGTGTTTACATAGAGTTTTAGATTTGTTGAAAACACATCAATAATTAAAGTGGGAACTTAAAAAACCCCATAATTTTAGCTATCATAACTACAATGAACTGCAGGGTAAATCCAGCATTACATAATTTAATCTGCATATTTTATAAATATATAATCTAAATTACATATATCATATAAATTACAAAAAAGTGAAAACAATGATATGAGAGTGGGATTTTTTTTCCCCTGATTCCCTCGTTTAAAGGAGACAAGTTAGTATATGACATACCTTTGTTTTTTTTTACTCTAAGTGGCTGAATGAAAAATTGATTGAATGAACATATTTAAGAAAGTTATACCTCTTTGTTATCATAATTGAAGAATATGCAGAGTGAGGTTTTGCAGTTTGCAAGGGCCTCAAGGCCTGTTGTCTTCTCATATCCTTCATTTTATTTGCCAGCCTGGAGGATGGTATCAAAATGTCTGCTAATTTGCAGACGATGCAGGAAGTATAGCAAGTACGTTAGAGGTCAGGGTTAGAATTAAAAACTACCATGACAAACTGGAGGAATGATCTGAAAAAATAGGATTTAATTCAATAGATGTGGTGTTGGGGAATATATTGTAGGGAAGAACTTTGTAGAGTGGGGTTGATGGTTGGACTCGATGATCCCAAGGATCTTTTCCAACCTGAATGATTCTATGACTCTAAGAAACAGAATATACCATGGTTAGACAGAAATAACCAGTTCCACAAATGTAGGATGAGAACAAAATGGCTACCAGTCATATAGAAGATGATAAGATATTACGGTGGATTGTGAACTGAAAGTGACTCTTGATTTAGAAAAATTAAAAGAAGAGTTAGTGAGAAAAAAGCAAGGCTAACTGCCAAGAAATGTGAGACTATCTTTCCACTCTGTTTAGCTGGAATACTACATCCATTTCGTGACAGTACTCCTCAAAGAGGATGTGAACCAAGTGAGAAGCCCCACAATATGGCAGTGATAATCACCATGGGCTTAGTAATATAAATATTGAGGAAATACTCAAGCAGATTTGGGGTGGAATCTGAGAAAAAGAAAAGAATAACCTGATCCCTATTACATGTGGGTACAGAAGGCAGAAACATTTGGCTTAAATTAAAATAAGAAAACTCAGGCTATACATTGGAAACACTTTCTAATGGCAGGATGAACACTGACCCCCCAGACTATTCAGAAACTGCGTCTTTGCTTCTGACTTTGGAAGTCTTCAAGAACAGGCTGAACATGTGAATCAGGAATGACAGGTACAGTTACTTCCTACAGAGATTTTTTGAGCACTGTTTCTCCCCTGTGATGTATTTGCTATAAAAAGAAGTTCTTTATTAACCTTCCGCTTAACAAGCAAGAAAAACAAGTTAATCAAATATTGGCAGATTTTCAGACTGATGTAATATAAATGCATGTCTGAATAAGATTGAATCCAAAAATTAATATTTGGGAAACATCGTAAAGGAAAACAGAAAAAAAGTTTGCATTTTAACATCTTTGTGGTTGGATCGTTACTTAAAATAATGATGATCTTTGTAAAATCCGTTTTGTTTGCAGCTGTTTTGGTTTTGTTATTTGATATCCATCCTGACCCTTTCTAGAGAGCAAACACAATTAAGTTACAAGTTTCTGTATCAATTAATTCTTTTTTATTTTAAGTAAGTCTTCTGGTTCTTTCCTTGTAGGTTGTGCCACTCAGACGGCAGAGAGTAGCAATCCAAATACATCCTGCTGACAGAATTTCACAACCCTACAGCATGTGTTTGGGTAGGGAACAAATTTAAAGTTATTGATCCTTCAACTTTTGTGCAAAAAATTTTAAAGAATGCACAGGACCCTGACAGTGTATTCTGGTTTCTGGTGATGGGAGTGTTGAGAGAATCTCCAGAGATTCTGGAGAGTGATGGGATCTTGAGAAATAGGAGTGAATTCAACAACTGAACTTGTCGAGGAAATTATATTTGCCTACAATAACTATGGGTTCCAGCCATTCTCATGCTCACCAAATAAGCTCTAAGCCCAGGGTTTTACTAAAATGGAAAAATATGTGTAGAGCATAGGTAGACAAAGAAAAATTTTAATATTGGTACAGAGGGAAAAACTTGAAGAAATCAGAAACTTCTGCTAAATATATGCAGGCATATACCATTGAGATTGCTCAAATATGCCACATCTCTCCATTTACCTCAACTTTTCTCTTGACAACTATGTGCCTGTGTTTTATTTTAACCCTCCTTATGTGCTGTGTATGTCTTTAGTAATGTGTACTGTTACTGAAACCAGAGAGGAACGAGGAGAAATAGAGGAACTGTAAAATTGGTCTTCATAGCTGGAGGTTATGTGGATAATGTGGTATTTGGGAACACACAGAGCTGTAGGTCATTTGCTTTTTTGAATTCTTCATTCTCTGTCATAAGTGACCAGCCTACTTTTCCTTCTTCTCTTCCTTCTCTCCTGCATTCACAAAATAAAAATCTAGTGATTGGAAGAGATCAGTGCATAGAGAGAAACTTGTGACTAAGCCTTTAGTTCACATGGGAATGACACAAAGATAGCTGGGAGGGAAATTAACCAATTAATCTGGCAAGGAAATTATTGTCAATTCAAAGAACAAACATGTTTTTGCTGTTTTCTGTAATGATTTAAATGGGGAGATTTGGTTTAATACCCGAGTTGCAACTATAAAGTGAAAACTGATCTTATTCCTTTGATATCACCCAAATCATTGCATCCTTGTGATTGTACCCGTCCTCTGACTGTAGAATTTGCCTTCACAAGGTTAGGTTACTCTTGCAAACTCCACATGATTTAAATCCATCTGGAAACTAAAGATAGCATAAAATCTGGCTGCCTAAAAACTGGCTGCTCTTCTAAGAAAGTATTGTGCCTTTATGAAGTTCAGTGCAATTTTGACATATGATCTCCATTGGCTACTAGTAGACATTTGGGTGTTTCGACCTTTTAAGCTCTAAATGACTGTGTACCCAAGAGACCAGCCTCCTCTTGTGTTATTCCTGAGGCAGCTGTGAGCAACAGGCATGCTGGATTCCTTTTCATCTACCATAGAAGGAAATTTTGGCAAAGTATGGGCTGTGATAACTCATACAGACTGCAAATGTGGTCATCTAGTTAGTCCTAACTTGCTCAGTATCCTGAAATCTTTACTGGTTTGGCCTTAATCTTCAAAAGACAGCATTACTAAGCAGAATAAAAAAAGCAAAATATGTTACGATTAGAAAGGGCAATCTGACTTACTCTTTTCTTTCATGGTTTTCTAATTGGCCACCAGATGGAATGGCTCCAGATTAAGTGGCATACCTTTTCTTAAGTAGAGAGAAAGACATGTTGTAAATGTGCACCTCCTTCAATTTAGATTTGGGCTGTTTCAATCCATGTTGCCTAAACCCCATAGGTTATCATGTGCTTTTTCTCCAAACCCTTGTACACCTTCCCTTTCCTTGTTTGCATCAAGCATCAGCTTAATAAATGTAGCTTGCAGGATCGTGATGCAGGCTGAAGCTGGAGCACATCTTTGGCAGCTGACATTGGCATAAGAAGGGTTAAGAGGAGGCACGAATATCCTCCAGCTGCTCTGCAAACAGTCTAACAAGAATCAGCAAGGGAACTGAGAAGTTTAAAGAAGTCAATTATAGTGGTGAGGCTGCCAACCTTAACATTGATGATGCCTGTCTCTTATCCCAAGAACCACTACCAGCAAGACCGATGTGAAGTAGAATGTTTATTACTCCAATCAGTTCTTATGCTGGGACCAAACAAGATCAGGAATCCAAAACCAGTTTCCTGACAGTCTCTCCTTCCTTTTTTTTTATTTTTTTTTTTAACTTAGCTTCTGTTCTCAGAGTAAGAAAGCTGAAGTATAGTCTCTATACTCAATAGTATAAATAGATTTTTTAAAGATACAATGGGGCCCAAAATTATTCAGTAGGGAAGATAGAGAACATGCTAAACAACATACACTAACTAGAAAACTGTTGCACAATGAGGGAGGATCACGTGAGCAAACACACAAAGTCGTCAAAAAAAGATTGATAAAGAGGTAGCAGACTGGCTGTAAGGAGGAATAGTTACTACACAGTGGCTGGTCTTAAAACCAAAGAGTGAAATGAGTTATTTGGCACATGAACTCTAAAAAGAATAACAACCCTAATATCTAACTAGGCACATTAAATGTTAGAAGTGTACTTCAGTTTTCATCTACAACATAATATTGGCTTAGAAAGTATTCATTTCACTTGCTTAGGAAGCAGAAACGCTTTTTGATGAAATATTTATGAGGCAGGCTCAGTTCTATGTTTACTCTCTAAAATGTCATCATTCACGTTTATTTTTGACTTTGCATTTGCATAGCAACAGGAGACCATTATCCAGCATCAGGGGACCATTATCCTGTAGCAGTACAGTGGGGTCTCCAAGGTATATGACAGATGGGGCTGCTCCAGCTGACTAATAATTTAGTTACTTCTGCTGCAGCTATCTATACAGAGTGATTACCAGAGGTACTAATTCACACAAATCCCATGTATGCGAGGGAAAGGACATAACGTCTTCAGACATCATACAGGAGAATGGTATTTAACCTCTTTCACATTGAATCACAGAAATGAATAAAAATAGGAGAAACAATCAAAATATCAGAGCAGTGAGCTGTGCAACCACAGGATATTAGCTTGTGCCAGAGACCACATTTTGCTACAACAAATATCAAAAAATTGACATTTTCAACACCGTATATAAAAGCTACTGGAGCTGAAGCACTTGCCAGTAGTATTGCTAAGCCATTCTAAATTCACTTATGAATTGGAGGTTAATAAAGGAGAAAAACACAGGAACTGAGAGTGCACATAGCAGGGCTCAGAGCCACTTTTCCCTTCCTGCTGTGTTTGCTGACAAGCCAGCACTGGAATATAAAGTCCTGAAGCATTGCAGTGGGCACATGCTGCCTCTTCTCAAATTAATATGCCTGATACAAGTCTTGTTAAATTCAGTGGAAGGTTTCGAACTGTCTAGAGTGGACACAGGATCGTTCTTAAATACCTTCTGCCTTTTGTCAGGCAGAGGGAAACGAGATGTCTAGTAGACCGCCCACAATAAAACAAACACTTTCTAAAATTCTGTGAAATTTTCTATTAAAAATCTCAGCACTGTTGATAGATGAAATAGGTGACATATTACCATGACAGCAGAGCTTAAAACCCTAAGAGATCGCTGTGCTTGGAACTCTGCAGACAAAGCAGTGGCTGAGAAGGAAAACGGATACATGAAGTGGTGAAGGGTCTTATCAAGATCCTCTAGCATTCTTCCTTTCTTGTCTAGTATATTTAGCCTTCTGTCATCCTTTGCAGACAGGAGAAGTGTCTCCAGATAACATTGTGCCACAGCTGTTCTCTTGCCATGCTGTCAAGTTAAGCAACATACCTTTACTTATTTATGGAAGGAGCATATGCCTGATATGCTTTGTGTGCATATACATTCATAAACAAAATATCCAACTTTAATGGAATTAAGATAAGAAGAACAAACATTGAAAATATACACAAAACAGGTGAAATCCAGCTTCTTTCCAGTTCCAAAATCTGTGGTGGCCTGGACAAGAACAGGAAGAATGGAAAAAACTGGGGGACAGAATCGCCAAAAAATCACTGTCTCCCATAAACACAGTCTTCGTAATGGTAAAAGTTATGCATTGTGGGAGTCAGGGAGGAGTAGAAGGACTGGAGAAAATGGGTAAAGGAAGAAAAATAATACCATGAAGAAAAAAATTGTAAGAAAACATACCTTGATCAGCAACGTGAACATATCATTAAACACATATTAAGCCTTTCATCTTAAATTATTTGTAGACTTCTATTACCAGTCAGAAACTTGCACCTCTTGATGCTGAGCACCAAAAAGAAATAAAGGCTAGAAAACACTGATAGTCTTCGTGCTGAAGACATCTGTTGATCTTCTGTTGAAATTGTATGAAATACGATTTCATATTGTACATATATTAAAGTTTCCTGCTAGCCTACTTCTCTTTGCACTGTTCTGTTTTCCCTTTTGGTTCAGGGTTTTGGGGTTTATGTTGATTTTCCTTATGAGTTACTAATTCTGACAACAGAAAAACAGTGAGCCATTTTAACAGTGAATTGAGGTTAGGTTTGGGTATGGTCTCATGATAAAAGATAAACCTTCAAACAGCTAAAAACTAGAAAGTTTCAGAGTTTTATCCCAGTGTAATTTAGAACAGCTGCAGAGCAGTCTGTCTTGCCATTTCCCAGCAAGGAAATTCCTGGGTATGACTAATGGTGGTATACGTGGGAATAATCAATGCAACATAGAAATAAAATCAATTCTTTTTCCATGTACTTATCTGTCTGGCTATAACGTACTTTGCTCCAAGACAGAAATATAAGAAATATGTTCTTCCTAAAGCAAGAAGACGGAGGACTCTAAACAAAGGATTTCTCTTGCAAATCCTAAAATGAGGCCCTAGTACTAGACAAAATCTCCTGTAAAACAGTGTTTCAGCGTCTCAGAGTCATTTAAAATAAAAAAAAGCAACCATTACTGAAAAAGAAGAGATTTCTAACCTCTAGTTGCTGGAGGAAAATGATAAATTTCGATGTCAGGACATCTACCAGACTTGTACCTTGGGAGCCTGCCAGGTTGGTACATGGCGGTGGAGAAGCAAAAGTTGTAAGTCAGTGAGTGTATCACATGAATGCATTTATCCCTGATTTCTAAAACCCTCTGGTGCAGCTTGAGAAGCATCAGAAACCCCAGCCCGGTTGCCCAGCATTGAAAACTCATGAAGCAGAACTTTTAGTCTGGAAATCTGGAATACAATGATAATTACTTATGAACATAGCATGTACTTCAATACCACAAGGAACTATGATTATTTAGAGCCCACTACAGTTGTGGTAATTCACAAAGATTATTCAAGTGTCATTTTCTCATTAAAAGTTTTATTATTAAAACGCTCTATTGCTGCCATGGAATATAAAATACATATTTTTTTCTCCTAAAGAATGGCTTCTTAATCATAGCCACATGATTTAGAGCACACCTACTCATACTGGGGATATGTGACCGGATTTAGGTAGCAGGGGTCACAGGAATCTCTGAGGAGGCAGCTGGAACCACCCTGTGCTGGTCACAGTCACCCATAATGTAGCCCACCCCCTGCCAGGACTTCAAGCCATCAGAAGAGCTGGTGGCACTTCTGCTCAAACTTATTGAAGAAAAAGAGCAATAGCTGCTGGGAGCAGCAGGCACAGGAGCACACATGAATGGAGACATGGAGCGTGCCATGCGAGAACACACACAGGAAAATATGGGAGGAGACATGTGGAAGAGGATGTTGTTGGGGACATAGCAGAAGACATTATTGGAAAGATCTCTGTACTGGGGGAGGTACACCTCCAAGGGACCATGACCGCGGGCAACCCATGTCAGAACAAGGACACCCTAAGGGACTATGGGTATGGGTGACCCACATTAGGACAGGGACACCCCGGGGGACTGCAACCCATGGAGGAAGTCATGGCAGAGCAGACAAAACAAGCAAGGGAGGTGAAGGGAAATAAGAAGGAAGGAGCAGCAAGAAGAAGCCACCAGGAGCTGACCCCAGCCTTCTGCATTGCCTGTTGCATCAATGTGGGGACTGATACTAGTCTGTGGTACAAAGAAGGGAAATGAAGATGAGGAAGGCGGGAGGAGAGGTGTCTGGAATGAAGCTGATCTTGGGGGAAAGAAAGGACTTTTCCTTTTTATTTTACTCTCTTCTTTTTAAATCAGTACCCAAATAAGTGATTAACCATTTCTGTTAATTGACAGTAAATTAAATGAAGTGGAATTCCCTGAGTCAACACTGTTTTGCCTGCAACATTACTTTGATGCCTGCAAGATTTACTTTCTCTTAATTCATTATTTCAGAGGTAATGCCAGGAGTAAAAAATAGTAAGTATTTTCACCTTCTGCATAGAAACCTTGACTTGAACTGGCAGAAAGACATCAAAAACCATGGCCAGATATGAGAATAAATTTCTCAATAATGTTGAACTACAAACTGGGAGAAAATGGATTTATTCTAATCTCTATTATCATTTCAAACTGAATGCGAGCAATTTAACTCACATCCCTGCACCTATGTTTTCTTCCTCTGCTTCTTGAATCTTCCCCTAAAGTATATACTTCTTGAGTGGTTTAATCATCTCACTAAATCTGTGTATGATATTTCTTATGTCAGAACCATGATCTGACTTTGGCCTGCTAGATAGTACTGTAATGTAAAAGGAAAAATAAAATTGCTAATAAAACTACCACCTAAGTAAGCTGACTAATAAAAAGAAGCCATAAGCATATGAACTTTTTCTCTTAGATCATGACAAAAGACAACAAATCTCTTGCTGTCGTAACATGAACTTACAAGAGAAAAAAAAAGCACATGAATATTGATCCCAGCTTGCCTGTTTCTTCATAAGAGATTGAGATGTATAGTTTCGGGATCATTCTAAAACTTCCCATTCAGTCAGGCAGGGCAAAAATGGCAATTCAAGAGACAAAAATGCATTTTCTTTAGAATTCCAGTTGCATAAATTGATGCCAGGTGTTCTCACGTACACGCTGCATCATGTAAAGGTATTCAAACTTTAACACCATTTCCAAAAAATCCTCTAGGAAAGTAAAGATCTAAGAAAACAGTAGTGCCTCAGCCCAGATCGTGATCTTGAAAACTCTACAGCCTAATCCTAAAGCCAGCTAAACTCTATAGGTTTTTTGGAGTTGCAATATTTCATCTTGACAGGACAGTTCTCCTCTCCCAGGAGAACATTAGCTATGATTGCAACTCACATTCTTTATTTCTAGTTGGGTAGTCTTACTTCTGACTGTTTTCAGGAGAAAAAGAGAGTTAAAATTTTTCTTCCATTTGCTTTTACATTATCCAGAAAAATCCACCTCTCTGTAGAAGTGGCAATGTTGCTAGTTCCAGTACAGTATCTGATATCTTTGGTGATGATCACATGAATATGGATTCAGGGGGAATCTTTTCCATTTTAATCTTTGGTTTTGATGGAAATCTTTTGTTTTGAATGGAATCTAATTCAGTTTACCATTCAAATGGTATCTTTATATTAAAACTACAATGTCAGCAAACCTTTACCTGTAGTAAAATCCACAAAAATATGGTCACTTACAAAATACTCAAAGGCACTAGTCTGAGCTGCTAAGGAAGAACTGCAGATAATGGAATGCCGGACCCAAATGAATAATTAAAAGCAAATTTGTCATTGTAAATAAAAAAGTTAGTCGATTTCTAAAATTACTGTAAGAAGTTAGTTTCTTAAGCAGAGCAATGATGATCAACATTGTTCAAGCAAGTAGCAAGACAAAAGTAATTTTTTGCAAGCAATACCATTTAACCACTTTCTCAAGAATTAGGCATGAAGTCATATATATCTGAAATCTAGGTGCTGGTACTTTGTCAGCTCACTGTTTTCTGAATGAATTTCCTGATGCAGAATGACATGAAAAAAAGGGTATTTTAAAACGAGAGAAAAAACAAATCTAGGAAAAGTACTGTTTATAAAATACATCCCACATACGCAGAAGAACTTATGTGGAAATGTATGTGGAGGCATTCAGTCCACTGAAATGTTTTCCATATTGCCTATTTTTTCCCATCAGTATCAAAGACTTTGAAATACCCTCTTCTTTCAGAGTAATTATTGCTTCACTGGGAGGCTTTTCTTTTCCTACTGATGCAGTAGCCAGCAATTTATAAATGCAGTCTCTGCTCTTCTGGAACACTTAGCCCTCGTATGGCTGTCAGTCACTTTGAGCTGCAAAAACAAAGTAATTCCAAAGGGACCCAACAGCTAATGTGCAGCTTACCTGGTCATCCAGTGTGCACAAGGAATCAAGTATGTTTTATTCAGACAGCATCTAATGCAAAGCCATCAAGCAATTTCAACTTAAATTCCAAATCTTTTAGAAGAAAGAGGTATGACTGAGCAGCAGTGCTGTAAAACCCCAATTTCAGAGGCTTAGTACTACCAGATGAAAAACACCATTTGGATGAAATTTCCAATGCTTATTGTCAGTCCGAAGATTTGGAGTGTGTGCTTGTGAGAATGGTTGGTAAAGGTCTCTTCATTTATCCTAAGACAAAGTGGTTTTCAGTTGCTTTTCATCTCCTGCCTTCCATATTCCCCTCCTAGTGAAAAAAAAAAACAATAGAGCATCCGTTCAAGAAAAATACCAAAAAGATCTTGATAGATGGAAGTAGAAATAAGAGGAGGGACTCACACAACACAAGGAGGTGGCTGGAAGCATGAGAGAATTACCTATCCAAACTGAGGAGAGAGGGTGAAAGAAGTTATTTTGGCATGTTTGAAGAAAAATGTTTACAAAACAAAGCAATACGTCTCTGAAATTTAATCTATAGGCTTACTATTGTTCTTCCTGAAAACTGTTGTAACATATCCATTCCTGCCAATTCTTATGAAAGATGCATCAAATATATGTCATATCATTAAATATGAGCTTATAGAGTTATACAGAAGAATTCCCAGTTCTCTTCTTGCTGCTGCTGTTGTAGGTTTCTACCAACTGATACCTTAATGGATGAAAAAGCAGGCTAAGCTAAAAATATAGATGTTTTTAATGCATGTTCATGCCTTTTAGATTCCAAAGTATGCCTCTGCAAAGCAAATCTTGGCAACGGAAGGAGCCACATTGTATGTGTCTTTGTCAATAATGATAAAAAAAGGTTACTTATTTTATGGTAACTCTGTTTGGCCCACCTCCTGATATATGAAAAAAAAATATGCTCTACTCAAAGGAAGGTAGGTATGAGATTACTGACTATTGCTGTGATCATTCCAGTCCACAGTCAGGAGCTGTGACCTTGGCATGCCAGACATTATTAAACTGACCATTATCTAGATGGTTTGTATCACTGCACCAGTGAAGAGCAGATGGCAGAGGTGTTATTAGGCCACAAGCCGTTGCAAAGTCAGTTGTCTTGTCTAAGGAGGTTCAGCTCTCACTATAGTCAGAGAGAGACAGGGAGACAAGGGGGACTTTCCTGTAATCTAATCATTAAAATCATAACTCATCTAATCATAAAAACAGTATCTGAGACAGGCGCTTCCAGAGAAGTTTCATGTGGATAACCAGCTTCAATTAGATCCCTAATTTTCACCTGGTGAGAATTAGGCAAGGTGACAGCCAGTCTACCTGGACAAAGTAATTTACTTTAGCTAGGGTGTACTAAAGTCTGTAATCCATCATGTCACTTGTTATTTGGTGCAGTTAAGTCTTCTTCATGGTATGCATGCACATCTTGCAGTCAGACATGTAATTGCAGCATCATTCTACCTGATATAGACCCAGTTAAATAAATTTTAAAAGCTTTGTGGAATAGCCCATTCCAGTAACCTGACTGAGATTGACACTGTATTTAAAGGGCAAAGAGTTCTTTGGCAATGAGAACAGCACCTGGTGCTTGTGAGACACTTTCAAAACCAGTTACCTTGAACAAACCAAGTCTGAAGGGATTTGAGAAGTCTAAGAATTTGACTGTTTCTACAATCCCAAATAACACTTAGCTAAGAGTCTTGGAGATGCTGAAAACAGAGTTGTAAACTGTTAGGAAGATATAATTAAAATGTCATTTACACCAGAAGAAGGTGTCGTTGCTCTTTTTGTGAGGTATTAAGAATCAGTTTTAGATTTGCAAGGGGCATACCTGAGCCAGGTCCAGACAGCTGAAAAAAATTCACTAGTGACTTTTATACTGCATCCAAATTTCTGTAAGAATCCGTGGTTAAATGAGTGAAGTTTCTGTTGCCTCCGTTATGTTTTCCAGAAAAAAAAAGTATTCAAAAGTTCTAGAAAAGCCTGCAAGTCCTTGTTAATAAAGCCTGTGCTCCAAAGTTTGACAAAGCCCCTGTGGCACAAAGGGCATAAATCTTCTGAGGGCCTTCAAAATCTGCTCTTAAAGCTGTGGGGGAAGGAAAAGCTATTTTTTTTCCCTGCTTGGGTTTTTCAACCATCTTTGCTAATCTCTTGTCATGCATTCACCACTGCGTGACACTCATTGAGGATAGGGTTTTCGTATCTCTAGGAAACCACAGATATGCCAGTAATGGAGATCATTCAGATACAAAGTCCAAAACATCTTGAGCCAATTTAATTCCTTAAATACGGCTTACTATGAAGATACACATACCCACCTAGAAAGAGCTGCATCTACTGTGTTGTATCTCTACTGCTGGATAATAAACTCCATCAGTGGAGGGAACATACCCAGGATTCGTGCATAGTGCATGTTGACCAACAGAGACTGTGACAACAGCCACACAGTCAGAATCCCCAACAGTTACCCAGAAGTCCTCAAATTCTGTCTCAAAAACTAGATATATAGCAACCTTCTCTGAACATTAGCCAGTGTGGTGCCATGGTAAGATTCCACAGCCCACACTTCATGTTAATAACAAGAAAATGTTAAAAAAATAATATATGTTAAATATTATTAACATTTTAGCAGTAACATTAACGTTATTAACATTGACAGTTATTAACATTAAATTCCATGTTAAATGTAAACAAATTGTCATGTTAATAATAAATAAATACCCTGCATGAGCAATTACTTGCAATTACAAAATAGCTCAAATTTATCTTATTTTTGAAATTGTAGCATAGGGCAATATTGGCTAGATTAATAAACTGCGGGTAGAAAACTTCTTTGTTACTGATAGCTGCCTTGTTCTCCAACTTTATAGAAAACTAATGAGCTATGACAGTTCTGTTGTTTATCTCCTCACTCCTAATGCAATTGGAGTATTTTGACATTCAGTCTCTTTTTGTAATTTAGACCGATACCATTACATTGAGCGCATGATTGGGTCAGGACAGCATTTCAAACTATTTTATAGCTTTTAGCAACTACCAACTCCCAAAGTTTCATAACAGTGCCAGATTTCTGTAACATTTTCTTTTTCGAGCCACCTTCAGTTATAAGAAATGTTTAATACATTGCAAAAGGCCATTAATTTTAAGTGTGGTGTCTATTCAGCCAGCCTACTTATTGTTTGCAGCAGGAGAATATAAATCCTGACCTCTCCCCTCTTACAGTGTTATGGCCCAAATTGCAGGCACAGAACAGTAAATTCTTACACGACTGCAACCCTTCTCTCCATGTAGACATGTCCTAGAACTTCGTGACAGAGTCCAATTTGTGGGGTGACATCTTGGCCCCATTAAAATCAGCAGCAGAATTCCCACTGACTTCAGCAGGGATTTTACTCTTACAATACATTTCTTTGTCAATGTCATAGCTCCTATTACTCTATATGCCATAAGGCCTCATCCTTCATATAGTCCCAGACCACACACCATTTTAAGGATAAAAAGCTGCCTTTCCTAGAACAAAAAAAAAATCACCCATTAGTTACTTTTAATATTTTTTTTTCTACTGCTGGCATCCTACATAGATCCATACTCATCTTAGAAGGTATAAATAAATGACAGGAGAAGACTGAGGATGATAGTAGGACAGTGGAGCATCACTAAGCCATGGCACACCCAGGTTCCTGCTGCCTATCGAATAATAGTCAACTTTGCACATTGTAGCCACCCTGGCCAAAGGGCACTATAATTTCTTCTTCAGCATAATACAAACCTGAATTCTTGCAATGCTGTCTCAGCTCCTATCTATAGTATGTCAAATGGGTTTCCGGTTGTCCCAAATCACAAAGAGCCCATTATCATCAGGATTTCATTAGATGAAATAAACAGGTGTCTATACTGCACATTTCTGAGGAAGCAAAGTTGTAGCTATCTGCAGAGAGAAAAAGAACTTTCTCAGATGCACCTTTATGCACATATGGAAAAATTCAGCTACTCGTTGTCACATAGACATATTCTATAGATTTGATATAATACACAGTAGTAAGAGTGTAGCATTTCATAAAATCTGCAGGTATGTAGTTCAAAATATTTACAGGACATACATTTAAAACTGCCAGGCACAGGAAGGCTAGGTCTCAATATTTTGTTTGCAGGTTTTTTTTGTAATTGTGACATTTTAAATCGAAGTATAAATTCAAGATGAACTGATGTCATAAAGTTGGCCAAGTAAGGAACTAATTTATATAAACTCACGTACTAGATATCAAGCATCTGGCTCTTGCTGTAAAATGCACAAAAAGCACCTAAAAACAGTATTTATGTTGGACACCAGAGATCCAGTTATCAGGCTTTACAGTGATTGCTGTCACTTTATTTTTAGCTGCTCTTTATTATATGTCCTCCACTGAGTACTTATTTTCCCCAGGTAGCTGGAATTCTAAGATTTTTGGTCATCAATCAAGTCCTGCAGAATGACAGAAAATAAAAAAGAACTCTTTTTGAGGTGGCTGATATATATCTGATTTCCTGCAGTTCTCACAGAAGCAAAATTTCTTTAAACAGATAAACCGACTTAAGCAAGAGAAGTGGAAGTTAAGAATTGCAGCTGTGGTCCTACAGTGGGACCTCTCTGTGTGAGATCATGGCAAGAGTGGAGCCTCACTCATAAAATCTTTGGAGCAAAAGGATACAATAGAATTGTCAGTAAAGGTACAACACTGAGCTAATCTCTGTAATGGTGGAGCTGGGAATTCACTTAACACTGCTCACATTTTTAAAAGTGCACTCTCTGAATATTCTTTAGAGACTTAAATGTTTGCCAAGATGTCCATCATAATAAAATATAAATATAATAAATATATATTAAATAAATATTATATATTTATATATAATAACATATAAATATAATAATATTAATATTTATTAATATTTTTTTTAATTGTGAAATGGAGGAATTAGTCCACTTATATCCATTTATCCAATAACCATAAATGTAAGTGAAATATAATTTCCTACAAATCCTTGATATAAATCTTTGGGGTAATTATATCAAGTAGTCAAATTATTCCAACTTTGCCTTCTTCTACTATTTTATATGTGCTGCACCTGTAGCGTCATTTCCAACGAGATGTGGCCCAGGATAATTTTTCTTCTTCATATAACTATCCCACTGTATAGTAATTACTCTTAAAATTTTGATGCAGAGAATTAAATGGTTTTAAGATTTCATTCCTGCCTAACACAAACTTTTAAAATAATAAAAATAACCTTATCCGAATACATGCTTGGAGTTTTAAATGTGGGCTCAATGTCTAAAGGCAATGCAAGTTACTTTGTTATACTTTTACTGCCCAGGCAGTGTACATAGTTATATTTTTTAGAGATTTATGTATTTTTGTACATCCCACTTCCAGATATTTGTGTCCAAACTGTGTTCACCTGGGCAAAATAACTGGCTACCCCTTGAACATGTGTTTTCCAAAATACAGAGATTTCTCAGCTTCTACCACTAAATGCTTAGGGATATCTTCTTTCTCAAGAACTCCATATGCATGACTGTACTCCAACACTGTCTAAAAGCTTCTGGCTATTCTATCAGCATACACTCTTTAAACACTCCTAATAGAGTTGGTGATATAAAAGCTAATGCCTGGGATGGATTTTCCCATGCTCTCTGTTGCCTTGGAAAGAAGTTATGAGCTCCAACAGCAACAAGGGAAACTTAAGGGGGGCACAAGGTAGGCAAAAACTGTAATCTAAGAGTGCCCACATATTGTAGAAGACTCCCTGGTGGTGAGTCTGTGGGGTGCAAATGAAGGATATGGCTTAAGGGGTTGGAACCGCAGGTTGTCTCTGCCAGTCACGCAATTAGTCGTCACTTGGAGATGCTGCCATCGCAGAAAACTTAGTTGCACAGATAACTGGTGAGTGCATTCCTCTGGAAAGCAGGAAGAGTGTATCTTATATAAAATAGACACTATGTAAAATAAACACTATGCAAAAACCATGATGTCATTCACTTAGAATTTGGGCCAAAGTCCTTACAACAAAAATAAATTACCCATTTTGCTGACTGTCTTGGAAATTATTTCCAGACATATTATACCACAAGCTAAGAAGACTTATTCTCCATTCCCACTTCCTTGTAGTCCAGAATCATGATTTGTTATTTGGGGACTGTCCAGTGACCCCAACTTAGACTTCTCTTTTAGCCAAAAAAAGACACATTGCAAATAGAAATAATTTCTGTCAACCACTCTGCTGAATTGTGAATGAAAACTAATCCCACTCAAAATATGGAAAGATTCATGATCAATGTTTGCAATTTGTAGAACACCCAAGAGAGAGCAGCATAAATCATATTGTGAAATTTGTCCCCCTACAACATCGTCGTTTCTTTTGGAAAAAATTCTGTAGAAAGAAAGTACTACCTTAGTTATGACTGATCTTAGTTCTGACTGGCCATAGTCGCATGGGCTTGGGGCAAAGGCACAATCTGGTGTGAAAGAGGACATTGCCTCAAAGGACCATTTATCTCAAATACATGTCTCAATCCATCTCATCTGCATTATTTGACAACTGCTGCAGCCATTTACAATGGGATTCTTCAGACAGTGAATGAATTACAGGGGAACCTCAGAGGATCATTCAGCTGAAGACAGACCAGAAGGAGTTTTTGAGGCCGTGTACCTAGATTTTCTTAGTCTAGTTCAGGTTGACTACATTCTTTCTTGATCCATCTGTTCTACTACATCTAATTACTTACATTTCATTTCATTAAAAGGGGATCCCAAAGCTAGGAAAAGAGAAACGAGGACACATTTGGATAATGAGTTGCCTGAAAATAGCCAAAAGTGTCAGAGGTTATGCACTTGAATTACGTTCTGCCTTATTGACCAACACTAAGCATTTTAAACGATAGGCACTTTATCTTGTGTCTAAGCAGGTTTTGCAGGTGGCTTCATGGTGAACCAATGGGTCATTGTTCTTGGAGGACTAGTACGGCAAGTCCTCAAAGGCATTTGTCGGCTTCTGGCTCCAGCTTATTCTAATCTGGTTAATACAACTGTTGCCAAGTATCTTCTTAGAGGATACTCCATTCTCACACAAGTATGGCTAGATTTTTCACTCAGAAATTCGGAAGCTGCTTCTCCCTTCCATGGATGCCTGCTTGTACATCTACAGCTCCAAGAGGATGCTTGGTATCCTTACTGACCAACCTGTGTCTCAGCCTACCAGCATGTGTTCATTCATGAGCTCACCTCCATTTTGCAGAAAAAACATGAAGCATGGCTTGAAGAAGAGTTCTATCTCTATATGGAATTTCTACCTAGAAAGTTTCTTTTTCTCCCTGAGCATACATATTTTTGGCCTGTGCTCCATCAAGTATCATGTACGGACAATAATAATAACCTAAATAGAAAGGGGAAGGTGGGGGAACTGCCAAGGCATCATTCAGGAGAGAATATGCAGATTATAGTGGTTCACAATCTGAACATATGTTTGCAATATTATGCTGCTGGTGCTTCAAAAAAGGGGATGAAATCTAAAGATTGCACTGGGATATATAAACAAAAGGGCAGCTTGCAAACTGCATGGATAGTAAGGCTCAAGAAGACAGTGTACCTCAAAATAAGTTTATTTGTTGAGAAGCATCCTTACGGAAAAGCATTACTCCATATGCCTGCTCTCAAAACAGAAACTCCAATTGATGCTTTTTCTGGGGATAGTATTGGGAGACACCAAGTTAAGAGCAACTATAATTTCAGCAGATCTTGTTACCCATTCTCAGTTTTCTTAATTCTTAATTCTTGAAATCCTGTTCTTCCTTTTGGCAGTTTCTGTAATCACAAACTCTTACTGTATTCATCATCACTGTTGCCCAAAGTGACCATGACAGAGCAATTGGAGAAAGCATAAAAAAGAGGACAGGGGATCAATTTCCCCTAGTTTTAGACCTTATGTCCTTCAAGCTGTTGTGTGGACTTTCAGGTGCTACTCTCTGCTCCTAGTTTCAAGCATTCCTCACTAGATTAGGAAGCAGGTACACAAAGTTGCTTTTCTCCTCTCTCATGAGGCAGAATATACTCTTGATCAACACAATATTTCCACTTGCTTAAGAAAGCCAAGAACTTAGTGTCACCTTCTCACAGCATTCATTTTCTGTGAATCTCACCTGTGAGAGCTGAAGAGAGGATCTCCTGAACTCTCTGTTCTCCCCTCTACTCTTTAGAGCCTAGTAGCAAAATTCAGTGACTCCTGAAAATGTCATTGACAATACACATCTGAAAAAAATGTAATACACATATTAGTAATACATTTTTCATTAAATAAGTGCTTATAATGTTTATTTAATAATATGACTATTCATAATGTGTAACATTCATTATGGTCTATATGGACAATTTGTTCTGGCATCTCCTACGTTTGAAAAAGTAGTCACTTTGAAAAAGTTACTATGCAAAGACAATTTCAGATCTGGTCAGAAAAACAACAACAACAACAAAAACAACAAAAACACAAAAAAACCCCAACAGAATAAATATGTAATATTAACTGATGTTATGAATAATATTCTTTATATGGGGATGTTCTTATTCTGAACTGGAGCCATACTGGTGTGGCCAGAAGAACAGCATAAAATTTGACTGGACGTATCACAGAAAGCAGTAGAAGGAACGCACAGATTTCAGGGCCACAAGTTCCATTTTAGCTGTGCATATTTTAAACTTAATCACAGAGAGCTATAATGGATGCAAAGGAGAATTTCAAGTGTCCTTTTCAGTCAATATTAGCAAAACAACACTAGCTTGGTCCCTGTAGTGGTCCCTGTAGGCAAAGTTCACTGCAAAGATGCAGAGGATGCAACCAGCTGGATAAAATCACCTGCTGGGATAACGGAATTGCAGGAATTTATCCACTCTGGCATTTAACTATGCAGTTTCCCAGCCTCTGCTTATGATGACTCTTGCTCACTTTAGCAGCGCATGCCTCGAACCCATTAGATCTGACAGTCACAGATGGTTTCACAGAAGTTTTTCTGGTATACTGGCTACAAAAGCTGGTTTGGATTGGAATCAAGCTGTTTATTGCTGAGTATGATGTAACACACTGATGGTGGTGAATCAATTAGGTGTTTCTGAAATAGCCTGCACAGCAGAAATAGCATTTACTGCCAAGCAGTAAAACGATTAAGTAGAAAATCTGGAATCTATTTTTTTTCAGGTGACTAGAGAGAACATTACCTTTTATAATCATCTGGAGTTCCCAGAAAGCAATCCAAATTTATGGCAGCGTAGGCAGGAAGCTCATCAGCTGATGGGGTATAATGGATGAATTATGTGCTAGTCATAGTAAATCTGGGTGCATTGTCATACTCTGCACTCCAGTGACCAGATTGTCACAGACTGTTTGCATACCTTTCCTCTTCCTCAGGCCCAAGAATGCTTTATCTTGAGCATATAGCTGATGCGACAACATTGTGTGCTTGACTTTGAGCTAGGCTACTTCTCTCTTTTTCTGTGGAGGGTAATCAAAACCCCTGATGATAGATTTCCATAAGCCTTAGAACACACTTTTCATGTGGGAATTTTTTTCTACTTTGTACAAGCAGTAACTTCTCTCTGTATAATTTAATGTTTCTGCCACAGAATAACCTTCATTTATTGTGTTCATTGGTTTTCATAACTTCTGAACAGAGTGAATTTAGTCCAGATTCTATCAACACACTAATCCCCGTACTGCTAAAAAATAATATAAGATAGTGAACCGTTCATTAATCTCTGGATTGAAACTCTATAATCAGTGTTGGGCTGAGTATTGGTCTTAAGCTTGCTGTTAGGATTGAGAGTATTTGCTTATTATAGAAATCATTGCTCTTAAACATTTCCTAACAGAAAAACAAACAAACAAACAAACAAAAACCCTCCACAAATTAAAGTTAGCAATTCTTAAAAATGTAAGATAATGACAACTCTGTGATTTCATGATCTTTAAGAATTCCCTTCCTTATGTCATCAGTGTACTTGGTATACCGAATCTGTTGGCTGGGCGCAAAATTCAAACCCTAAAAAGTATTCAAATAGCATCTTACATTTTTATAATAATTACAGGTTGGGTGTGGTAGGTTCTACTCATTGCTAAAAATTATCACTCTTCTCTTTTTGTCATTTTTAGTGCTAAAAAGTAACAAATATTTAACAGTGTTAGTTAGAAAGTAAATGAACAAATGATCAATCAAATGTTATTTCTGAAACACAGCCAGCAAATTCTTTAAGAGAAATGGAATGAAAAAAAAAAATCTCTTAACACACAGACACACCCAAAATGGAGCCCTATGTTTAGCTTTATGTTGTGCTATAATTTAAATGTAATCATATTACTTCTTTAAAAGAGCACAGAGCACTTTCTCAAGGAAAGCGATATACAGACATGAGATTTTTTATTTTGATTTAATTTGGTCAAATGTATGGAAGAAATCAAAGGACCTTCCATACTGTTCACTGCATGCATATTGTCCCCAAACACATTTGTCACACTTCTCTGTCTTCAACCCACTGGGTACTTGTAGCTGTATTCTCTATGTTCCATTCTTTTAGTACACTGGGCACTTGATAGAAAAAATTCTGGCACAAATTCTTATTTCAGCAGCCAGACATACTAGTGAGTACTAATCTGCATCTAGCATTACTTAGATTCAAATAAAATTCAACTAAACAGGCTTAGGTTCCAAATTTTCCTCCTCCCAGTCATTGGTGGCCCGATTCCAAATATGTTGATGGGAAAACCCTCAAGAGTTTTAGTAATCTTTGGACTGAGCTGCCAAATAACCACGTTATAAACCCTATTCTTTTTTACAGTCTTTTTCCTTTTGACCTAACAGTAGAAAATCAAGCTACCCAAAAATGCTTACCACATACAGCACATATTATGTGACAGGAATGAATCTACATTTCATATGCATAACGCTGGGGTAAAAGGAGAGAGTTCATAGAGGAGATGAAGGAGGTTTTTATTATACTTTCCACTCACCAAATAGATGTAATCTAAGGTGGACTCCCTTAGCCAATGCATTTAAGAAAGTCGAGAACCTGTGGAAGTTGATCCAGACCACTTAAAGGAGCTATCTACCTGTTTCTTTTGCCAGTATTTGAATTCTACAAGAAAGTCTATAGTGTCTGTACCCGCATGAGATCCAGGCTATCTAGTGGTACTAACCCATTCTAAAATAATACCTAAGCTTTAACCCTAGCACGGTTATCTCTTTTGGTGCAAAAGATGGTGGTGCACCTTATGGCTTTCTCAATAGCTTTGCACTTAGAAGACTTACTTAGGAAGTGTAGACCTCAGCTGCAGGATCTCCACCTGTGGGTAGAGGTAAAAACAGTGTCTCCTACCCAGTATCAGTAGTACCCATGACATTCTGCCAGAAGCAACCCCTGTACTCTAGGCTGTTCTGATTTGGACTCTTAATTGTTTCAGCCGCCATCTCTTGAAGCTGGTCACTGTGCATTTGGCATAAAATAGCTACTTTCACTGGACTTTCACAGCTTTTGTTGGAAAGTTCATTTGTCTAAAGGATTGTAGGTAAAAAAAAATGGAAAACTCCCTAGGAATATGGCAAAACCATGGGTTTTACCTGCCTTATCTAAAGAAAAGAATTGGGTGTCTTCTTTCTCACATTCCTGCTCCATGATTCTTGTATTCCTGCTGATAGAGTGGCAGCGCAACACTGAACAGCAGCACTAGCCCATCAGGCACTCTACATATTTGCACTCTGATGACCAGCACAATTTCCTGGCAATGTGGGCATATACCTGCTAAGTTTCACATATGCTCAGAACCCAGGTTTCCTCATCCCGGACAAGTTAGTGCTGTTGTACAAAGGGTGGAACATCCCATAACTCTGAGCTGAGATACTTACGCAGTAAAACGTCACTGGAAAATACATGGAAAGTAGCCGACATCTTCATCTGGTCTGTTACAGAGACATTCATCTCTGTGCTGACTGGGGAGGCTGCACACCTTTAAAGGAGTCTGCACAATCATGGCATAGAAACTGTTCCCTTAAACCAGCTCTCCTCCTTCTGTTCTAGAGAAGACTAAACAAAAAGATCAGAATGTCCCTTCTCATCATCTACATATGAAGTTCTTATGTGAGTATGCTGTACTCTTGTCATTTCTGTTTATGACATCTGTTCTAATATTCAAATTCTTCTTGGACCATGTAAAGCCACAATGCTTTAAGTTACACTATAAATCAAATTAATGTGGGACAAAACATCACATTGTCACACATTTTCTAAATTAATAGTACAGTACATGTAGTGTTGTTCAAAAATCAGATATTTTCATTTTTGATTTTTTTAAGACAAAAACCATCACACTGTTTGCAGAAATTATCTTATTTTGCCTATCTAGCTTTATTTGACCTAAAATGGCAGGTGTATCTTCTGAAGCATGTTCAATGCCCTGGCTACAATTAATTGATTGTAGCTTCCGCTACCACAATTATGCTAAGCTTTGCAACTGAAATTAGAATACACCAATTAAAAGATTCATCAAGTTGTAATGTATCAAATGGTAGGTCTATAATAAATTCTCTTTCCTGATTTTTATAACTATGTTTAGTGGTTCATAAACCACTGAACTTTTTGCAATTCCCAATTATGAGAAGGTCACAAGGTTTGTATAATTAGCTACTGTCATGAAATACATTCATTTACTGCAGTAAGTTATGGCCAGGCTGCACTAGCCTGCATATAAACACATTTCAGTATTCAATAAGAAATCTTGGCGGTTTTGAAAAATGCTTTCTAGGGCTGATGTCTGTTGTTTAACAATTAATTTCACCATTTTTCTTAACCTCTCTGGCCCTCCTTGCCAGTGAACATATTGTTTTATACAGAACTTGGCTATGATAGCTCATTCAAACAAAACACATCGGAGATCCCTACATAAAGCTTGAATTAAGCAAGGCAGTAAGCAGTTGGAGCTCTGATGATCTAAAATTAAAGAAGAAACAAGGTGTACTCTGTTATCGCTAGCTAATAAAAGATATGAGGCCCATACCTCAGCTCATTCAGTGACCACTGGAGAGATTCCCTTGTTTATTCACAGCACTAAACAAATTATTACGTCTTTACAGAGGTTGAGTACTATGCTGAAGTTAGGACACTAGATTAAATTAGCAAATGTTTACACTGTTTAATACTCTTTTATTCTCACACTTCTTTTCTTTACATTGCTGAAATATACATGTAAGAGTCAGGTTCAATGAATGAAGCTCAGGGTACTACTAGAATCTAGACTGCTGAAGCTAAAATCAGACTTCTGAAAAATCTCCCTCATCAATGCTTTTGAAATTTGGTACAATCATAGACTGTTTTAAAGGTAAAAAGCAGTTTCCCTACTACTACTGCAAATAGTGTATTTTGCACAGTGGTTTTTTTTTTTTTCCTATTCTCAGTAAAGAATCATAGAACGGTTAGAGTTGGAAGGGACCTTAAAGATGATCAAGTTCCAACCCCCCTGCCATGGGCAGGGACACCTCTCACTAGAGCAGGTTGCTCAAAGCCCCACCAAGCCCAACCTCAAACATTTCCAGGGATGGGGCATCCACAACTTCTCTGGGCAGCCTGGACGAGTGTTTCACCACCCTCAGAGTAAAGAATTTCTTTCTGATATCTAATCTAAATCTCCCCTCTTCCAATTTAAAACCATTACCCCTTGTTCTACCACTACACTTGCTAACAAAGAGTCCCTCTCCAGTAGCGGACCCCTTCTGCTCCATTGTCCTGGGTTGAGCAACACAGGGCTCTTCTAATGCTGGGGAAAATTCCACCTTTAGAAGACCCTAGTGTCTGAATTTGTGAAAACATTTACGTTATAGCCAGTTAGGCTATGTGGAACTCAAGGCCTCATCATTTTTGAGCCCTGTCAGATGCAGGGACAAGGAGGAGCAAGGCCTGGGCATTTGACCCAAGCTGGCCAACAGGTTTATTTTGTATCATGAACATCACATATTCAATATAAATTACAAAAGTTAGCTGCTTACTTTCTCTTGCCCTTGATGGCAACTCCCTACCCCATTGCTGGACCTCTGAGACCTTCCCTTCTTCACAAAGCCATTGCACTCACAGTGTCCAGCATTTGTTATCCACTACTGGGAGTGCACAGCTTCCAACTGATAAAATTGTCTGAGTACAGTTCTTGTATATCTTATATTAGTATCTGGATTGATACTAGTTCTGTAGTATTATTGTTATTAATTATTTAGTCTTATCCTATTAAATATATTTTTATTTCAACCCCCATGTTTCCTTGCATTCCCTGATTCCCCTTTCCAGCTGGGGAGGGGTCATCAGGTGATAGAATAATTGTCCAAACAACATTAAATTGTTATGAGTTTTCTCAAGCCTTAACACCCGGTGTCAATAAGGACACAGCACACATTGGGGGCAACTCACTGAACAGTAAGAAGTTTGGAAAACATAGCCAACAAGGCTTAGTGAAAGAACTATATTTGCAAAAGAGCGAAAGAGAGTATTCTATAGATATGTGAAAGGTTTCTCAATAGGTTTGATTTTCCCAAGAGACAGGTATTTGTTGCACAAAGAAAACATACTGTTGCAGAAGGCAGAGGAAATTACTGAAGCAATTAATTTGCTTTTCATTAAGTTTTAAAATCTATGTACAAATATTCTATGTATCTTTAAGCCTTAACAGTCATGTATCCTTCAGTATTTGCCATATTCTTCTAAAATAGCTACGTAGTTGAATGACCATATTTGTTCTCCATATTTGTTTCTTCTATTTTATTCTACTCCATTTTAGTACAGTAGTAAATATAATAATATATTTGAAAAACTAAAATTAATCATTAGTAGTCTCAATGCTTTACCAAAGCAACCACTGTAACCTAAGATATCAAAATAATTGAAAAGAACTTGAGATAATGTCATTTTACTTTACATTTAGCATTAGAGTATGAAAAAAAAGTGATATTTTATCTGAGGTGTTATAAAGAAAAGGGGATGGGAAATTTTCTTTAAACTTTCTAGGAGGAATCTGAAAAGGTCTGAGAACTAGTTATTGTGAATATTTCAATTACAGTGCAATTTCTTCAAAACATTTGTATTTTAAGTAGTCTAAAGAAAAAAATGTGTTCCTGGACTGAAATAAATTGCCTTCTCCTAGAAGTGATATGAATTATCATTACCAGATTTATATATGATCTCAATTTCTTATCAAGGAAGTTAATAACCATCAGCAAAGTTAAATGACCGCAGAGCTATCCAAGCATGTATTACTTGTTAGAAATTGTTTCACTGTTCTTAAAATAAATTTTCACCATGGGCTTGAAGAAATCCACTGAACTCGAAAGAAATACCTTCCAGTTTCCTGCAGACAAAAATCTGAAAAGGTATTAACTGCTAACACTTGCAGATCTCACATCAAGATGAAGTTTGAAATGCAATTATGATTATGATTGCATTTTATCTTTGATGCTGGTTGCCAGCAACTACAAGTACTGAAGTTTTCTAATGAAGAATTAGTTTTCCTGTTCTCATTATTCAAAAGATCCTTTTAATGTCTTTCCTTAGAACTGAAGCTCCCACCGTAAAGCAGCCATTACTGAGACAGTATCTTTAACTCTGCAGCACTAAGATGTTCTAAGTTATTACACACGGCCTCAGTTCTGTGAAGAGATACTTAGCTTTGTGAGTCTGCAAAGCCTGCTCTAAGACCCAATAGAAAGCAAGTGTGTCCCTCACCAAATTCTCACTGTTCCAGTTGATACCTGGGTGGTCGGCTAACCCGCCCTTGTTCAAAATGGACCAGTTTCCTGGAAATGCCATCACTTCATCTGTCTCCTTGCGTATTAGACAAGAAGACAGCAATGACAATAGCTAAAGCAGTCAAGATTCTTTCATTCACTTTGGTGTTTAAAAGTAGCATGACGTGTTTTGCTCTGTGCTTTAGCACTCAGAATAAGTTTCAGTTAGACCACTCAGGTATCAAGAAAATAAGCTGAATACCTGCATGGCTGGGAACTCTTGATCAGAGTGATTTATGCAACAATAAGGAACTTTCATACTCATAGGAGGTATCTGATACTACTTTTACAGGGCTGAATAACAACATCAAGCCTGTATCTTGGAGGAAATAATAAGTGGCAACAGATAAATTAGATCCTAGGGGAAGGAAACATAAGAGAATAGGAAAGACTTGCAACAGAAAGTATGCAATAATTCTAAATACATATCCTTTATAATTATTTAAATTATTAGAAGGTTTGAAGGTGTTCTGGTTTTCCTATCGATTCCTTTAATTCCAGAAGAAATATTACATATAAATCTAGACTTTTCCTTTTCCTGCCACTGTAATTCTTGTCAACTTACATTTTATATGAATAACACACAAGCTTAATGATATACCCTCTAACAAAATGCACACACAAAGCTTTCCAGTATGAGATGCAATCACTTATTAATTTCAAGACCAAGCCATGATTCCAGCCTATAGGCTTCATTAAACTTGGTGGGAATTCTAGGGAAAAAAAAAAAAGGACCTTTCTATTTGTTATAACACAAGGTATTCTGGAGTTATAAAATTTGGAATAATGTTGAAGGAGAAGAGCCAGTAAATAAGAACGTTATGGATCTTGTGTTGTTCAAATGGAACAGAGCAATAGAGTGGGTACTACAGTCATAAGTTTATGACTCACCAGAAGTAAGTTTTTTCTCATATTTGAGTGGAACTTCGTATGTTCCAGCTTGTGCTTGTTGCCCCTCGTCCTGTCACTGGGAACCAATCAATAGAGTCTGGATCCATCCTCCTTCAACCCACCCTTTAGACACTTAAATGCTGTTGTTTCCCATGAAAAGTTAAAAGGCAAGGTATTTGCGTTTGGACTGTGTTTCTGGAATCTGGGAATAAATTTTGCAGACTTGAGCTTGTCCTTGAAAAGACACCATTTTTTTTGAACTCCTGTGGGTTCATGGACTAGTCTCCTATTCATTACTCGTATTATGGTAATTTGTGTGCTCACAATAGTAGTTACAGACTGCCCGAGAAACCTTTTCTGATGTAGGAGTAACCAAAGCACCAATATTAGCATGCTTTCAAGTGAGAAACCAGACAGTTTAAATCTCTAGCCCTGGAATGGAGCTGGTGTGCTTGCATTGTCAGGCACATTTGGGAAGCTTCTGAAGAAGAGTCTTCTCAGCTCCTCACTCCCGGGGGTTTCTGCATGGACCATGATTGCAGTCCAAGGAGGCAGCCTTCTAGGGTTGGAGGGAAGGCTTTATCATGTCCAGACAGATCAGGTATGTTTTGGAAGGGCTGATCCTCCTCTGTCAGCTTGCTCCTGGAGAGTTTCTCAACATGCAAGAGGAGATGCCAGAGCTTAACTGCTTGAGGTGTTGGTCCATGAGTCCTAACACTGTGGACACTTCTCAAATAATAAAACCAGGGAATTCAATAATTATTCTGTTCTGTATCTGGACCTGAAGCCTTCTACAATCTGCCTGTAGATAGCTTGAGCTCAGAATAATTTAAGACTATTCACAAGTCCCATAGTCTCTTGCAGGAGATGATGTTGAAGACTTTATAGGGAGGATCCAATTGATTAAGTGGTATCACCAGCTGACACCATGCTTAAGGCCATGTTGGTCTGCAAGTGGCGTTACTGATGTTACTTTTTTTGCAGGACTGCTTTTGGAGCCAGCTCTGTGGAAACCATCTGTGGATCCCTGGAGGTGCAATTACCCTGTCATGTGAAAGTGTTGGCAGTCTCTGTCTATCCCAGCTGGTATCCCTGTCCCCATTTTACAGGTTGGAAAACCCAAAGCACAGAGCAGTGAACCATCACGTTCACATTTACCCAAAAGCCAATAGGTCCTCCTTAAATACATCCTCCTCCATCATCCTCTGCTTGCTGTCCTCTAACTTCTGCTACAGTACTCATAATTTCAAGTTGCTTTATTAACTGCATTCACTGATTGCTTTTTATACCTTTAATCATAGAATCATAGAATGGTTAGAGTTGGAAGGGACCTTAAAGATTCTCGAGTTCCAACCCTCCTTCCATGGGCAGGGTATGCAAGTTTTAGAAAGCATTTCAAATAATCTTTGAGGGTGGATCACTATATAAAAAAGGTCTGCCATTACTATTACTTTAACCTTAACCAGGCTCCTGTAAAATCACTTTTAGTCTCTTTCTCTCCAGAATGACATAAACCAAGCAAACAAACACAGTAGCAATATATACTGTTAACTGTAGGTTTGACCTCGCTAGACAAGGATTTTATTTCATAAATGACAATTATAAGTCTGTTCTATTTCTTCCAGAGTTCATTTATCTAGTCTCCATCTATATTTACAACAGCAAATTACAGCCCAGATTTGCTGCCTAGTAGCTAATCACCTGCTTTGACTGGCTGATGTTCTTCTGGCAGGCCTTAAATATAATTTTATCTTTAAGGTCCCATATGTTGGCTAAACACTCCGTTATGTACAGGATAATAGATGGTTCCAGAGAGACTTCAATGCTGTAATTCATTGGAGACGGTCTTTTAACATCATAATACATGAAAATGTTGACTGATTTCCCTTTACTTTTAATGGGTAGTTTTTATCTGTGATTTTACAGGATTCATCTAGAAATTGTTAGACTTGAAAGCCTTATAGTTCAAGTCATAGAAGAACTATGGACAAAACTACAATATAAGTAGCAGAATTTGATTATTCTTTAAAATGTCCTTTAAGGTTTAAATCAAGATTTCTGCATTCTTAAAACCAGTGAAAATGGAATAAAATAAACCAAAATACATTAATAAATGAATTAAAGAAAGGATAGACTACAAAAATGTGTTAATGGGCCTTCAGCGAAGGTAACTTCTTATAGTTTGCTGTTTTATCTTCATCATTAGCACTTTTCAATTTATTTAGCTTGTTATATTTTATCTACCCTTCTGCATAAAGCATTAAATAATTTACAGGCTATTTGCAAGATTTGATGTGGCAGCCTCTGTGTTTCTTGTTCTTTACAGTTGAACTCAGTTCCAAGCTTTAAAATGAAACTTTCACTTGCAGACTTTTCTCTTACTAGATTTTCATTGTCTAAGAAAATAAGCATGCATTTAAAAACTTTTTTAGG
This sequence comes from Thinocorus orbignyianus, assembly GCA_013400375.1. Lineage (NCBI taxonomy): Eukaryota > Metazoa > Chordata > Aves > Ciconiiformes > Thinocoridae > Thinocorus > Thinocorus orbignyianus. The sequence goes on along the minus strand of VXBW01005804.1, from coordinate 8,566 downwards.
CATATCCAATATCTAAGTAAATGCTCATATATTAAAATGACTAAATAGAAACTGAATGGCATGTTTTAACTGACCCAAATTATTTTTTCCCTAAAGCAACTCAGTTCATGCTTTTCAGACTCATTTGATCTAAAACTTCAGATAGGAACAAAACTTTAAAATTTCTCACTATGGAAACCTTGGTTCGGCACTATCCTGGTCAATAATTAGTGACTAGTGTTTTTATTTTTGACTATGAAAACATTTCATTCAGATAAAAAATTATGGAAGTCTTCCCTTCTCCCTCTAGTTGGTCACCACTCTCTTTCTCCATTGCTTTCTCATTGTCCTGTCTTTCACGCTGCCTCCCACCAGAAGAACAGCTGATCTTTAGAATATTTTTAGAACATTACAGAACTAAGTATGTTATCCATTCCCATCTCTGCAAATCACAATTTACCATAAGCCTTGTTCCATGGCTGAAAACCTGAGGTGCTCTATTCTCAGACACCTTGGAGTACCAAGGTTAGCTGGGAACTCCTGCCACAAACATCAGAGGAAAGTTGTTTGATGGCATCTTGCATTATTAAGAGGCAGAATTTTCCAGTGCCACTTGGAGAAGAATGGTGGTCATCTGGTACTGTCCATAGAGGTTCCTGACACATCTTTTTGCTATATCTGTGTTGTTTCTTGTCATGACATTCTCAGCTCCCCCTGAAGTGCAGAATCTTGTTAAAATCAATCATTAGTGGTGTGGTGGGTTAACTGTGGCTGGCCACCAGGTGCCCAAGAAGCTGTCCTCTCACTGCTGCTCCTCAGCAGGTCAAGGGGAGCAAATACTGTGAAAAGCTTGTGAGTTGAGATAAGGACAGGGAGTTCACTCACCGGTTACCACAGGGAAAATAGTCAGCACCACTTTTTTAAATACCTCCAGGGATGGCGATTCCACCACTTCCCTGGGCAGCCTATCAATCCAGAAGAGAATAGGATTTTAAGAATTAACAACTGGAAGCTGAAACCAGGCAAATTTAATTTGGGAACACATCAGAATGTGAGCAGTGAGACTGAATAATACTGAAGCAAATTACTAAGAAAGTAGTGGATTCTCCACCATTTTAACTTTTATGAAGTGTTGCCTTAAGTATTGTTCTTCAGAAATGTAATTGTTACTACCTATAGTCAATTTTGCTTAAGAGGGAAAGCTTTGATTTATTTTTACTCTGCGGTATATCCTTTAGTTTTTCTGTTATTCATGAAAGTTGACAATAACTGCACTTTATAAAAGTAGCAAATGAGAATGTTGAGCTAAAAAAGTGGTTTCAGCTACAGAAGGCAGAAAATTTCTAAGAAGTTCTATATGAGAGGAATTACATATACCTTAAAGATTTCCTCTGACAAATGGGATGGCTGGAAGTTAAATTAGACACAGCAGCTGCCAAAACCTTCCTTGAGCCCACATGTTGAAGCTAAAGCACACCCCAATTTTTCTCCCTCCTAACAATTTCCCTTTACTGGTGATCTCTGTGGGAACACTACTATTATAATAGTAGCTAATTGCTATTAGCTAAGTACTAAGTACTATTACAATAGCACCTAAACTGAGAAACCAGAGTAATGAGAATAGAGAAATTTAGTCAAAAGAATTCTCCAAATTTAGGAATTGAGGTTAAGAAGTATTTGACTTTACCTATGACAGAAAATCCAGCTAGATTTTTAAAGGATTCTTGCTAAAAAACTGTCACTTCAAAGGTGACCATGAAGTAGTAGCCAACCACAATGTCAGAAAGTTGACTGAAAGGCTTCTAACCTATGTTACTCTATATTTAAATGACACGTTATATAGGTATATCGTGCCACATAATATCTGTATTTTACAATACTTACAGTCTCTATCACAACAGCAAGTCTGTACCACACAAGTCTGTTGTCCAAGTTGAAAGATTTAGCCAGACTTCCCCGCACCTCCTCTTTTGGCATTTGAGCAATGTTACTAAAGACTGACATTCTCATATTAGAAATGCTTTGTACATCATGGACTCTTAGCTGTTCATTTAAGCCCTTGCTTAAGATCAGCACAAAAGTAAGACTGGTGCATCATCACAAAAAGCAAGCAATAGACTCTGTCAGCTCTGTAGTGCACTTGGTTGTATAATGATGTCACTTAAATTCTGTAACATATTAAGACAGTAAAATATGCATGCAAAATTCCTAACCAATGTTCAAAAATATTTTATACTATTTAATCTTTTTTTAAAAAAAAATAAAGATTCCCTTGGAATTCCAACAAAATATGCATTGTTTCCTTGACATCATTTAGGAATTTTGGAGTTGCATGTTAGATGAAAATTGTGCATCAGCAGAATTAATGCTAGAGAGTTACAGGTCTTTGTCAGAACCACTATGTTATCAAGTCATGATAAAAATAAGCCAGGAAGATGGGTTTGGTAATTGGTCACAAGGATCAACATCCAAAGATAAAAAGTCTCTGTGTTCAGGGTACATTGCCCCGAGCTGGTATTACTGTGTAATTTTTGCAGATTTAAATTCTTGCATTGACAGGTTTTTCTGAAGAACTGCACTTGTGATGCTAAGTGCTGCAGAAGGTCCTGAAGAAGGCAGCTAAGGAAAGAAAGGGGCAGGCATGATAGGGAAAACTGAAAGACAGCAGAGCCTAATGGAGCACAAAATGAATTTTGTCTGCCAGGGGCAGCATTTGGCAACAAGGAAAATTTGCAAGTATTTTGAGGCTACAGAATTTAGGACCTTTAGGGCTCTGTCTTATTACCAACATAGGTGCTTAGTCCAATTACACAAAATATTTCAACCAACTAGTTAACATCAAATGACAGTAGAATTGAAAACAAAGAGCAGAAGATTAATGAAGAAAAATAAAAACGAACCTGGTTGTAACAGCCATTTTTGCAAGTGTACTTATATATGAGACCTTCAAAAATTTCCAGTAGCTGTAGATGTTTCCATCTTCTTTCATTGTCTTCCTCCAGCCCTGACTGAATAGATGCTGAATCTGCATGCAAGAACATTTCCTTCTTCAACTTCTGGGAAAGAAGTGTAGAAAAAAAGGGTGATGCTAAAGGCATTTAAAAAGCCACTAATTAAACTTTAGAAACTCTGAAGCTATAACGGGTATTCAAAATAACTAAATAAACAGTAGTTTGCTAGGTATTTGGAAAAATGAAAGAAGGATAAAGCATTAGTAGTGCTGGAAAGAGAGCTATAAGAAAATATACAAAGGGGAAGGACTTAAGGGAGAATAGAAGAACGATGGATAGAAATTTGGGGAAGACAGGCTTGCAGTATAGAGACTAAAGGGACAGGTAGATTTGGAACCTGGCAGAAGGAAGAAAGAGGAGCGACAAGGAAGGAAAGGAGACTGAAGAAATAAAAATACAAGTAGTAAAGAACAGGAAAAATGAATGAAGAATGAATACAACAGGCATATTCTATTTTTCTCTGAAAACAATGCATTTCCATGAAGAAGAGTCAATATCATAAAAGCAAAACCACACCAGTTTTTGCACAGCCAAGCAACTATAAAGCAGCATTGCATTTCTTCCAGCCACAGATATAATTGGCACCTTACTTGTTCAGTGTTTTACTTTGGATGGAAATTTGGACCTCAGAGCACTGGTGTAACCAGCTCTTGTGTTTTATCTGGGAGTAATTTTAGAAGTTACCCCGTTTGCCCTGCTGATGTCATAGGGCAAATCATTTCCTCAGGCGTCAAGTTAAAGTGTGGACTGAAAGCCTCAGTTTTGAGAATCGGGCTCTTGCCCTCACTGCAACATGATTTTAATGTATGTAAGTCAGCAAAATTTAAATAAAGCACATACAGACAGCAGTAATATTAAATAGACATAAAGTTTCTTTATGCCTATTCTTTTCCTAAAGTTTAATGAAACACTCTTAATACAGATTGTGCATCACATGGGATTTCTTTAAATCAGGAAAATCCATTCAGATTGGGCAGCTGAGTGACTTACTGTACATTTCTCATAGTACCATATTTGGGTTTCTCTTGAATGGATGTTTCAGAATTTTTAATATGAAGAAAATTAGAAGATTCCAGTTTGATGTATATATTTTTTATCAGTTACTTTCTCTTATCTTTAATTTCATCTCATAACTTAGCTTTAGATAACTAGAAAAGCAGCAATAATGGAATATGGTGAGATGTTTTATAATAGCAAAGAAGTTTTAACCTGACGGTGTCGCCATCCTTTTAGGAACATAAAAGAATTCAGGGGCAATTAATGGGGTAAAGCAGAGTTAACAGAATATTAGCTCTCCTATTGATCAAAGTGGGAAATTGGGTTTTCCCAAACATTTTTTAGCTTGTGGATTACAAATGGCCCTAGCTCGGAAAATGAATTAAGCAAGGAACCAGTCTCTTTCTGTCCTTTAGTGAGCAATCCACTGGTTGTGTGAGCAGAGGTCATAAAAAACCCTACCAGGTCTGTTCCCACCTCTCAGTAGTCCCTGTTCTGGCTGTACTTGAAAGGCATTTTTGCCAGTGACAGCCTAAGTCTTACTCTGGAGCATCCTTCGTAAAGAAATCAAGGGTTGAAAGAGTCTTGTATACACATGCTGTTCACAGAAAACCCTCTGGTTAAGCTCATGAAATGTACCTCTCTAACACTCAGAATTTTACTTTTTTTTTCCTAGAGAAGGTGATGAGCTGGATCCTCAGTTTCCTTTGGAAAACTGCTGCTTGCTAGTGCTGTGTGTCAGGGCGCTGCTGGGCAGGGCAGGGTAGGGCCCTGGGGAGCTGCTACCACTGCGGCATCGCAGAGGGGGGCTGCTGCAGGCCAGATAGTCCTGCTTCTCATGTGCCAAACACACCTTCCTCCTCAGTGGTAAGATCAGAGATGCAAGGAAAACTTCTGCAACTTCTTATTATAATTTCACATCTTAAGCCGTATATTTTTATGGGAAGATATAAATCTTAAATATACTGTACAAATCAGGACGCAGGGATTTCAGGTTGTGAAAAGCAGCTTGGTGTTCCAGATGGTTTATAAGGCCTGACAATACTCAATTTCACCCTGTAGTGCAGTTTTTTGAAACTGTCCCCAGCCTAACAGCTGCACAAGACCACAGTGACAGAAGGGAATACTCGACATATTAGCAAAATATAAATTATATCCTACCCTTAGAGGAACAGATAAGCATCTCTAGTCTAATACGATGCTGTTAAAGACCAGAAGAAAAAAAATGCAAGAAAAATCTCTCAGTGTATTTAAGATCTATATATCCAACCACGTACTTGCTTCATTTGCTACATAGTTCTAATTCCTAATTAGCTACCCGACTGCCAGAAATACTCTTTTCTGCCTCCTCTCCAAGTCAGAGAGAGGCACTGGGGCTTGTATCGGAAGGCTGTATCCCAGGATCGCTTCACTGGCCACGGGGTGTCACTGTTTGCCAGAAATAAACTTCGGCAGGGTAAAAACTCCAGACAACTTTCTTGGCTTGTCTGCTAGAAATCGCAGGTTTCATTCTATATTGGCCTTTCCCACCTGTCCCCTCTGTGGATGGAGTTTTAAAGAATACTTGTGAGTGAGGTGCTTTTGCTTTGAATGGATTTTGGAAAATGCTTTCAGGTTATTTAAAAAAAAAAACAAACCCAGAAGGCAGAGGAAATAATGACAGAAATAAGACAACTCCTGAAGATTTGGTAGATGCTGTACTGCTAGACGTTCTCAATTAGGTTTAATTTCTGGCATCAGAATCCGAACTGCAGATAAAAAAATCTTGCCATCTCTTGTGGGGAAGAAAAAATAATGCTGTATTAAGAAGTAAAACTTGTTCCCTTGGAACTTTCAACATAGATATTAGATTTGGAGTGTTTTTAAGGCCAATACAGAGTCTACTGAAGCCTGTGGCTAGATGTAAGGGAAAAAGTCTGGTCTGAAATTGGCAAAAAGTGTAAAACAACTCTTCAGGAAAAAATCTCTGAAGAACCTTAACCACACCTGCCCATATAAAAGAGAAAATACTTTAGTACTCTTAAAGGGGGGAATACATTGATACAACTTCAGAATCTCTTATCCATATGATGAGAGGAAAGTAGGGAACAAAAAAAAATATATTTTCTCTCTTAACAGATAATGTAACTGCATGCCATGCCCTTACACTGAAAAATCGAGAAGTACAACCAATTAAATAAAAAAAAGGGGTAGTAACCTAGAAATGGAGGATAAATTAATCCCAGGGCAATGGGAAAATGAAGACAGTACCTCAATGAAATGTACATTCTGAGCGGAGTAAAATTATTGAGAGTGATAGAGATCAAAGGATTTATTGCCTCCTGTCTAATAGCAACGGAAGGATTTATTGCCCTCAAAACCTGTGGCTTCCAGAAGAATGTACTTACCCCAGTGTCTGTTAAATGTGGATAAATTCCTTCCCTCCCAAGCTCTCCAAAATGTGGAAAGATTTACTTCGTTCTGAGCAAGCTGCCTCAAATAAGCAGCTACAAAGTATACCACAGATGGTGCACTTTCCTTCTAAGGAGAGAATTTCACAGAAGGAGCCTAGAAGCAAGTAAACATTTTTTTTTTTCTTCTGAGTTTAAAAAAAGAAATATCACTCAGGAATAAAATAAAATATTATGAATTCACAGAGACTGATTAGAAACACTTTTGAGGGAAGGTATTACATGAAAATGATAATATAAGGCAATCTACTACAACAACTCAACAGCAAGATCATCAAGTATAGTGAACTTTATAATATTCTAAAATAGTTGTGTAATGTAGCCATGATGATTTAAGTGTATAATCAAAGCAAGGTTCACAGGGACTTAATACCTTTATTTATCTACTTGCACCAGGCAAGAATTCAGGTGTCCATGGTCTGCTGCAGGACTAAAAGAAGCAGCAAACATCAAGCCACAATTTTGCAGCTTCTGTTTCAAATCCGGAAAAATGTTTGTGCACCCAAAAAAGCAAGCCTGCGTTTTTCCAGCTACATCATTGGGCCAATAAAAGATATTTACTCTGCCCATAAATCTTTCCTTGCTATCATTAAAATGTTAGAATATGTTTAAAGCTTTCAGATGTTGCTGGTTGTTATGTAATAAAGAAGTTGATTATACATAAAACACTGCTTATGTGGAATAGCAGTCCGGTTCAAAGAACCAGGAACTTCAGAGACTATGAGGATAAATTAGAGCTTGGCCAAAAAATGGAAGCTGAAGTTGAGCATGCCTCCAGCTAAGCAATTCTGCCTGCTGTCAGGCTTCCCGGATCAATTCCTAGCTGCCAAGAGATATTAAAGGCCAGAAAGGTGGAAGTGCACAGCAGAGGCACTTGGTCAGGATTTTTTTTTCTTTTCTTTTTTAAACTCCAATTTTTCACAGGAATACTCAAGTTGTGGAGTTTGTTGGAAAGCAGTTTCAGTGCTGGGGTGGATGTCTGACAGAATGACATCAGGATGTCTGGACTGTCTGACTGCCACCTGACTCAGACTGGAACCTGGCACACCTAAATGGCAGCTCTGAAGGTGCTACCTATGTAATTCCAGGAGCTATAATAAGAGGAGCTTGCAATAAAATGTTAAATATTCACTGGGTGAATGAGAAACTGAGGAAAATAGATTTTTTAAATATTGTGAGAAATGACTCCTTACTGGCAGTAAGGTGTATCAATGGAAAGAGAAAAGGGATGAGGAAGCTTGAGTGTCAGTCTAAACCATAGGAAAGAGCTGATACTAATTAGCTGAGGAGTCAAAAGAGGTTAATTGATTACCTGGGCTTTCCACATCTCGCACAAGTATGGTATTATACACACTAAGGTGGGCATCATCATCTTCCCATTTCTTCATTCTCTTTTAGAAAAGAAAATAATCTAACTCTCAGAACATAAGAGCTGAGAAAACTATTTCCCTCTTAGCTCTGATCTGCAATGTATAGGTTACTTCTGTTGAGGTACTGGAGATTCCTTGAGCGAGTGGGACTATTATATATAGACAACTGTGCAAACCAGCATATTACAGCAGCATAGGCAAGTAGAAAAAATGCCGTGGAATCACTAGTAAAGTGGATGGGAGCCAGGAGAGCCAAACAGGTCTCCCTTAACATGGATTTTTTAAAGGGAAATAAATGCCCTTAGAAAAGTATTTCTGGCATCACTTACTAGAAAGTGCCCTGCAGCTTAGATGTCCTTGTCTTTTTCTTCTCACTCGTGCTTTTGCAGGGCCTGTCTTTCCTGTGAAAGGTACTGATTGCATGAAATCGGTTAAAATCAGGTTATGTAGAATCATACAGACAGAGGCAAAAACTAACCTTTTGCAAGGAAGCATAAGCACAACAATGAATTCCATCTACCCTGCTATCCTTGGAGCCACAGCTCAAGAGCTTCTGGACTAGTACCTGAGCTAGTTTGATAAGAAGTGAGCACTGGCAGAACACTGAGTGGCTTGTCCCCAGCCAGCAGTCAAACTCCCAGCCAGGTGCTCACTCAGCACCTGCCTCAAGGGGACAGGGCTGGGGAACAGGAGGGAGTGAGAAAACTCACGGGTGGAGATAGAGACAGGGAGGTCAGTTACCAATTACTGTCACAGGCAA